>JAFREQ010000188.1:0-427634 GCA_025331565.1 Holacanthus passer | reverse complement strand
GGCTCCATGGTTGCTGTCCTCACAGGGCTAGCACAGCTTCTTGGCCTGCTGTGTGTCCTCCTCTGGTTTCCATGCAGAAGCTACAAAACAACAAAAAAACAACACCCCTGATCAGTCATCTAAACCTTTAAAAAAATCTTTCAACACAAAAACACACACACAAAGAAAAAAACATTCATTGCATTCAAAACACTGTGACTGGTAGGAATATTGTCCTACCTTCAGTCCTGGTGGGAGCATCTGCCTCTTCCTCTTTTTCACCTACACAAAAACAAACACATTTCCTCTGATTAGATGGACTCTGTCAGGGCTGGACTGTGTGCAGCAGCAGCAGCAGCAGCAGCAGGGGCCAGTGATGCAGATGCTGTTGTTGGAGCATCCAGCCAGGAAGCAGGTCTCACCTCACACACCTGTTCCAGGTGATGGCTGTCACACACAGGTGCAGTCACAGCAGTCTATGAGGAAGAAGGCTCCATGGATGCTGTCCTCACAGGGCTCACACACAGCTTCTTGGACAGCTGTGTGTCCTCCTCTGGTTTCCATGCAGAAGCTACAAAACAAGGAAAAAACAAGACCCCTGATCAGTCATCTAAACCTTTAAAAAATCTTTCAACACAAAAACACAGACACACAAAGAAAAAACTCATTCATCGCATTTAAAACACTGTGACTGGTAGGAATATTGTCCTACCTTCAGTCCTGGTGGGAGCCTGGCACCTCTGCCTCTTCCTCTTTTTCACCTACACAAAAACAAACACATTTCCTCTGATTAGATGGACTCTGTCAGGGCTTGACTGTGTGCAGCAGCAGCAGGGGCCAGTGATGCAGATGCTGTTGTTGGAGCATCCAGCCAGGAAGCAGGTCTCGCCTCACACCTGTTCCAGGTGATGGCTGTCACACACAGGTGCAGTCACAGCAGTCTATGAGGAAGAAGGCTCCATGGTTGCTGTCCTCACAGGGCTAGCACACAGCTTCTTGGCCTGCTGTGTGTCCTCCTCTGGTTTCCATGCAGAAGCTACAAAACAACAAAAAAAAAACAAGACCCCTGATCAGTCATCTAAACCTTTAAAAAATCTTTCAACACAAAAACACACACACAAAAGAAAAAACACATTCATTGCATTCAAAACACTGTGACTGGTAGGAATATTGTCCTACCTTCAGTCCTGGTGGGAGCCTGGCACCTCTGCGTCTTCCTCTTTTTCACCTACACAAAAACAAACACATTTCCTCTGATTAGATGGACTCTGTCAGGGCTGGACTGTGTGCAGCAGCAGCAGCAGCAGGGGCCAGTGATGCAGATGCTGTTGTTGGAGCATCCAGCCAGGAAGCAGGTCTGCCACACACCTGTTCCAGGTGATGGCTGTCACACACAGGTGCAGTCACAGCAGTCTATGAGGAAGAAGGCTCCATGGTTGCTGTCCTCACAGGGCTAGCACAGCTTCTTGGCCTGCTGTGTGTCCTCCTCTGGTTTCCATGCAGAAGCTACAAAACAACAAAAAAAAACACCCCTGATCAGTCATCTAAACCTTTAAAAATCTTTCAACACAAAAACAAACACACAAAGAAAAAACTCATTCATTGCATTCAAAACTCTGTGACTGGTAGGAATACTGTCCTACCTTCAGTCCTGGTGGGAGCCTGGCACCTCTGCGTCTTCCGCTTTTTCACCTACAAAAAAACAAAAACATTTCCTCTCATTAGATGGACTCTGTCAGGGCTGGACTGTGTGCAGCAGCCAGTGATGCCAGTGATGCAGATGCTGTTGTTGGAATCCAGCCAGGAGGGTCTCCATGTTCCAGGTGATGGCTGTCACACACAGATGCAGTCAGCAGTCTATGAGGAAGAAGGCTCCATGGTGCTGTCCTCACAGGGCTTCTTCTTGGCCTGCTGCGTGTCCTCCTCTGGTTTCCATGCAGAAGCTACAAAACAACAAAAAAACAACACCCCTGATCAGTCGTCTAAACCTTTAAAAAATCTTTCAACACAAAAACACACACACACAAAGAAAAAACTCATTCATTGCATTCAAAACACTGTGACTGGTAGGAATACTGTCCTACCTTCAGTCCTGGTGGGAGCCTGGCACCTCTGCGTCTTCCGCTTTTTCACCTACACAAAAACAAACACATTTCCTCTCATTAGATGGACTCTGTCAGGGCTTGACTGTGTGCAGCAGCAGCAGAGGCCAGTGATGCAGATGCTGTTGTTGGAGCATCCAGCCAGGAAGCAGGTCTGACCTCATACACCTGTTCCAGGTGATGGCTGTCACACACAGGTGCAGTTACAGCAGTCTATGAGGAAGAAGGCTCCATGGTTGCTGTCCTCACAGGGCTAGCACAGCTTCTTGGCCTGCTGTGTGTCCTCCTCTGGTTTCCATGCAGAAGCTACAAAACAACAAAAAAACAACACCCCTGATCAGTCGTCTAAACCTTTAAAAAATCTTTCAACGCAAAATCAAACACACACAAAGAAAAACTCATTCATTGCATTCAAAACACTGTGACTGGTAGGAATACTGTCCTACCTTCAGTCCTGGTGGGAGCCTGGCACCTCTGCGTCTTCCGCTTTTTCACCTACACAAAAACAAACACATTTCCTCTCATTAGATGGACTCTGTCAGGGCTTGACTGTGTGCAGCAGCAGCAGCAGCAGTGATGCAGATGCTGTTGTTGGAGCATCCAGCCAGGAAGCAGGTCTGACCTCATACACCTGTTCCAGGTGATGGCTGTCACACACAGATGCAGTTACAGCAGTCTATGAGGAAGAAGGCTCCATGGTTGCTGTCCTCACAGGGCTAGCACAGCTTCTTGGCCTGCTGCGTGTCCTCCTCTGGTTTCCATGCAGAAGCTACAAAACAACAAAAAAACAACACCCCTGATCAGTCATCTAAACCTTTAAAAAATCTTTCAACACAAAAACACAGACACACAAAGAAAAAACACATTCATTGCATTCAAAACACTGTGACTGGTAGGAATATTGTCCTACCTTCAGTCCTGGTGGGAGCCTGGCACCTCTGAAGTCGTCTGCTCACATAAAGAATTTTAGGTTCACTGTACTCTTTGTCCTTGTCTTCACAATGTTTTTGCCTTGGAAATGTTTTTAAGGTTTGGATTTTTTATGTTATACTCACATCTTGATGCTTTGATGTTGGTGCTTTGATGTTGCTGCTTTGATGTTGAGGCTGACTGTTGATAGAACAGAATGTCACAATGGTCGTCATGGCAGAAGCTCATTTAAAAGTATTTTAAAAATAAACTTCATGATACAGGGCAATTCATCCATTAGATGCAGCTCAATGTGCTGCACATAAAACTCCATTCAAAAAACAAAATATACAGTTGTATATAACATATGTTGTATGAACTGTGTCCTTCATGGGACAGAGTTCATACAACATCTACAACTGCAGGTAAAAAGCATAGACTGTATGTAACCTGAGTCCATTAGCAGGCTAGCTTATTTAGCGCCTCTCCCCAGCTGTCAGTCGGCGGGACGACTCTTATCCATCCTTGCTTAAAAACTGTAGCTAGTGTTTTTCCTGGCAATAAACGTGTAGTTTAAAGAAAATAATATTGGGCATAGTTGTGCAATAACCGTTGTTTCTCCGTGTCCTCCTGTAAATATTACTCCAGTGCATGTACTGTGAAGTGCGGCCAGCTGGCTCCGCCCCCACGGCCATTTGCTGTCCAATGAGAAAGCAGAAACAAACTGCACTGCTCGTTGGGTCAAATTCAAACGCAGGAGTTGAAGTGATGAGTATTTACAAATTAATTTTTGTCATATTTAAGAACTATACTAAAAAATGACCTCTGTATTGACAAAAGTATTCCTTTTAGTTTCAAACTAATTTCTTCCATCACCACTCCTGATTCACCTTTTCTGTACACTGTGCCTGTATTTATCAAATAAAAAAATATTTTGCTTTATAACATTGTGTTTATATGTAGGGTCAGTTTAGTTTGATTAAATAGGTAAAAGCAGGTTTGAAGGGACATTTCAATAAATTTACTCTATTTATTCATACCATACGTCTGTGTAGTGGGTACTTAAGATACAATATAAACTAATGCACTTTCAAATGTTAAATTTGTTGTAATAATATATGTTCATGTTACTACTGTTTTGGTATGTCTTATTCTGAAAGGAACTGAAGTTGATGTCAAGAGTGATGTCATGTCCGGTTGTAGTTGCTGTTTATGATTAACACAAGTTATCTCTACCCATGTGCAGGGGTGTAACATTTGCATTGTTTTCCAATTAAAACATAAAAAGACTTGAGAACTGAACCGTCGCTGTTTTTCATGACTCAAGTTATCTTTTCCCCCGTTTTCGGGGTGTAACATCTGGAGTATCTGAGAAACTCTGGAGGATTTTCAACAAACATCGCATCCCAGTTTTCTTCAAACCAAGCAACACACTCAGACAGAAACTGGTCCACCCCAAAGACCCTACGCCAAAACACAAGAAAAGCAACCTGGTGTACACAGTCCAATGCAGCAAGGACTGCGCAGATTTATACATTGGAGAAACCAAACAACCACTCAACAAACGGATGGCTCAACACAGGAGGGCCAACACCACAGGTCAAGATTCAGCAGTTTTCCTCCAACTCAGGGAAAAGGGACACTCTGCACAAGCGATGTTGTTTGCCTCCCCGCCAGAAGGAGCAGTCAGTGGTAAGAATCTGTTTGTGAGGGTTATCGTCATCTCGCTGTGGAGCCGGAGAAACTGTAGAGAGAAGGCCAGCTGGTAAGCGCACCCACAGTAGGAACTGAAAATGTTCTGCACCCCCCAGCAGATACGGGGGAGGCACCGGGGCAAGAAAATAAAAATAAAATTAACTTGATTAAAAATGTCATTTGAAGCTCTAGTGCTTTACAAAAGGCACTTGTGAATAAAAAAGCTCAAAGTAATCTTTCTTTGTAAAACGGTTTACAGTTCCTTCCAAAGGTGCAAAACTGACGAAGTCTCCATTATCCAAGAAGCCAATGCAGGAGAGAAAGACGAGGACTTTTATCTTGTCAGTGGAGTTGAGGTCAGCAGGGAGCCGGCCCACGCACTTTTCTAACCAGGGCATGCCCCGTTCCCTGTACTACCCTAATGTGCTGGCATAGCAAAGTCGTCGCCTTTCCACCTCCTGAAGGACATGCCCCTGGATGACTGCCATCTTTGTTGCTAGTTGGGTCCCACGTCCCAAGACAGTGCAGGGGGTCCTTTCCAGCATGGGTGAAAATTTCCTTTGCCCTGTCGAAAGTTCCTGGAAGGGGGAAAGCTTTGTTTTTTACCATTTCCAGGAACCTTTTGGTTTGGTGGGCTTCGACCATATTGTAGGGTAAAGGACATTCCACTGCCTTCAGTGAGGCTACAGGAATGTCGTCTGCTGCTTCCCTATACACATCTCCCAGCAGGACCATCCACACCTGCTCTCCGGAAGGTGCTGCCCCCAAGGTGTCACACAATGCAAAAATCCGCTAATGTGGAGATGGTTGCGGACATCCTTGGTCCAGTTGTTCAAGGGAGGGCAGCACACTTCTGAAGTTGCGGCATTGTGGAGTGCCAGTCCTAGAAACCCCCGCATCCTCGTGACATTTTTCTCATGAGACGCGGAAGTTCATAGGATGACGGTCAGTTGGTTGTCAAGTGGGGAGAGGGGGTGCCCATAGATCAGCTCTTCCAGAGCAAGCTTAGCTTGATAGGCTCTCCAAGCGTTGTTGAAACTGGCCCTATTGTGGCTGTTGTCATAGCAAGTCCAGAAGTCCCAGCACAAACTGCTGATCTTGTGCCAGGACATTAAATCTGGAAGGGTTAGACAGGCTGTTCTTTTGGACAGAATCCCTACACATGTTGTCTGTGTCCAGTCCCCTTAGAGCTGTAATGAATTCTTCCCTGATTTGGTCAAACAGGTCAGCAGCCTGGAGAGGAGCAACAGTGGATGTGAAGGTTGGGTGGGCAACTCCATTCATGTCCTTTGGCACCACAGTCACATTCACAAAGAAGCCTGCAGTCTGTGCCAGAATGCTGCCATGAACATGTTTCAATGCATCCCTTGTGGCAGGACTGCAGGACTTATTTTTAACCCTTTTCCAACCCCCAATAATATTTTAACCACAATTAGGTGGTTAGGGTATGGGATGGGGGAGTGGTTAGGATTAGGAATGGGTTAGGGTTAGGGGGATTAGAATTAGAGTTTCATAGGGTTAGGGGTTTTAGAATTAAATTAAGCCGAATAAAAGGGTTAGGGGGGTTAGGGTTCAATTAGAAAATGTTAGGGTTAGACATCCAATGGAAAAATGGTTAAATTTAGGAATCAGTTAGAGAATCATTTAGGTTTAGGCTTCCAATCAAAATGGCTAGGTTTAGGTATGTAATTAAAAAATTGGTTAAGTTTTGGGTTAGGGGGAGTATTGAATATTTAAACCATATGGTTCTTTGGTACCTAACCAATAAATCCATTTCCTTTCCATTGTTTTCCGTTCCTTAGTCATCCAAGTGATATTACTTTGAATGCCTGCTATTCTTAATGCTTGAAATCCATGTAAAATAAAATGTCTTACAAAGGGGGTATTCTTTTTTTTATTCATAATGTTATATTTGTGTTGCCACATTCTTGTCCTCATGGAGTTCCATGTTTCTCCAACATATTTATTATCACATTTTGTACAAAAACATAAATAGACCAACTTTAAGATTCTTTTGTTAACAGAATTTTTAACATATTTTATTGTTATTATTGTTATTATTCATAATTATTTTATTTTATTCTTTTAAATACTTATTTTTTCTATATGCAGAAATCACCTCATAATTATCTAAAATTCCAGAATTTCCCCAAATCAACTCAAAATTCCTTTTAAGTCTGTGATTAAGAATTTTACTAACTGAGGAATACTGGGTGATTAAAGGCAAATTCTGAAAAAATGGAGCAATTGTGACTTAATTCCTCTAAAAGTGTGCTTGGAATGAAGACTGGACTTGAACAACAGAGCATGTGTATCTGTCTTTTTCAAAAAGACCTCAACATCCAGTATCCGGATCTTTGTACACTGTCATGTCAAGGAAATCAATAGATGATTGATTCATTTCAAATTTTAACTGAATAGAGGGGTCATGGGCATTCAAAATTTCCATGAACTGTTTAAAATCTTCTAAAGAGTATGCCCATACCCCCCATATGTCGTCCAGATAACAAAGATAATGGAGGGGTTTCTTTGGGCATTTTGCCAAAACCTCCTCCTCCCAATACGCCATAAAAATACTGGCATATGAGGGGGCAAATCTCTTCCCCATTGCTGTCCCTTTTATTTGTAAATAAACTTCTTCATTAAACACAAAATCATTTCTTGTCAAATTGATTTCAAGCAATTTCAATAATTCCTCGTCCGGTCTATCCTCATTAGGATATTTTGAAAAAACCTTTTTAATTGTTTCCAATCCTGCTTTGATATCAATGTCAGTGTATAAACTATCTACATCTGAACTGAAAAAGAAAGAGTTTGGTGGAATATTCAAAGTTTTAACAATTTCAGTGAAATGATATGTGTCCTTCACATAAGAAGGATGAAGAGTCGACAAAGGATTTAAGAAATATTCAATATATTCTGCTGTTGCATAGGTCTCACTCCCACAATCGGCCTCCCCAAGGGAACCTCAAATGGAGTTGTCCATTTTTCCAGGAGTTTGGGTTAGGGTTAGGGTTTCCAATTATCCCCTTTTCACATTCAACCCAAGGGGTTCCCCCGTGCCTAATCGATAAATCCAGTATCTTTCCCTCTTTTTCCATTCCCAATCTGTCCAATTAATATCCGTTTGTAATCCAGCCATTCTAATCGCCCACAAACCATGAGTAAAAAAGTGCTTTACTAAAGGCGTGTCTACTCCTCAGTTATTCCTAATATTGTACCTATGCTGTACCATACGTGTGGACAAAGTATTTTTGGTTTCTCCAACATATTCAACTCCACATTTAACACAATAAATGACATAAACACAATTCTTAGATCTCAGACTAAAACCCTGTTGAATGTTAATCACTGTGTTGTCTTTAGCATTTTTAATAAACTTTAATCTGGCAAATTGTGTTTCCAACATGTGTGGTTTTTCCCAAGTCAATGATGGTAATTTGGCTTGAACTAGGAAGTCCCTTTTGTATGCTGAAACAATCCTTGAATTAGGAATTACTCCATCCTGGTCTATAACATTTTCAAAATTAGTTTTGAATTTTCTCCTTTCTCCTTTGGTTTTTCCTGAAAGGTTTTAAGACAATACCTTAAAAAACTCCTGGAGTATCCTCTTTTCCTAAGGGCTTTAAATAAAGCACTCACTGCTTCCCTAAAGTATTCTTCTCTTGTACAAATGCATCTAAATCTCAAAAGCTGTGATTTTACTATACCCTGAAAGGTATGTTTTGGGTGGAAGCTGTTTTTATGTAACAATGCATGCGTGTCCGTATTTTTAAAGTGTACTTAAATATCCAATTTGAAATTAGTCAAAAAATTCGGTGCTTTAAATATTGTGGTATCCAAAAAATCTATTGACTGTTTATGAATTTCGGTTTTCAATTTGAAAGATGTATCGTTGAAATTTAGGGTGTCCACAAATTCTGCAAATTCTTGTTTGGATCCTGTCCAAACCCCCCATATGTCATCCAAGTACCATAAATAATACTCCGGTTTCCTCTTACATTTCAAAAACACTTCCTGTTCCCAATTTGCCATAAAAATGTTTGCATATGCTGGGGCAAACTTTTTGCCCATGGCCATCCCTTTAAGTAAATAGTACTTTCCATCAAACACAAAATCATTACGCATCAAATTAATTTCCAACAATTCCAATAGTTCTTCATCAGGCCGTTTTGGGTCAGGATACTTATTGAAGATAAGATAAGATAAGATAAGATAAACCTTTATTCGTCCCACAGTGGGGAAATTTGCAGTGCACAGCAGCAAGGTGATAGAACAAGAATGAAAATAAACAGGCTAAAAAAAGTATTTACAAATTTACCAAATTTACAAATTTAAATGGGATTATTTACAGATGTACATGAGAAGATGAATATGATATGATATATACGACCAGTACAGAAGGATAAAATATGAAATGTTAAATATCAAATATGAAATTCTTGGCTTGACTTTGATGGAGTGGATTATTGCACAAAAAGAGTAATGCACAGATGCCCAATAATTAAATATCAATATGAATATTGCACTTGAATTTTTGAATGGAGTGTTGCCCAGTAAATGAAATCTGGAATAAATATACAGATATTGCACAGATACAGACATGGTGGTGTATTGCCTATAGGGAGCAGTGCTGGTTGTACAGTCTGACAGCTGCAGGAAGAAAAGACCTGCGATATCGCTCCTTCACACACTTCGGGTGAAGCAGTCTATCGCTGAAGGAGCTCTCTAGTGCTGTTAAAGTGTTCTGAAGGGGTGGGAGTCATTCTCCAACATGGATGACAGCTTAGCCATCATCCTCCTCTCTCCCACCACCCCCACTGGGTCCAGAGGGCAACCCAGTACAGAGCTGGCCTTCTTGATCAACTTGTCCAGTCTATTCCTGTCTGCAGCCGAAATGCTGCTGCCCCAGCAAGTAACTCCATAAAAAATGGCTGATGCCACAACAGTGTCATAGAAGGTCTTCAGGAGCGCCCCTTGCACTCCAAAAGACCTCAGTCTCCTGAGCAGGTAGAGTCTGCTCTGACCTTTCTTGTAAAGTGCAGCAGTGTTATGAGTCCAGTCCATTCTGTTGTTGAGGTGAACACCCAGGTACTTATAAGATGTCACCATCTCGATGTCCATTCCCTGGATGTTCACTGGTGTTGGAGGGGAGTGAGTGCGCCTGCGGAAATCCACCACCAGCTCCTTGGTTTTCCCCACGTTGATCTGGAGGCGGTTCCGCTGGCACCAGTCCATAAAGTCCTGCGTCAGTTCTCTGTATTCCCTGTCGTCCCCATCTGTGATGAGGCCGACGATGGCAGAGTCGTCGGAGAACTTCTGCAGGTGACAGGTTGGTGAGTTGAATGAAAAGTCTGCAGTATAGAGGGTGAAAAGGAACGGAGCCAGGACCGTTCCTTGTGGGGCCCCGTACTGCAGACAACTGTGTCAGACACACAGTCCCGTGTCCTCACATATTGTGGGCGGTTGGTAAGGTAGTCCTGGACCCAGGATGTGAGGTGCAGGTCCACCCCTGTGTTCTCCAGCTTGTCCCTCAGAAGTGCTGGCTGGATGGTGTTGAATGCACTGGAGAAATCAAAGAACATGATTCTCACAGTGCTCCCAGGCTTCTCCAGGTGAGAGAGGGCTCTGTGCTGGAGGAAGATGACGGCATCATCCACCCCGATGCCAGGCTGGTAGGCGAACTGAAGTGGGTCCATCGAAGGACCCACCAGGGGCGGAGATGGGCAAGGACCAGCCGCTCCAGGGTCTTCATCAGGTGGGATGTTAAAGCCACCGGCCTGTAGCTGCTGAGGTCCTTGGGGTGCGGAGTCTTAGGGACAGGTACCACGCAGGATGTCTTCCACAGCTGTGGCACCTTCCCCAGCTTCAGGCTCAGGTTAAAGATGTGCTGAACAACCCCGCACAGCTGGTCTGCGCAGGACTTCAGGAGCCTGGAGCTGATGCCGTCTGGACCCGCCGCCTTCCTTGCCTTGGTCTTCCGGAGCTGGTTTCTCACCTGGGTTGTTGTGAGGGTCAGGTTGGAGCAGGGGGGGCTGTGTGCTGGTGGGTGTGGGAGGGTGGGTTGAGCTGATGAGCTGAGCAGTGGGGAGTGGCTGTAAGCTGAGAGTTGCAGGAGGGGAGGTGGGGGTGGAGCAGTCCACCTGAGGTGTCGATGGGGAGGGTTGCAGCAGGGGGGGGCTGGGCCGGGGGAAGGGCAGATGGCTGATCAAATCTATTGAAGAATAAGTTCAGCTCATTCACCCACTTCTGGTCCCCCACAGCCTGGGAGTCAGGTTCCTTGTGGCCAGAGATGGTTTTCAGGCCTCTCCAGACTCCGCTGACGTTGCTCTGCTGCAGCTGTTCCTCCATCTTCCTCCTGTAGTTGTTCTTCCCCTCTCTGATCTTCCTTCTCAGCTCCCTCTGCACAGCCTTCAGCTCCTCCTTGTCTCCTGACTTAAAGGCCCTCTTCTTCTCCTTTAGGAGAGCCTTTATGTCCGGGGTAATCCATGGTTTGTTGTTGGAAAAACACCGTACAGTCCTGGTGGGTACAGTGTTATCCACACAAAAGTTTATGTAGTCCGTGATGCAGTCAGTGAGACTGTTGATGTCGTCCCCATGAGAATCGCAGAGTTCTTCCCACACCGTCGTGTTGAAACAGTCCTTGAGAGCCTCGTCAGCCTCGTCGGACCATCTCTTCACTGTGCGGGACACAGCTGGCTGCCTGTGTACCAGAGGTTTGTACACAGGCTGGAGATGAACCAGGTTGTGATCTGATCTTCCCAGGGGAGGAAGGGGTGATGAGGTGTATGCCTCCTTGGTGTTGGCATAACACAAGTCCAGTATTCTATTGTCTCTGGTGCAGCATGTGACGTATTGGGTGAAGGTGGGCAGAGTGGAGGATGGAGAGGCATGGTTGAAGTCCCCGGAGAGGAGAAGAGAAGGAGGGCCTGTGGATGTTGGGTCTGCAGCCGGCCCGTGACAGAGTGGATGACGTCACAGGCCGCATCGGCGTTAGCAGAGGGGGGAATATACGCAGCTATCGCGATAACATGCGAGAACTCCCGCGGCAGATAGTATGGCCTCATGCTAACGGCTAACAGTTCAATGTCCTTACAGCAGAGTTGCTCCTTAATAGTGATGTGCCCAGAGTTACACCATCTATCGTTCACAAACACTGCCAGCCCTCCTCCTTTCCTCTTACCGCTCTCCTTCGTCCTGTCCGCCCGCAGCAGTTTAAATCCTTGCAACGTGACGATCGTGTCCGGGGTCTGCGGAGTCAGCCATGTTTCCGTAAACACAATGATGCTGCACTCCCGGTACTCCCTCTGGTGTCGGGTCAGCGCCGCTAACTCGTCCATCTTGTTGGGGAGAGATCTTACGTTCCCCATGGTGATGGACGGGGAGGACCGGTCGGTATCTTCTCCTCCTGTCGCGGCGCTGGACCCCGGCACGGCTCCCCCGTCTTCTCCTCTTTATTTCTCGGGAACCTCGGGCCTCTCGTCCGGCAGCACCGCCGTGTTGCGGAGCGCCAACAGCTGATCCCGGCTGTAAACAATAGGGCCTCGGACGGGCTCCCCAGACGCGGACGTAAACATTGCAAAAAGTGAGTGAAAATGCCAGTACAAACACAGTCACAATGGTGGACATGTTGACCTGAGCATTCAGACGTATAATCCCGGGCAGAAAATGTTAAAAAAGTTAAAAAGACTAAAACTAGAAAGGAAAAAGCTCAGCGAGGAGCGAGAGCTGCTGTAGCAGGCCGCCACTCGGGGTGGCGCCAAACTAGGTTTTTCCAATTTTTCATAATAGATCATTGAGTTGCCGCTCTACTTCCATTATGTATTAATGTAATAACCACTGCTGACCCCTTGTCAGCAGGCTTAATTACTATATGTTTTGTATTTTTTAATTGACATAAAGCTTTTACTTCTTCCAACGACATATTAAATTTCTCTTGTGTTGGTTTATAATGTTTTTTAAAAACTTCCAAATCATTATGAATTTAAATATTTATTTCAGGCGGCAACAAATGCAAGGACGGATGGACCAATGAAAGGTAATATTCCTTTTTCCTTTGAAGTCCTATAGTACGCAGCTAATTTAATTTTCCAATGATAATTTTGCATATCTCGTTGAAGGAGTGGGAATGAAAGACAAAGACATCTCCCCCCTCTTGTTCCAGGTTCAGGGGGTGATGGGTAAAAACTTCATCCAGTGGTCGAACATGGCTTTCCCCGTCTCATCTGTCCAATGTATGTCATCCACCTCCGTCTGGAACTTGTCCTCAGGTAAGAGGGGAATAAAAGGCATATTCTTCTCAATATGCTCATTTAAAATCTGGAGGTTCTCCCTTTCCTCTGCAGGTAGGTCAGCTGAAAGTAGACCTGAGTGCCGCCTGTACATTCTTCACTGTTGTCTGTTTCGATTTGTTTCCCCTGCTATTTATGCCAAACGATAGGACAATCTTTTCCACCACAACATTGCTCGGCCAAACCTTCTCCATCAGGACCTGACAATGACAAAAATGAGCCCCTGGAAAACTATCCACTTGCAGGTCTTGATTAAAAAAGTCCGGAAGCCTGCCAAGATTTGAGTCTCCGACCATCAGCCACTTCTTTTGGACCATCAAGTCCCACTCTGTCAATTTCCTTTGGGTGTTGGGGTGTCTCTGCACCCTAAACCTTGTTGGTTCTGGTACATATAGTGGTCAAAAAAGTCCTCAAAAGTCTCCTCCTCTGGGGTTTCTTCACAGTGGACCTGGGCTACAACTTGTCTCTCAGTCTGAGGAGCCTGTGTGTCCGACTCGTGTCCCTCTTCCTCGGCTTGTGACTCCCCAAAAAGGGACTCTAGCTCCAAGTGTGTGGAGTGAGAGATTGGGGAAATGAATCCCATATGCTCCTCTGCCTGATTGGGCTGTTGTTCCCCAATCTGAAGAAGATTGAGCGTCCTTTTTGTCCTCTGCTCTCTGTCCAAGTGGAACCACGATGTTCCTGAGAAACCTGCTACCCACGATCGGTCATAGTGGCTACCGAAATCCCAACAGCAGGTCGTTTCACCGTCTGTGGATCTGCAGTTCGAACTGTGACCTGAGACTGCGGTGGAGGCTCAGGCTGCAGTGGGAGCTGTGCCTGCGTCACATCAGCAGTAACTCCTCTGGCCGTAATCAAGGCCTCTGCATGGTCTATTACATCCTGCGTGATGCGTGGCAAATTTTGTTTTGCCCACCAGACAGCCACCTCAGACACCTTCTTCCACTCAGGGGTGAGGAGAGCTGGAAGTTCTCCAGAAGTTTCTCAAGGCCTGTCTCATAGTGCTCCATTAAAATGAGGTAAGTACTGTGTCCCCAATTCTTGGCATTCCCAGTGAGTCCACTGTATGCTGTGTGGGAGCAGCCGGCTTAATCATCCCCACCAGAATCTCCACCATCCTGGAAATCATGCAGGGCTCCGGTTTTCCTGGCTTTGGGGCCACATTTTGCAAATGGTGAACCATTTTTATCACCTCATGCAATTTGCTTACAAATCTCCCAAATTGGGGGTCAGCTGGTTGCCATCTGACCTCAGACCCTCTTGCCCGTGGAGAAACCCATCTCCGGGCTGGTCTTGGGTCCACTTGGCAGGCCACCGCTGCATATGAGCGGGATTGGGGACCGGTGTATTGGTCAGTCCTAGGGGGAGGCACTGGCTGGCTAGGATAGGGGACTTGATTCCCCCTCCGAAAGGAGGAGGCTGGTGCACGGTCCTTCCACCCAACTGACCGCCCGTAGGGTTAGGGTTAGGGTTGTGTCCCTGAGTTAGGGTTAGGAATCTCTCCATCATAGTTTGGCAAACTAGGGACCCCCAAACAGCATCTTCCATAGGGCCCCCACGAAGCTAGAAACGGCCCTGCATTCACATGTCAACTACCAAACTGACTCCTGAGCTGTCAGTCATCCTTCAGTCCAAAGCAGCATCACTGCTCCACTGAGAGCAACGCTGTTCCCATTATAGGTGAGTAGACATCCGGTCTACATAGATTACATAGTATTCATGTTGTCATGGTCTGGTTTTTTGTGTTTGGTTTTTTGTTGTCTGTGGTCTTTCTTTTCCCTGTTCTTTTTCAGTGTCTTGGCTGGAGGCGTGGCTGGTGCGACTCTCACTTCTGCCCCTAGTCTTGGCAGATGAGGCACACCGGTTCTCAATTGTCATTAACCACCTCCTGCATAAGCCTGGCCCTGACTCCACTCCTCTGCCAGATTATTCCGTCACATACGGTGAATCTAGCTCCCATGTTTTCTCCTGCGATCGCTAAATGCCAGTTTTTTGAAATTTCTTGCTACGTGTTTTTCCTCGCTTCTCACGCTTTTGTTTTTTCCCAGTTCTCCATGTGCTTCCCTGCCGTCTCTCCTCCCATGTTCCTGTGTCTCCAGTCCCCCCGTCTCCTACTTCAGCTGCCGTCATCAATCCACCATCCCATCCATCCACCAGCCAGCCAGCCTCCAGCCATCTCCACCTGAGTTTTGTCTTTGTTTGTTTTTTCATTAAAGACTTTTTTCCTAACTAATATCTGTTTCTGTCCCTGCCTACATGGTCCACCCCTAACACACAACACATGTGTTAATACACCAAATTACTCAATAAATCCAATCAACCCTTTTTGTAACAAAATCAATGAAAACACATTAATGGAAAGCTGTGATGTAGGCTGTTCCTTTAAGCATATTCAATTATCAAGCATGATGCCTACATTTGATTGATTGATCACTTTAATACAGTAGAGGTGAGGTGATATACCTGACCTCTAGTGAGTGGCCCAGTCATTCCTGTATTTTTCTGTATGTGGCCCTGAGTGAAAAAGTTTGATGTCCTGCTGCCACACATCTACTCAATCAGAAAGATGGAAACATAACAAATCCAAAGAGACATAAACACAACCTCCCTGGTTTGATTTCACTTAGAGACCCTTGTTGCATGTCCCTTACATGTCAAATAAAAGACACCTGTGTAACTAATACCAGAAGAGAAGATTGTCTCTCCAGCACACAAAGTGCACAAAGACTGGAAGCAGGAAGAAAATAAAGAATATATCCTTCAAAATCCCAAAAGTCTATTATCTTTTCAGTCACTATGTAAGAAGACACATTGGTGAAGGAACAACAACATATTCCATTGAAATCATTGAACCGTTAAGTCATGAATCAGTTGAAGGTGTTTTATTTGGCTTTTAGTCTTAAGCTCAGCTGATCCTCGGGGTTCCTTGGCCTCCTTGCTGAGGTGGAACATGACGGCCGGCTGGGGTGGCAGGTATCAGCAGTCTGTGTGTTCCTCAGTTGTTGGATAGTGACCTGTGTGACCATGATTTATTTAGTTAGTAAAGCAGAAACATTGACAGGTTTTTCAGAGACAAACAGCTTGTTGATAATTCAAATCAGAGCTGAGTGTGAAAACAGCAGATTGACATGTTGTCATAAGAGAACCTACCTACATCTGCCAGCCTCGCCGCCTGCGCCTTCTCTCTTTATCCTCTCCTCCACTTGGACTTGTCTGTGCATTGAGCGTCTGTGGACAATAAAGGTTTTTTGAATCTCTTGAATGTTAACAGTAAATGAACCCTCCCAACTCCAAATATGTCCAGTGTTGTCCAGTTTTGATTTGAATTGATGCAAGGTGTGAGTGTTGGCATTAGAGAACCTACCTGTGCCACTTTTTTTCCTCTCCCAGTCCGTCCTCTGTGTCTCTACCTGTCTTGTGGGACAGTGACAATCAGAGTAGACTGGGAGTCACTGATGTGCTCTGTACAGAGATGTAGCGACCCACTGAGGCTCTCCACTGAGAAACACAGCGCCATCCAAAGTTGGTGTCCAGGTTGAGATTTCTTCTCTTTCTGTCGGGGCTATAGTGCAGAAGACAAATGTGTTAAAATCTTGGATCCTTAGTGTAAATCATCAACAGTGAAGTGATGCAGGGTAACACCTACCTGCTGCCGGTACTGCTGTCACATAGTCCAAGCTCCTGTTCTTCTGTGGACGGGCAGTTATCTGTGTGACCATCATTTATTTAGTTAGTAAAGCAGAAACATTGAAAGGGTTTTAGGAGACAAACAGCTTGTTGATAATCCAAATCAGACCTGAGTGTGACGTGTTGTCATGAGAGAACCTACCTACAACTGCCGGCCTCCCTGAAGCGTTTGGCGGGAGTGGAGAGTGGTGGAGTCTGTCCAGTGAAAGACAGATTGTCCATGAGAGCTCTGAGCTCTCTGACAGACTGTCCTGGGAAGGACAGATTGTCCGTGAGAGCACTGAGCTCTCCGACAGATTTATCCACCGCTCTGACTTCCAAATGCTGAAACACAGAATATTTTAATACTTGTCAGGACCATTTGTGATTTGAAGCTCAAAAAAGTACAAGTACAACACAAAAGCCAAGTGTTTCTGCTTTCACAACTGATACCAACAGGTCAGTGGACTCCGGATTACAAGACGACAATTGTATTAGTCTGAAGGGTTCATGAAACATTTCAAGCACTAGTTTAGATTTTGTCTTTGAGACGAGTTTTGTCATTTAATTGTGCTGGAAGATAAATAAATCATCACATTTACTAAACTTACCTTGCGCTTTGGTCGCCGCCTCTGCCTCCTCTTCTTCATCCTCTGTCCTCTCATTGTCCCCTCCTCCTCTTCTTGGACCTGTCTGCGTCTGTGGACAATAAAGGTTTTTTGAATGTTAACAATAAATGAACCCTCCCAACTCCAAATATGTCCAGTGTTGTCCAGTTTTGATTTGAAATGAATTGATCCTGGGTGTGAGTGTTGGCATTGGAGAGCCTACCTGTGCTGCTTTCTCCTTGCTCTTCCTCTGTGTCGCCGCCTGTCTTGTGGGACAGTGACAACCAGAGCATGAGTCGCTGAGTTGCTCTGTACAGAGACGTAGCAACCCACTGAGGCTCTCCTCTGAGAAGTGCAGCGCCATCCCATGTTGGTGTTCAGGTCGTCTCTTCCTGTCGGGGCTATAGTGCAGAAGTGAAATGTGTTAAAATCTTGGATCCTCAGTGTAAAGATAAGATATTCCTTTATTGGTCCCACATAGGGGAAGTTCACATATCATCAACAATGGAGTGATGCAATGTAACACCTACCTGCTGCTGGGCTCTGCAGTCACATCGTCCAAGCACCTTTTGTTTCTTCGGGCCTCCGGTGGATTCAGTCCTGATCCATCATCAAGGGCCCTGAGATTGTCCATTGAGGAGTCTGTCCTGTGATGGACAGATTGTCCATGAGAGCTGTGAGCTCTCTCACAGAGTCATCCTCCTCTACAACTTTCAAATGCTGAAACACAGAATATTTGAATACTTGTCAGGTCCATCTGTCATTTGAAGCTCAAAAAAGTACAAAACAAAAGCCAAAGTGTTTCTGCTTTCTGATACCAACAGTTCAGTGGGTTCCAGATTACATGACTACAATTGTATTAATATGAAGTGTTCATGAAACATTTCAAGCACTAGTTTAGAGACGAGTTTTGTCATTTAATTGAACTGGAAGATAAATAAATCATCACATTTGCTAAACTTAGCTTGCACTTTCTCTGTCTACTTGGCATTTTCTTTCCTGCTGTCAATGTTCAGACAATGTGGCGTGAAATAACCTTTCTTGTGCTGCACAAGACCTGTGAAGACGAGAAATGATGAGAACAGTTGAAGCTGAACTATTTCTAATCTTTGATGTTGGATCATTCATCAGTTCTCTGTAGTTGCTAAGAAATAATTTTAACAAATGTTGTTATAGATAATTAATGACTCCGTGTTTGTTAATGTGAAAGTAAGAGTCATTATAAATTATGATATTTCAGTGTCACAGTGCTTGTGACAGTCAAAGTGAGCTGCTGTCTCCTGGATGTTTATTGAGGAACCTGTTGAACTTTCTGCCAAGCTAGAAATCATCCCTCCATCCTAGTAAAGGCAGAATAAAGACCATCAGTCATTTACCCTTTTACAGCCCAATACAAATTTCAGTAGCTGTCAAACACCCACCGATGTCAATGTCTTCTTTCTGCTTTCTTCATATTGATATTCATCTAGATAATGATTGGCAATGTAATATGAAATTGTCCCACATGAAACCATCCAATAATGTCCACATTTAAAACCAATCATCCCATCAAAAACTTATTTCAGGATTGGTTTTTACCTTTTATTTTGACTTTTTGGTCCAATACTAACGTGTTCTTGGCCATTATGCCTGTGGTTATTTCTTTCTCGCTGCTTTTTCTTCACTTGTACATTTGCAGAATGAGTTTTCTTTAGCTTTTTGCCTTTAGCTTTTTTTCTTTAGCTTGTTTTTTTTTATAGCTACTTTGTTAAAGCAGTTGCACATTTCTATATATCAGCAGTTATAGAACAAAGGGATCACTCATTCCCTCTAATCCTTCTTGTTCATTCATCTATTTATTTATTACTTTTACTGGAGTGCAGTTTTTAACTACTCTTTAATAATATCACTCCCTCCCAAGAATGTATTATTGACCTGATCTGATGCTGTCGTCAGTTGTAGGATTTCTGAGAGATTGTAATATACCCCTCAGCAAAATCATTCAAAACCTGTGTATTCTTTTGTGGCTACATGTTAATTAAATTTATGTCAATAGTCAGTACATAGCAAAGTATATTATATTATTATTGACTGTTTGATCATTTCTAATAAATGTGTTTAGTACAGAGAGGTGATTAGCCGAACTCAGCACATCTCTGTACTGGATTTACCTGTACTGAACACACAGAAATGAACCAGATATATACTGTATCTGTTCTCATTTGACTCTCAAGAGAATACACGCAATAAAAAGTAAGACAAAGGCCAAAATGTTTTCAAATATCATAAAGAATAGATAGTAATATTTAGATTTAGATATGTAGATGTTAATGTTTTTAATGTACTGGATTGTGTACAGTAAGTTGCTGTGTGTGTGTAGGTGCACAGGCTGTTATGACACCTATAGCGCTGATATTGACTGTCAGTGGGTCGACATCACTGACGTCTCTCCTGGATGATACGTCCTCAAGGTCTGAAAGCTACTGAGACTCCACTGGGAAAAAATGACTGGCTTTGTATTTTTAGAGACAAGTTACGTTTGCCCTTAATTATAAGCTTGGCTTTATTCTATATTTTCATTATTACTCGTTAGAAAAACTCACTAGAGCACCAAATGTGTATTAATCTGCAACTGAAAATAGTCCCCACAAATCAAAAACACTATTTTCTCTTGTTTGTGTAACTGAAGCTTTATATCTTCATTAGGAATTTTGTTGTTGGTTTCTTGTTTTGTGCTTTTCATGTGATGTGTTTATAATAAGAAAAAGGGATCCAGGTTCCAGAGTCCAACTTCAACAACAGTGTGGTTCGTTGTGACGTCCAGTACACTGGCACCTCCAGTCACGTCTCTGGATGCACCACGGCATTGTGAGAAACACATTCTTATTATTATTAATTTGAGATTTATTGCGGGTATACTACTTTTGCAATGATGCTTCACCTTTCAAGTTATTTGTAAGGTTCATTGTTAGTAATTTATACATTTTAAAATGACATTTTTTACCATATTTATTATTCAGATTTGTGAATGTGAGAATGGCTGGTTGATATGACAGTTAACAGACCATTTTCTTGTCTTCACTTTACATTTCACATCTCATGTAGGTCAAGAGTTGTCAGAATTGCACGATAATTCTTCAGGAATAACTCAAATCCATGAAAAAACTTTTGCCTGAAACCTTCAAAGTGAAATTCCATCCATTTTTAAAGCTTCACATGTGTGCGAATTCAATGTGGAGACAACAGGACCTCACATTATCTGTCAGACTTTAAAAATCAGTACCTTCTATCAGTGGTTGATTTTGTTCTTCTTTTTTCTTTCTTGCAGCTACTGAGATGAATTCTGCAATATGAGCTTGAAAAGAAGAAGAATGAAGCTTGAAGTTACATGTGACTTAAATTATTCAATTTTAACCAGATTAAAGCAAAAGCAGATTTATATTATCACTGTCATAATACATCTCAACCACATTATTTTAGTCAAAATGAAGCCTGAAGTGAAAAGGTGCACAAACTGATTAACAGCTGCTGGATTACTATTTTTATTTTTATTTTTTTTTTTTCAAATTACTGAGGCAGGTATTCATTTCAGTAAGAATGCACCAGGATTAAGTACATTTACTTCATGTCTGGACTTCAGTCAGTTTAGAGGTTCTGGATTGGGTGCCACCAACTATTTGTAAATCCATGACTAAGTTTGTGTGTTAAGTCCTTAATAACTGTTTTCAAATCACTGATTTGATGCATCAGGTTGCACCATTAAAACCTTAGAGATGTCTTATCTGTTGCTGGGAAATGTCTGTAGCAGCGTCCAGTCAGAGGTCGTCTATGCAAACTGTCACCAGCTATAACTTAACTTCTGAAGATAACAATTTTATGGGGCCAAACATATTAAAGTGAGGTATTTGCTTTTTTTTATATCTGTATGCCTGAGACTAAACTGCTTTATTCTCAGCCAGCAGTTGATCTAAAAGTGGGCTTCCACCACTGTTATATTAAAAACCTAACTTATAAGGACATTTAACTTTAAAGAGACTGCGCCTCCCATGATGCAAATTTATGGATCTGTCAGTCAACCCTTACCTGCCTGGTAAAAACCTAACTGCCAAACTTGAATCCAGGGCTCAGCACTAGTTAGGACAGTGACTATCACCTTTTGTGATTCCAAATTTTCTGGGAATACAGTGAATGCTTCATAATCAGAGAGAACAAGGTCTAACAACTGGGAATGTGATGATTTCCTAATCCTTTTTGATGTATACTCAATTGAAAACAGGACAGAGACAATATATTTAATGTTTGACCTCATCATCTTCATTGATTTTTGTAAATATCTGCTTTTTCTGAATTTGATGGCAGCAACACATTTTGAACAAATTGGGACAGGAGCAAAAAAAGACTGTGGAAGTTGTGGAACGATCCAAAAACACGTGTTGTTGTGTCATTGGGTATGAAAGTATGGCTGTCTGTACAAAACTTAATGGCAATCCATCAAATTATGTCAAGACAGTCAAAGTTTGCGGACGACACCACCATCAGCAGCCGGATTTTAAACTACATTGAGAATTCATATCAGGAGTAAATCAACAATCACACAGGGTGGTGCAGAGAGAACAACCTACTGCTCAACTGCAAAACCAAGGAGCTGATTGTTGATTTTAGAGAAAAGGAAGCCAGGACACACACCTCTGTCTACATCAGTGGAGCTGAGGTGGAGCAGGTGTTTTAGGTTCCTGGGAATCAGCATCACAGGGAACCTGACATGGACATCATACAATATCCACCCTGGCGAAGAAAACTCAGAAACAAATGTATTTTCTTGAGGAAAATTTTGAAGGCAAAGGTCCTGGGCCAAGTTCTTATTAACTTTTATTGAGAAGCAATAGAGAGCATCCTGACTAGAAACATTACAAATTGGCATCGGATGTTCTTTCCTCAGGCTGTGAGACTTCAATTCATCCTCTGTGCTCCACCCTAAGAAATTGTTTATTTTTATGACTTATTTATACATCCATTTATAGAATGTGTGACTACAACTTGCATTTCATTACCACCACGTGCCGTAGAAAGATAATTAAATGAACCTTGGACTCTTGTAGGATTCTTCCTGTGGAGACCATGGCTATCTGCTCCATATTTTAAGTCAAACCATATAGTAGTTGTTGAGATATTTCAGTCTGGACTAAAGTAGTGGACAAACCAACTGGCCAACAGACCGACATTACCATCTCTGGAGACAGGTCAAAAGACCAATAACATGTTGCATTGGCTTGTTTCAGGTGGGACATCCAGGTAAATGTAAACAGCAGAGCTTGTACGCTGCATTTCCCTTGAAATGGTATCATTACCTCCTTAATGTGATGTGATTCCTGTTGAAATGGGTCAGTGAAGGGGTCAGTCTTAAGTGTAAATAGGCTATCAGCTATGGAGAGGAAGGCAGTTTAATTTGCTCACATGGGCAGACAGGAAGGACTGTTGAAAAAAATTCTGATGACATTGTTTTCACACACAGATGACATCACCAGTGAAGATACCCTGTTTATCAGGAAGTTCAAATACACACTTGAACACACACTTCTATCTTTAAATGCACTGGATACGTGACAGACACGTGCACCAACACAGCAAGAGACAAGACATGGTAAGTGAATAGCTGCCTCATGTATATAGGTTTTTATTGTTCATTATTAAAGTATAAAGGTTAGAGAGAAACAGAGAAGAAAGTTTGTTTTGGCAGAATGCTTTTTAAAAATATGATCTGACCTTTCATAATCTATGGGACACCATACTGTGGCCAATGTGAACTGCAAAGTCTTTTTTTTAAATGATGAATTGATTCGGAAAATGAACAAACAAAAAGAGAATATCGGTAAATGTACAGTACTTAATTAGAATTTGGCTCAGATGGAAATTAAACTAGAAAATGTCAAAAACAACCTAAAAGGGTGATGAATGTATGGAGCAATTTAGAGGAATAAAGTGAGTCAGAGGAGAAGTGAGAGCGAAATATACATGAAATAAATAGAAATATTAAATATATAGATATAACAAATATATCTGCACTGTTCTGTTACAATCTTGTTTGTTAAGTCTCTGATCCAAATCATGCAAAATCCATTTTTGACTGTACAAGCAGTCAACAACACAATGGGTTCACATCCCAGTAACCATCATGCATTGAATAGGAACCCACTCTGAGTGAACTCTATTAATTGTTACTAATAGACCATGGTTTACACCATGGACCATTTACACCCCTGAACAGCTGACGGAAACCAGACTGCATCTTTCAAAAATGTTACCAATGTTGCTGTGGTGGAAGAAGTATTCAGATCATTTATTTAAGTAAAAGTAGCAATAAAATACAATAAAAAATAATAATACTTAATTCCAAGCACAATTCCTGTATTCAAAATGTTACTTCAGTAGAAGTATTATCAACAAAATGTACTTAAAGTCAAAAGTAAAAGTACTCGTCAAATTACTTACATATCAACTGACACTTCAACCAATTTTTACTGTTGGAGTGACTCAGGTTGACTTAAAATGCACTCGCATCAGCTATCTGGCACATCAACTGACATTTTAACTGCTTTCATCCTTCACTCTGAATGATGGTACATCTGCTTCTATCACTGGCACTTTAATTGACATTTCAATTGCTTTCATCCCTTATTCTTCAGCTGACATTTCATCAGCTGACTGCTCTTTTTTCTAGCTCTAACTAACTAACTCAGCCCTTACACTTCAAATTCTTCTGACCAGGTAACATCTCACATGCAAATACCACACTTTAATAAGGTACTTTAACTTCTTTACAGTGTTTGCACCTACATTTTTAATTTGCATTTTCTTCTGTAAATTTAGCCCTTTTCTAGTTTTAACTACTTTATATGCTGTTTAATCCATAGCAAACCAGTGCACCATAATTTCCAAAGAGAAAGATCATATTTTTTTTAATTATAATGGAATAGTAACTAGTAACTACAGCCGTCAAATACATGTAATGGAGTAAAAAGCTCAACATGTTCCCCCCCTGAAATCTAATGGAGTAAAAGTAGGTACACATATCCTACTCAATTACTTTCCACCACAACAATCCAGAATCTTCAATTGTTGCAGTGAGAAAGACTTTGGAAATAAAAGGTTGATTTGAAATAGAAGCAGCATTGGCTAAACCCAACATATGATGAAATTCTTGCATGTAACGCCACAAATAAGGACACTCTTCTATCCTTGTAACTTTTCTCATACCCAGGAGCAGGAAGGAGTGGTGGCAGAGCCAGAACCACAGAACAAATTGCAGGCCTTGAGGGATCAGACAGATGGAGTCCTACGCACAATGAAGGAGAATATAAAACAACTCTTGCAACGAGAAGTAAATGTGGTGGACCTCCTGGACAAGTCAAAGGAAATGGAAG
Source organism: Holacanthus passer (assembly GCA_025331565.1). Lineage (NCBI taxonomy): Eukaryota > Metazoa > Chordata > Actinopteri > Pomacanthidae > Holacanthus > Holacanthus passer. The sequence continues at coordinate 402,984 of JAFREQ010000188.1, read as the reverse complement.
AAGGGGTCAGTCTAACTGTGGGAGTTCATCCTTTACTCTAATTTGTGTAAAAGCAGGTTGTGTTGGCGGGTATTTTTATTGATACGCTTGCACTATTGAACCTTATGATGAATCTGGTGCACTCACAGTGGGATGTGGGGCCAAATAAAGAGTGTTCATTATCATCAGGTAAACCAGCAACCAGCAACAAGTCAGTAGAGGCCATCCCATATTCAAGACATTATAGTAACAGAACACAAATGAACCTGACAAAGAACTTTTTTGTCAGGCATTGTTCCAGCTGCACCTCCTTAGATGATTTGACTCATTAACCTCACTCACATTACCTCACTGCACAGGCTGTGTTGCTCATCATAGGGAATGAAGTTGCCACTTTCTGTACAACCTGTCATTCAAGTTTTCTCATTCCGGGAAATGTGTCTAACGACTTTCCTGTTCCTGTTTGAGATGGATAGTTTGATTCGTCAGAGCAGGAAACGCACCACTATTTTATAATAATATTAATGACGACAGTGGTCCATTTAGTTAAGTCGGGCTAGTGAGCCAATATGCAGAGGACCAGGAATGAATGGAAGGTCTATTAACATATGCTTATGGTTTTGATGTTAGTGTGTTTTTTTTCTATTGCTCTGTCAAAAGAGCGATAAATGTTGTTCTATGCTTTCTGTGTAAAGCTGTTCTCAGTGACATGTGATTTGGGTATAGTTAGAGGATGGAGCTAAAGAACTCTCAGGGACACATTGATGAGTTTGGGGTTTGTTTTCTGTTAGAGAAAAGTGGGGCCATTTGTCAAGAATACACAATGCGTTGCTTCAAAGAATTGTCTCTCGTCCCTCTTCCTGCTCAGGCTAACCAGTTTAAGCAGACGTCTCAGAAAGTGGCTCGCTCCTACTGGTGGAAAAACGTCAAGCTGATCGTGGTCATATTGGTGATCGTCCTCATCATCGTCCTCATCATTGTCCTGCTGGCTACTGGAGTCATCCCCATCAGTGCCCCTGTGCCTCCTGTAGTCACTCCCACCTCCAAACCATAAACCCACACAAATATACACACATTGTACATACACTCAATGAAATCATGAACAAACACATTTCTATTGCACAATACACAAAGTACTCACCACACAATCAAAGGACAGCAACTGTTTCATACTTGCAGTTAAAAAATGCTAAATTCAGTGGCTAATAGAAATTACAGTTTACAGCAAGCAAATTACAATGTAATTATTTTCTAAATATCAATAAAAAGGCATAATAACTTTGTGTTTAGGTGTCACTTGAAATGAATTGCATACATCAACTTTTTTTTATTACTGAATACCTTTGATTTAGTAATTATAGGGTGCAGTATATGCCATTTATTTAATCAGGTAGTCTCACTGAGATCAAGATGTCACTGGGTCAACATTATTATTGGGTAAAAGGACATTCAAACTGAGGAAAAAATGAGTAATAGTGTTGCAGTGAAATCAGTTATGGTATCTATGTATGGTATGTGGTGTGTCTTTAAAAATTATGATAAACTTGAAAATACATTTATAATTAACATCATTTTTACTTAAGTTTTACTTTTAAGATTATGCAAAGATGTCTGTAGAACATTAAAGGTATTTTGTTATGTAGACATGACTTGAGCCTGAGAAGAGGCAAATATATACAGGCCTGTGTCATCTGCAAAAACAAAATAGATTCAAAGTCTGTGTTGGAGTAATGTTAGTTTTAAGTATTTTAAGTACAGAAATAATAATTAATAATAATGGGCCAAGTACAGAACCTTGTGGTACCCCCTGTGCTGTTGAAATGGAGGTTGATTTGAGACCATTGCAGATCACCGGTAAACAGACAAATATGCATGGGACCAGTTCTGTACTTAATCCAAACATAATCAGGCAATATAGAAAATGTTCATCAGTGACAATACATTGAAATTCTGTTCATATTCATCAAATTTATTAGATGTCAGTACATTGTAATTAGCTCCTTAATTTGTGTTATTTTAGAACAAAAATAATAATTGTGACATCCTAAATTTCCTGCAGCACACTTTTAATGGTGTGAGTTTGAAAACTTCCTCCTGAGCAGAGAGGACATTGGACGATTTTGCAACACCACTGTGTCCAGTATCTTTAAATACACAGCAGAGATATTGCAGTTTTTGACACAGTGAAACAGTGTTCCCTCTGCTGTGAAGCTGCTGTGACAGAAAACAGGCACAGTTTTAGGAGGAAAACGACCTCCACACTTTAACATATGGCTTTGGTACTTTAATTCAATAAACACACCACCAGGGTCAGCCGTTGAAGGTCAGCTTTCAGGTCCATGTCTGTTCCCACACTTCTAGTGTTGGAGGATCGGGCTCTTCCAGCCAACCAGCTGAGAGAGATCATTTACAGCCCCTCTGTGGTTCCCCCTGTTGGGCCCATGTCAACTGACAGGCCCTCACAGTTACAGCTTATACAGTGACCACAGTAGAAAGTTATACTCCAAAAACATAGTCGTGTTTCAGAAAGTCTGGAGCAAAGATTTTGTGTGTCTCTCTGCTGCAGCACCAGTTTCACTTCAAAGACACTAATATAATTCACTTTAAGAACCGTCAATAGTCAACAGCATTTAACTGTTGGTGGTGGATGAAGTATTCAGATCTTTTAACTAACTGAGAGTGTTGTCAGTAGTCCTGCATTGAAAATGATACCTAAGTAAAAGTATGTTAATATTATCAGGAAAATGTACTTAAAATATTAAAGTAAATGTACTTGGTGCAAAAAAAGCTCCCTGTGACTGTTACACTATTATCTATTATTATTACCTGTTTCTTCCCTCAGGCTGTCACTTTGATGAACACTAATAAATAAATAAATAAATAACCCAGTAACAATTATTCACCTGTAATAATGTATTCTCATATTTTTACATACCTCATTGCTTATATACACACCATGGTTACAAAGTAAATATCATCTGCCAGCACAAACCATGCATACTATGTATACTATAAAGCTGATTCTGATTCTGATTATATCATTCTATTATTATTGCTCATGCATTAATGTAAAAGCAAAATTTTAATGTTGTTGGTTGAGGTGGAGCTCACTTCGAACTATTTTTTGTGGGACTGTAACTAATGATTATTTTCATTATGGAGTAATCTGCTATTTATTTTCTCCATTAATCGATTGTTTTATTTGTAAAAATTCTGAAAATAGTGAGAAATCATCATCACAGTTACACAGAGCCCAAAGCGACACCTTCAAAATGTTTTGTCCAAAGTTCAAAGGAAAAGCAGATCTTCACATTTGTGAGGCTGGAATCATAAAATGTTTTTGACTTAAACAATGATCAAAATAGTCACAAGCTAATCTTCTGTCAATCAACTAATTGGTTATTTGTGTAATTGTTTCAGCTGCACTTGTATAAACTTTTGGGTAGTTTGAACTTATTGAACTTATATTTTAAATTATTTTAACATCGTATTTCATAAACTTATGTTTTGTGTGTACAAAAAGTTTAATTAACTGGTAATTAAAGCTGTCACATAAACTTAATGAAGTAAAAAAGACAATATTTCCCTCTGGAATGCAGTGGAGTAGAAGAAGGAGAAGAAGAAGAAGAAGAGAGTATAGCATGAAGAAAAAAGTGCAAGTACAAAGTATCTGTTCTTTAAAGGCCATACAGTGCATTAGTATGTTCTTTTTTATTTATTTATTTATTCTGTACATTTTCTGATCTCATTGACTTTTCACACCATAATAAATTTCTGTTCATATAAGCTGCAGCAGGTCTCTCAATGTGTTGAAGGACTTTTATTACATTTTCACAATGACCCCTCTCTGATAACTCGTTATTTAATTGTTTTAATGCTCTGATTCTTTACTGCACTTTCTGTTTGTTGAACTGCCACAAGATGGAGCCAGAGAGTCCGGCCTGTCTGAGACATGAGGAAGTAGAATTGAGGGGATTCCCCTGCTGCTTCTCTGGCTCTTCACATCAGCTCTCGGTGGAAACATAAAGGGCATCATGGCATCGTTTCTCACACTTTTGGTTTCTGTTTAGTTTAACCACAGGCTTTTGTAATACAAACACAATTGAGCAATAATAAAAAAACCCCAAACCAAAATGTTTTGAGATGAAGCTGAAATACTATAATCGCCTCACTGAAAAGGACATTTAACTTTGCAAACATTAAAACCAACATGGGTCATATTAGTTTGAGTACTATGAAGAATGCGCTAAGGAAAAAAAGGGTTTACTACAAATCAGGCCCAGGTGGTGAGGCCGGTCGCCAGAATGCCTTCTCTGAGCACACATCTGTTCAGGATACATGAAACCAAGGTCTGTTAACTGACTGACTGATATCTATTGTTAGATTTTTTTATCATAAATATCAAGTGTAGGAAAATGTAAGATGTAAATAAAATCAATGTTTGTTAGTTACATTTTTATTTAAAAACATCTTGATTTCAGTGCCTTCACGTAAAGACAACAAATGGATCAAAATTATGCTGAACTCCCCCTTGTATTATTTTTTCAGTATCTTTCAGGATCAAAAATATATATATCTATCTATATCCCAGCAAACATTCCACACTGCATTCAAGCCAAACTGTAGCCTGTAGAAGAGCTACAGTGCAACTCAAGACAGAAATTCCAGCAGGATGTTGGACAGGTTGTAACAGGCTCGCCTCTACTGTTGACTCAACATCAGCTAACCTCTGTATCCCTTCACAGTTAATGTGCTGTTTTGGCAACAAGTGGTGACTAAATATTAAGGTTAAGGCCTGACGGGTTTTTGGAACAACAGCCTCTTAGACAAACACAAACAAAAAAAAACCCCACTGAAAGCTCATTTGTTAGTGATGGGAAATCGGCCTGGACTCAGACTGTTGTAGTCATGCGGATGTGAGACTGCCATCCATGGACGAGTGTGAGACAATGATGTGAAGGGAGGGTGGTCAGCATGCTGAATATGGCCTTTGTGTTTGTGCAGCGTTTCCCAGAAGAAGCCTTTTGTTGAGCGCTGTCCTGACAAAGCCTCATGTGCTGCCTTTGTTACAAAAATGGTAAATACTCTATTACAGATGTATTATGGTGATTATATGGGCACTTTGATGAGGCAATAGTAAAATGAATGTATATATTGGGTATATGAGCAACTGATGACGGTTAAAACCACACTATATTATACTGCACTGTACTATGGTATTATGGCTATACTATTGTATACTATTGTATAGTACACACAGTATAGTATACCACAGCACTACACTACACTGCACTACTGTACTATTCTATGCTGTACTATACTACACTATGCTATACTATACTTAACTGTGCTATACTATACTACACTAAACTACACTATGCTACACTATACTATACTATACTACACTACGCTATGCTATACTATACTACATTATGCTATACTATACCATATTAAACTAAGCTACACTATGCTATGCTACACTATACTATACTATACTACAATACGCTGTACTATACTGTGCTATTTTATACTATACTATACTATACTATACTATACTACACTACGCTATACTATACTATACAATACTATTTTACATAATACTACAATACTACAGTGTACTATGCTATACTGTACTATTGTATTGTATGGTACAACACAGTATAGTATACCACTGCACTACACTACATAGGACTATACTTCAAATACCATACTGTTATGGTACTGAAGTATATTATTATGACATAATAGCATATTGTATTATAATTTACAAAGCTTTACTATACCGCGGTAGTAGACTGTAGACTAAGTAGACTATAGTATACTAAGGTATTCTAGTATAACTATGATGGTATATATTAGACTATAAAAGAATACTGTACTACACTACTATACATTACATATTATAGTATACTATAACAAACTATGAGCCTACTATAACAATAAATATCATATTGTTACACATGTTGTATTATACAATTAAACAATAATAGTAGTAGTAATAGAATTACTAGTAATATTGGCAGTAGAAGTATTGAAAGTGTAAGTTGCTCATTAAAGTAGTGTTACTCTACTACAAACAATACATAATGATAGCGTTGTGTTTTCTGATGGCGTGCCACAGAAAATGAGCAACACCACTCCAAAACACATAAGTTACAGGAAATAGAAGCAGTGCCAGGACCAAGCTCTCTCCTACTTCCCCTCTGATAACAGCACATTATCAGTAGTATTACCTGTGTCTTAGTATTAGTTATTAATTATTCATGGTTCATTAGGTCTGTGCTGATAGAATGTGACCTTTGGTGCTTTATCCACATGGACCAGCTCCCTTCTCTTTAGTGATTACTATTAAAAATCACCATACTTCACAGAATACAGTCAGTGTCATGTCATGATGGTCCAAACTCTTCAGTGAGGAATATGGCTGGAAAACAGTACTGATTTTTTAACAATAGGCCTTTATCTTAATTCAAATGAAAACAAAGAAACATTTAAAGGGAAGCTCCATAACTTTCCCAATGTATGTACATGTAATCCATTCGTGTTTTCTGTGTAGTTTCACATCCCTACTGGGCTCCTAACCATTTGCTGCTCAGCGCCCGGTGCTCCCAGTGAAGTGATGTTTAACCTTTAGACAATATGTAACAAAATAGTCTGTAAATAGGATGTGTTTAATACTAGTCCATACAATTATTCTTACTTACAGGGTTTAGCAATAAGTGTAGGTCATTCATCTTACCAGCTAAATGAAGCGCACGGGGGGGGGTTGATCTTTGACAAAATTCACATGAAGAAATTTACACAAAGAAGACAATTTACCCTTTTAATTTTTTAAGGAAGAAATGTGTGAATCACCCTACTTCCTGTTTCTGATATTTCTTTACTTTCAAACCTCTGTGACCTATCATAGCCTTAGATTCCCCCTTTTTGTTTACATCCTCTTTTTTCATCCTTTGATACAGATTACAAGAAATTTAGTACAGTAGTGTGCCAACTGGTGTTTTGAATTAATCATGCAGATTCTCTTCAATGATCCAAGTATGACTTGATGTCTGTTATGTTTAGATCTTATCCATAATCAGAGGCAGTTAATGGTGTCTGTCTGATGGTGTTTTGTTTGATATATGACTGTCACTGAATGAAGACGGCTGCAAAGAATGTTAATTGTCTGAGTGTGTGACGTATTTGAGCTACAATGGAGTTGTGTTGTCTGTCTGTCAGCTCCTTATCATAAGTTTGGCAGGGGCACACACACACAGTAGCAGTCATGATTAAGAGCCTGTGTAGTAACTGATTGTTAACTGTTCTTCAACCGTCCTTCAATAAACCCACAGGTCTGCATGTGACCCAACACACACTGAGTCTTATGTAAAACTGTGCCATGTTTTAAGTCACAAAGGAGTATGTTGCAAGACAAGGACAGTATTGTTTTATTTTCAGTGAAAAGGGAACTACAAATACTACTGCTATATCATATTGTAGAATTCTGTACCACAAAGTGCAATGAGGTCAGTATAAAGGGACTTTTTAGTGCCACAGACACACTGTAAGTCCCTGTGGGGATATCATGTGAATATTACACATATTTCTAACATGGGTGGACCAGCCGTCACCTTCTTAAAATCTTAAGTAGGCAACACCCATCAGTGGCCGAACAGCACACAATGTTCTGCAGTAAGTCTGCAAAGGCCTGCTAGAAATGGACAAGTCGAATGTTCATGACAAATATGTAAAAAGAAGACAAGTCAGGATGCTGCCAGACTCTCAGTGAACACATGACAAACAGGGGAAAGACATATGAGTATATTTATGATGTGTCTGTTGTGCAGTCCTTACAAGTTTTCCTGCTGGATAAAGGAGATAAAGGAATGTAACTTTAGAGCCTGAGTGCTGCTGCATTCAAGTGCCCCTGGAAATTTCAATACCAACTCAGGGGAAAAATAGATCACATCATATAATAATTAACCACAGCTTTAATGTTCCCCCTCATTTTTCTATTGAGTTTGTGAAAAGTTAACACAATAAAATAGCATGACAGTAGTGAGATAACCTATAGTAAGCATCTTAATTAATGGTTGCTCTTACTTGTTTCATATAAACTACTATGTACTTCTACATAAAGCTATATATCTTTTATGAATCGTTGACATTTGCAGCAGTTATGATAAAAACATGTCAAAAATGAGAGTTAAGACGCTAATTTATGAAATAATTATTTTATTATTGTGTCATGTATACTGACCTAAATTACAAGACAACACAATTAATTCAGGCATAGAGTGGTGCCAAGTCCAATAATCAAGAAAGCCTAAATGTATAAATTACTGACAAAATCATTTACCATAAAATAATGGAGACATCAGAGTAAGCACTAATTTAATAGTCTGTCTTGCATTCTTCTCCATACTTCCGGACAAAGTTAGCAAACTTCATCATATCGAAATTATGAATTATTATTAATATCTAAATATCTCACTGTTTAGTTCAGCCATTTCCTGGAAAACTGACAATGTTAAACAGTCGTAGTCATCATAGTAGCCGACTACGTCAGAGTATGTGGAGTACAAGAGTGTGACTCACTTTTCAATTCTCCTAAATCACACAGCTCACACTCCTACTTCTGAATATTTTTGAATCTGCAAACATCAATGGTCAGAGGACGAACAACTAAACAACTAAAGATCTTTGACTTCTGTTTTAACAGAAAACAGTTTTAACCCAGTCAGTGATTTTACTTAAAGTGGGTATTATGAGGCAAATATACTACAGTATCACAAATTTAAAAAAACAAACAAAACCCATCATATTATGAGTGAGTGGAATAAAATTTGATGTATTACTGAACTATTCATATTGGTGCATTAACATGTAAGCTGTTGTAAGGAATTAAGGTGAAACTAATATTCACCACTTCATATACTGTTGAATAATGCTTCATGTATTGTTGAGCATATGGTTTGAATGTAAAATCTTAAGTAACCCGTAGCTGTCAAACAAATGATGCCTCCTGACACTTTGAGCCGTAGAGTCTGGATCTAAGATTATTATTATTATTATTACTATCGTTATTATTATTATTACCACTCCTTTACATCTCTATGTAGATTTGTGAAACTTGCATTGTACAGTGTACAGCATGTTCTCTCTTCTCCGTCTAGACCTGCTCTATATGAAAAGTGTCCTGAGATAACTTCTGTTGTGATTTATCACCTTTAAATAAAATCAAATTGAATTAAATTGAGTAGAAGTGTAAAGTAGCATAAAATAATCAAGTAAAATACAAGTATTTGAAACTGTACTTAGGAACGATGTTTGATTAAATGTATGGCCAGTTTTTTTCCATCATTGTGAATAAACCTGTACTGTTGTGGTAAACTGAGGGAAATCTGAGGTTCATTTCCACCAAAGAGATCCCCCACTCCGAGGAAGTCCGGACTTTATCAAGTTAGCATTGCGGTCACGTGACCACCGAGTGCAAAATTTCCGGGAATACCGTGAAGGCATCAATGAGAGCACAAAAGTCCAGCGGCCGGGGAGCGACCGCAGCTCGAGAGAAGTGAAAGTGACGCTCGGGGAAAGAGTTGCAAAGAGGGAAGAGAAAACCGCAAAAAAACAAAACTGCGCTGCTCGGTTTCAGGACGCAAGGTGGAACACTGAGGCAGGTTTGAAACTGCAGAGCTCCTGTGTTTCCTGTTTCTGAGGTTGACTCGAGTCGCTCTATAAATGCATCGGATCCGGTGACAGGCTCGACTCAAACGCAGCACAAGACGCGACAGACATGGTGAGTCAATATGAACGATAACAGCCACTGCTTGTTATTACAGCTCAGATAAGACGAGAGACTGAGGGCAAACTTGGTTTTGACACAATACTTATCAAATATAAACTCTGACCTTTCATAATCTGTGGGCAAAGTCCCATAAGTTCATGATAGTGGGAGGCTGCTGTCAACTGTATTTTAAATGACGAATATTTATACAGAAAATAACAAAACTGACATTCAGAATAATTTTTTACTTACTTATAAACTCTGGTGTCAGGTTGAAACACCTTCAGATGATTTTTAAATATAGGAATAAACTTATGAACAAAAACAAAAATAGAGACATGATGAATGTTTTATATAGTATTTATGTGGAGTGAGTTAATGTAAGTGTTCAGGTTGAGGTTGAGGTTTAAGAGCAGCAGGTGTGTGACTAAATAAAGTTAATGAAATAATTATTACGATTTTTAAAGATGATCTTGCATTTCTTATCTTTTCAAGATGAAGCATTAAGTCGTGAATGCAATCATCTTGAAAAGGTAAGAAACCACCATAACCACCACCAAGATAACAATGTGTTCTGGCAGTCAACAGCTTGGGTCACATCCCACTAACCTTCATGCATGCTCTCCTTAACTATGAATGAACCCCACTAGGAAAACACAAGATTAGTTTTATTGGTCAACAACAGAGCAGTTTACGCTGTTCAAATAGGATGTGTACCACACTAGCCTATAATGGACGTGTTATTACATGATGTGGGTGTGGTTTCCCTGGATATGCCAGGTATACTAATGCAGGCAGGAGGGAGGGAGTGAGGGAAGGAAGGAAGCAAGGAGGGGAACTGGACTGGGCAGCAGTTCCTGTGTTAAGACGTAGTCTGCTGAATTTTAAACACAGACTATTGTTCAACTACCACTTGGTGGGCCAAAAATTAGATAACTGGGCTTCCAGGGCATCCATGAATCAGTTTCCAGCAGCCACTGATATAAAGTCTACTCATCTTAGCTGACTGCGAACTTGTATACCTGCAGTAAGTTTTTAACAGGAAGTGATTGCAAATTATAAAACCAAGATGCTGAGAGCAAACTTGTTTTGTTCTATCTGTCTGTTTCCTGTTCCTGTCAGCTTCTCACATGGTGGTTTCCCCTCATGGCTCAGAGAGCAAAGGTGAAGGAGAAACCTGTCAGGATATTGATTGCTTTGAGGTCAAACTGCTCTCTAAATATCCTGCTCTCAGCTCGGTTCTTATCAATCTGTAGCTACCTTGTTGTTGTTTTTGTTAGAACACGAACAGATTCTTCACAACCTGGAAAAACCTGCCCTGCTTCATTTCATTACTTTCATGTCTCATAACTTGTTCCTCTTTTCACCTAAGTTTCGGTTACTTTTGATAACAGTTAATGGAGTCTTGCTTCAATCTACTTGAAAAACATGTCACAGCATGATGACTTGTCCTGCTGGAATCCACTGCAGGACTCTTGCTGTGTTTATAAAACAGCAAGCCGGTTGATTTTTTTCAGTTGTTGGACCCTGTTTGGACAACAACCTGTAAGATTTTCAGAGATATCCCAACTTTTAGTTCCAAACACTGGATCCTACATTTCCCATAATGCTACTAATAGTGTTTTTCATTCAACGCTCCCTACCAGGTTAATGCCCACATCTTTAAAATTCCATGACTCCAGTTTATAACGCAGGCCTTCTATTTAAAAAATGTAGTCTCCAAGCCTGAGCAGAGATAGTCGTTTTCTCAGACATGACAAAACTCCCTCCGGAGCCACAGAAGACATTAAACAACTCCCTATTACTAGTAGACTGACCTTTTTGCATAAAATTGCTGGAGCTGAAAAACCTTCCAACGCCCAGAAGGCCTAAAATATTGCAGTTACATTCAATTTAATTACCATTTCAAAGCGGCTTACAATAAGTGCATTCAAAATTTATAGGAACAAGAGCTAGAGGTCATCACAACTTCAGCTCTGAGAGTAAGTACATGCTAGTATGGGGTGTTCAATGAAATGTCCAGCTATTCACCAAATCCTTATATCCTGGGTATATCATTTACAGTACACGTACATAAGTTGTTCATATTTTTTATTCATTTGCTGTATTGAGTCCACATTGCTAGGTATTTCTGGACTGCACTTTTCTGATATGGCTTTCATGCTGGCAGTGACTGGTGATTTTAACCAACCTCTACTGTTTATGCCAAAACATAAAATGCATCACATCCTGTGTGCCTGGAGATTTTTCCCAAGAATTACAAAGCTGACACTGGGTGTTTACAACCAGAAATTACCACTATTCCCACCATTATCTGTCTGTCATGATAGGAAAGTTCAAACAATATGAGCACAATAATTCCTGCAAAAAGTCCCAAATGACTGGATTAATCCGCATCATGTCTCACTCTTTAACCACTGTGTGTGTTGGTTGGACAGGAGAATGGGAAGAGCCGCCTGCAGCAGGCCCAGGAGGATGTGGAGGAGGTGAAGGTCATCATGCTGGACAACCTGAACAAGGCTGATGAGAGATCTGGCAAACTGGAAGACCTTGAGGATCGGGCTGATGAGCTGTTGGCAAAGGTAACCTGGGGTTATTTTAGCTAAAGGTTGTCTGTGCGAGTGTCTGGGTTTTATGGAGAAGGTCAATGGAGCAAATGGCACATAAACTCCCCTTCCACAGGCGTCTAGGGAATAAAACTAGGAAATGTCATATTGATGTCTATAAATACACCTTAGGTGGAGCTAGAGAGGAAAACAAATGTACAATTTACATCCTGATTGTGTTTTATGGTGCTATTTTTAGAGAGGTATTTCCTATTGTTTCCTAAGATGAATGAAGTGAGCTGGTCTCCCTGGGTACGACAGAGTTAGTCCAGGACATGCCACGAGGCAAATGTCCGTCCGGGGGTCGACAAGCGGGTCATATCGTTCCCACATTTCCCTGTTGGCCTGTGTTACATCACACAGTTCTCAGAGAAGTAAAGAAGCAAACAAGCAGACAACTGAAATTTAAGTTCAAGAACTACACATTGTGATAACATGGATTATGAGCACAAACAGACTGTTCAGCACTTATAGAAGTTTAACACCGTGATAAAACTTAAAACTGCGCCAGTCAATTTTTTTAACAGTGGATCAAATAAATACATGTGACACGAAAGGGGTCACTCATATTGACAAACCCACAGAGTTCATTATTACCAGACTCTGCTGTTCTCCTCAGCTCTACGGAGCGTTTTATTGTCTTTCAGCTCTTTCAGCATTGTTTTGGTGTTGCAGCCCGCAGCTTTACTGTTTTCCAGCACCAGCAGGCGGCTGTGTACAGTGGAAAAGCTCTGATAAACCCACTGTATTTTGCCTGCTCAGCACCAAACACTTAAAGCTACATTGTTCAGATGACCAGTTTTTAGAAAAGTTTTTAGAAAGCAGTTACTTATTTACACATTCAGCAGACACAGAGAAACGTTAGCTTCATTGGGAGTCCTGTTTGTGTCGATGCTATTGAAGGTAGAGAAAATATACCAAACGTAAAACTCAGGCTGTAAAACCAAATCAATAAGCTGAAAGAAACTAAAACACTGGAACACACAGGAACTACAGAGTCAGGTAATAGCGTTTGTCATTACGAGAGACTCACATTTCAAGTACTCATTTGATACACGGTTAACATAATAATATTGATTTGTGCAGCTTTAAGTTTTATTGTGGTGCTCAATTTCTGAGGTTTTCTGAGAGCTGCTTTTCTAGTTTGCCCGTTTCTAATCCATGTTTATCACAAGTGCTCCTTGAATTTAAAATTTAGCTGTCTGCATGTTTGTTCTTTTATTTGTCTGAAAATTGCTCAACAGTGCAATATAACATTGGGCCAGTGGGGCAATGTGGGAACAATGTGAACTGCTTGTTGACCCCCTGATGGACCATCGTAGTCGTGTGATCCATTGCTAATATAAACATATTGAATATAGCCTCTTTAAGAAAGGGAAAGAAGGGAAATTTACTCCACATACAGTTCGTCTTACATACACTTGAAAAACAAACTTGCAAACTACAAAAGTACCTCTGAAATTCAGTCTGTGATTCATTACAGATAAACAAACGGCTTTGTCAGTGTAGAAAGACGTGTTTCTTGAGTTGGGTATGTTTTCGTAATAGGCTTTGGAATAAAAGTGCATAAAAGTTAGCGTGGGGCCAATAAATTCATCCTTTCTGGGCATATTGTCCATACATTCATGACTGTCTGGCATTTAAAAATAGTGTAGTTACACTACAATGTAATGTAACATCTTCTATTTGTTTGTGTTTTATCCCCAGAGCAAAACTTTTGAAAAGACCGCAAACCAGGTGAAGCAAAAGAAAAGATGGGAGAACAAAAAGATGAAAATGGTGTTTATTGGCATCGGAGTGGCAGCTGCCCTCGTCATTGTTGGACTCATAATCTTTGCCATTGTTGATAGCACAGGAGGACAGTAGCTCCTTTGCTGGTGAAAGGAAATTAAGATATCGGGACTGAAGGACATGAAGTGGACAAAGAGATCCAAAAAAGAGGAGTGCAAACTGTGGGACTCTAGCATCTTGCCTGAACTGCTAAGTCTGCGATATTTCTGTGTTTAGGGATATTTATGGGACTACTGGTCCCACTCTTCATTAGGGTAAGTCTTCAGTTGATATGGTACCATTGATTGCTCGGCTGTTTCGCTGTGTTTCTGTAACTTTTTAGATGTCATGTCTCTGTCGTGCCCACATTGGAAGGACACGCCAATCTTCATGAAGGTCAAATCTAAATGAAAAGTGCTTGGGCACCACCCCTCCACTTTAAGCAAAACTCTTTTAACAAAACATCATTAGGCTGCAACTTATATACAATTTGCTCGTACATTGTGGTTCAAGAGCACCAATCAGAGAAACAGAAAATTGCCATCACTGATTGCTGAACTGAAGATAGAATTAATTTCACTGATGATTCAGTGATTTGGGGAGTCAGCTGTCGAAAGCAGAATGGATGACAAACTTGGTGATTATATGCAGCTTCAGATAACTTCACATTGGAAAGAATGAACTGATGTATTGTCACATAAAATTTCATCTGTCCAAGTTGTCTATATCATTAAAAAATGTGTGTGCTTAAAGGGTCTGATCTATACTTATCTATACTTGTTCCATGCATCAGCATAACATGAGTAAGATGTCTTGAACTACTCAATTTTGCTCGTGTTTTGTGCTACTTTTGTCAAATCACGACTCTAAAATCAAAGACACTATGCACAAACTTTAGGTTGGTACAAACCAATAGCAAAAGTGTCTGTTTTAACTTATAGCAATAGCCTACATGGAACCAGTATTTAGAGGCTAAATATTCTAAATGATCATTTAGAGGTGTAGAGAACGAAGCCTGGAACTACTGACAGTTGGTTACTACATTTGTAGTTAATCTGCAGTTTTAGTAAAGCAAAGAAAAACTGAGTAGAGAAAAACAGAATGAACAGTGACCCCTGCTGGCCAATGTTTTTACTTTACATAAATGTACATAGCAGAGGAAAAATGATCAACGTATTAGGAATATTGTGTAATGAATTTAAATAGTTGACCTCTTCTTGACTTAATTTAACCAGACATTATATTTATCAACCATGGACTCTCACTGTTTACTGAAAGGCTTGATGGTGTGTGAAAGCCTTAAAAAGGAATCTGGATCCATGTATCATGACAACTGTCAGTCTCTACTGTTAAATCTAACCATGTGAATCTCTTCAGAAAATTGAAACCCTATGAAGACAGTGCAGTCAACTTGTAGACAGAGTTTACTGTACATAAAAATTGAATAAAGACATTTTGATTAATAGTGTCTATTGAGTCACACAGATTTCATGTCCACTTGTTTCTGTTTTACAGCTTCCTCCTCTCCATCGACCACTTTATTGATGTCCTAATGCCAAACAATTCTCACAACTTTTGCTCCTTCACCCTCTTGTACTAAGTCTTTGTCCTGTGCACACTCTCCTGATACTGATACTGATATTTTTTGGACACCGAGCATCTCTGGTTCTGGTACATCATTGTGCTCCACAACAGTGTCAGACTGTGCCGTGTCTCGAAAACTGATGTCAAGACAAGACATCAAGTTTTACTGGTTTACAATGTACTTTTACAAGTGAAACAACAAACGACATATTATACGTACTGTATATAATGAACAATAACAATAGCCAGTTGGACATTGGTGTGGCAGAATGATATCTACAGTATAATGATATACTAAACATTTAAGTTTCTAGGATCCACATTCTCCCAGGGCCTAAAGTGGGCATCAAACATAAACCTGCCTCTGGAGCTGCTGATCCAGTTCTACATTGCAATAGTCTGTTCTGTGCACATCCATCACTGTCTGGTTTGGATCAGCCACCAAACAGGAACAGACTACAACAGACAGTCAGGACTGCAGAGAAAATCACTGATGCCAACCTGCCCTTCGTTCAGGGCTTAAACACCTCCAGAGTCAGGAAACATTGTTACAGACCCATTAACTTCTCCCCTCTGGTAGGTGCTACAGAACGCTGTATGCCAAAACAAGATCAGTTTCTTCCCACAGTCCATCACTCTGATGAACAGATCAGTCACAGTGTCAATAACCTGCTTACACCGAAACATCCACTTACTTCCTTTACAGATCATATTTTTACTGATTATATTTTTTTCAGTTTGAAATGCACAGTTTTTAAAGTGCACATATCATCATGCACTGTCTATAAATCCTACATAATGTACGTAGACATGTATGCATGTATATACTGTGCATAATCACTAACTGCATGTATGCATTTTTCTTTGCATTATTTGTATTGTTTACAACATACAGAACTATTGACTTGGTTTTTTTTAATATATACAGGTATATCCACCTATCCTATTCACATACTATTGTACATTATTTGTCTGCAAATTTCCCCACTGTGGGACGAATAAAGGTTTATCTTATCTTATTATAGTCCTGATCATTCTTTATTCTCTGCCATTTTTCTAGCCTTTATTTGTTCAGTATTAGTTCTTGTTCTTAGCTGTATATCTACTCTGTGTTAGTACATCGACAACAGTGAAAAACTAGTGTCATTTTCCTGCTATGTGTCCTCTTACATTGCCAATAAAGCCGATTGTGACCCTGCTATAGGGCTACGCAGCAGATTTGACCCGGAAGTGACATCAGCAAGTCCTTCCTGCATCAAGACCGGCAAGATGGCAGCGGACACGCAGGTTTGTGTGGCTGTTTTTTAACACTAGGCTATCCGCTTACAGATAGGTATTCAAGTAAAGTAGAAACTAAATTCACGGTATATGTAGTATATATTTATAATATATATATTGGCATTCAATGAGAAACGTGGGCAACATTCAACAGTAGTTAGCGAGCAGGCTGTTAGCTCTGTGCTACGTAGCCTGAGTGTGGCTTCTTTACACTGAGCTGCTGCTAACGAGAAGCACCATGTACTGACTGAGGACTGGCCTCTGTCCACAGTGGGAGGCGAGCTGGAGCTTTGTTTGGATACTGCCGCCTTATAAACGAACTCATCAGGGGTTTAAACTCACTGTCAAGAACTTCATTTGGTCTGAATCCTGAAGTTTGGTGGACTATCTTCTGATGTGATGATGAGTTAAGCCACGCCCTTCATAAGTACTGAACTGTAATCAGTGAACTGATATGTTGTGAGGGCATTAATTTACAGTCCAATAGTCAACTTGATTGATGTTGTTAGGGTAGTACTGCCTGTGCTGACAAGTTGATTTAAAAACAAGGCCAAGTGTGTATTGCCATTTAGTTTTTTTGCATTGCACTTTTATTGAGATTTAAATACATAAAGCAGCTTCACAAAGAAACATTTACCCCTTTCCTCTTATTTCTCTGAGTTAATCTCACTCCCACCCAGAACACTTTTAGAGAAAATTTAAGAGTGCCACATTTATACTGTATGTAATCCATTCTTAAAGGATTAGAGTCCTGATCCTAAAATCAAGGTCCCAAATATGAATTGACAAACATGTACCTACACGATTAATCGATTTGCAGATTTGACAATGAGCAGGAAATCAATGGGCTACTTTTCTGCTAATCAGCCAGCTAATGAAGCCATTTTTCAAAAAAGTTTTTCCCAGGTCCAGACTGTATGTAAACTGTATATAAAACGTGAGGACAAGCTGCCCTTTCCTGTCCCATGTGATTATGAAGTAAATATGTAGGGGTCCTGAACTCTAGGTCAGACTGACGACATCAACTTCCTTGAAGTCATTATACTAAATGTGACTGTTACTCCAGGTTTCAGATACACTGAAGAAATTTGCTGTAAAAGTGACGACAGCCAGTGTGAAAGAGCGTAAGGAAATCTTCGGAGAGCTGAAGCAATGTATAAAGGGCAAAGGTGAGGTATTTTGTTTAATTTTCTACACTATGTTTAAATAGGTGCTGTAATCAAAACTAATGCACCTTCGAAATATATGTTTCAGAGTTACCAGAGCCTGCCATCAAAGGTCTATGCAAGCTCTTCTGCCTCACTCCACACAGATATCGGTAGGTGACATAATAACTTTCAGCCACGAGAACACAACACTTAACACAATGGAATGCTCCCACAAAGTCATTATGATTATGATTTTATTTAAAATGTTCAGTTTTTGTTGACACTGTTTTAGAGAGGTGTTGATTCAACTTTATGTTCATTTTGAAGGATGTAATTTGTGGTTCCATTGAACTATGTTGCAGTATACAGAGAAGTCTTCCTGTTATTTAGCCTACTCTCAGTAATATACTTAAATGGGTGGATGAAATAATAGAAACCCTGTGAGTGTATATCCTACCTGTTTACGTGTGTGTGTGTGTTTGTGTGTGTGTGTGTACTTCTCAGGGATGCTGCATCACGCAGAGAGCTCCTCTCTGTCATTTCCCAGCTGGCTGACAGTCAGCCTGACATCCTGGTGACCAGCCTCCTCCACTGTCTGCTGAACAGTGGAGTCATCAGCAAAGGTGGAGAGCCCAGGTACTGCTCTGAACTTTATATTGCAGTTTCTTTAACTATAAAGTTTGTATTTGCACCACTTAATAAATTCCTACATTTACAGATGTTCATACTGATAAACTTTATCATTTTTTGTAAATGTACGCTCATTCTGAACAACAAGCAATACGTTTCAAACAAGTTGGGACAGGAGCAACAAAAGACTGTGAAAGTTGTGGACTGATCCAAAAACACCTGTTTGGATCATTCCACGGGTAAACAGGTTCATTGGTAACAGGTGATAGTATCATGATTGGGTATGAAAGGTTCATCCTGGAAAGACTCAGTCATTCACAAGCAAGGATGGGGCCAGGTTCACCTTTTTGTGAAAACTGCACAGTTTAACCAACAGTTTAAGAATGTTTGTCAATGTCAATTGCATGGAATTTAAGTTTTTCTCCATGTACAATCCATAATATCATGAAAAGATTCAGAGAATTCGGAAAAATTGCTGCAGGTAATGGGCGAGGCAGAAAACCAGCAGTGAATGCGCATGACCTTTGATCCCTCAGGCAGCGCTGCATTAAAAATTGGCATGATTGTGCAAAGGATATGACTACATGGGCTCGTGAACACTTCAGAAACCTTTGTCAGTAAACACAGTTTGTTGCTGCATCACAAATGCAAGTTAAGACTCTACCATGGAAAGTGAAAATGAAATGCTGTTTGTTTTTGTGCTGAATAGTGTGCTGTGGTCTGACGAGTCCACATTTCAAATTGTATTTGGTACTCATTACCACATTAATATTGTATCCTCTGTGCCAAAGAGCACAATGACCATCCAGATTGTTACCAGCGCTAAGTTCAAAAGCCAGCATTTGTGATCGTATGGGGGTGTGTTTGCTCCCACAACATGGGTAACTTGCACATCGGTGAAGGCACCATTAATGCTGAAAGGTACATACAGGTTTTGGAGCAACATATGCTGCTATCCAGACGTCTTTTTCAGGGACATTCTTGCTTATTTCAGCAAGACAATGCCAAGCCACATTCTACACGTGTTACAACAACATGGCTTCATAGTAAAAGAGCGTGGGTGCTAGACTGACCTGACTGCAGTCCAGACCTGTCTCCCACTGAAAATACATGGAACATTATGAAGTGCAAAATACAACAATGGAGACCAATGGAATGTTGAGCAGCTGAAGTCATATATCAAGCAAGAATGGGAATAGGAATAAAAAAAAAAAAAACCCATTTAGAGCGTGTTGCAGGCAAAAAAAGTTTATAGATTAGTTACTATAATAAACTACAGTAATGCACCATAACAAGGTTTGCACAATGTTGTTTGAATAAGAAACAGAACAGAACATCCTTAATCAGAACAGCACAATACATATGATACATATATGTTTGTATTGGGGTTAAAAAGGGAAATAAATAACTGATTAAATAAAATAGGTGATTGTGTCTAGGAACCTATCTTTAGTTCCATAATATCCTGGTTGTGCTCTTCCCCCTATTATGCTTGCTTTATTATATTTGCAGTAAAAGCACAGGCTCTGCTGCCTTCATCGGCTTGTCTTGGACCTGCCTTTTAGTCTCCAGTGTGTTTTCTGCCCCAGAGAAAAGAGAAGGAGCCATCTGGAAGAAAATGGTCAGTAAAAGAATATTTTTTTTTTTTTTTTATATTAACTGCATTTTTGTGGGAAAAACAGATCTTTGATTCTGAAATTATTTGATTCTGAGGTGTTAAATGTTGCTCTCTTGGTAACCTGCTGAGGTGGCTAATGGAATTGGCAAATCTTTCACACAGTTTGCCCTCACTTGACCAGGGTTAGTATTTAATTTGGGATGTTTGTGTCACCTTGTGGTCCATTGTCCTATCTTGTAGGTGGAGGTTCAGAGCCTTCTTGTCGCCGAGGTGGTGGGTGGAGCCAAGACCACAGCTCAGAAATCAAGTCTCAAGAATCTGAGCCACCTCTGGGAGGAAGTGAGTACATTACACAGTAAAAAAGGCAGTAAAAGGTAGACGTTGATCTTATCGAGGAGGAGGATCTAACCTGATGATCAGACTGAATTGCCTCTTTGTTTGATATGATGGGTGGTTTGGAGCCAGCCATTACCTGCGCTGATGATGATTTTTCACCCATCAGCCCAGTGATGATGATAGCCCCAATTACCTATTTTGGTGAACTTGCTGGTCCTCCCTTTAAAAACTTAGGCTGAATCAGAAACTATTACTGCTGTGGGCCTGTAAAATCCAATGAGACGTATGTGATATTGGACTATGCGTATAATCTCAAATTGAACTGTTCACAATGTCTAGAAACAGAACTGAGAACAGCTGTAATCAACACGGGAATGCTGGATAGTTCTGACATTTTGGTGTCTGTTTCAGAATCCTGGACTGGTGGATCAATACATCAGCACACTGTTGAGTCTGGACCAGAGTCCTTCTACTCTGGCCATGATGGGGATGTGTTTAGACTTCTGCACTGCTCAGAAAGACAAAGGCACAATAGAGAAGCACAAGGTCAGTTTTGTTTGTTAATCGGTTCTTTAGTTCTCATTTTTAATTTGATGTTGCTGATTACTAAAGTTCTAACATCATTACCTAATTGTGCATTGATACAATTTCAGATAAATATATTTTGTGGCCTCAATGTGAAACATTTTGTCGACTGTTTTTTCAGAGTGCCCTGTTGGACCTGTATATTAAATCAGTCCTTATGAGCAAGACAAAACCACAGCAGCACATTTTGGACAAAAGTAGCTCCTTGCTACGTCATGTGTCCCACTCTGAGTTCAAGGAGCTGCTCCTCCCTACGCTGCAGAAGACGATGCTACGAAGTCCAGAGAACGCCATTCAGAGTGAGATGCTTTCACTTTCTGATGATCGTGTTAAATAATCACCTGCTTGATGCTCAGGCAGCTCTTGTACAGTGGATTAAAACATTTTCTGGTCTCTTTCCAGCCATTTCCTGTCTGCTGTCTGCTGTAACTATCGACCTCAGTCAGTATGCCATGGATATTGGAAAGGCTATTGCAAGTAAGGCCTTAATGGATGCTCTTTTGATTTCATTTTGTATGCCTCTTGTGGAACTTATTTTTAAAGTACATGTGAGTTTTCATGAGGGTATAATTTGACACAAGGGAAATAATGACTGAAATACTGGGTAATCAATTTAGCATAATTATGTGCATTTAATTACTAGTGTGGTCTGTGTTTCAGGTCAGCTGAAAGCTAATAATGCCCAGCTGATGGAAGAGGCGGTCCAGGCCATGCAGAACCTGGCTCAGCAGTGCAGCGATCCCTCTGCTGTGCAGGACATCGTCACACACCTCTTCAAGATCCTCGGAGGTGAACTAATTACTTACCTATTAGACTGAAACATTGTCTTAATCGTGTTTGTTTTGCTCACCTCACCATATTTTGTTGTGGTTGCAGGGTCTGAGGGGAAGCTCACAGTTGTTGCCCAAAAGATGAGTGTGTTGTCAGGTAAGAGGCCTTGCAGACACTGGCCCTAAAATCATATCAGAATATTTCAGGGTATTTTTGCGATAATGATATTCTTGGCTATATGACAAAATACTGAAATATTTGTTTACTCTTCTTTTCCGTAGGGATTGCCAGCTGCAGCCATCATGCCGTGTCAGGAACCTCCAGCCAGACTCTCAGCTCTGCAGTCACTGTGATGTTCATCCCTTATTTACAACAAGAAGGTATTGTTGCACTGTCTTTTCTTCCTCTCCCTCCTCCAAGAACTCTCAACAAATATACTAACTTTAGGACAATTATATTTAGAAGTCACCAAAAAAAGAACATAATGCAAGTTTGGAAATTCTTTGAGAGACCATTGTGTAATGTTTCAGTCTCATACTAACTTTTCTTGTTTTATTTAGTTCACGAGGGAACCTTGGTGCACGCAGTGTCTGTGCTGTCCCAGTGGAGTAGTCGTCTCACAGTCGAGGTTCCTACTGGTCTGCTGGATTGGTTGAAGAAAGCCTTCACCCTCAAGACCTCCACCTCTCTGGTTCGACAGGCCTACCTTCAGGCCATGCTGGGGGCCTTCAGAGGTCAGTCACACAAGGGACATTGTGCTACGTGTCAAATATACTGATCCTTAAATTGAACTCAGTCCTTACTCCTATGCTGTCACCTTTTCTCTGGTTTTAGGTGACACTCTGGCCCAAGCCTCAGACCTCATGCCCCTGCTCCTCCAAACAGTGGAGAAGGCTGTGGCACAAAACTCCCAGCATGCTCTGCTTGCAGAAGGCGTGGCTGGTTCTGTTCTTTTGAGTCGACTGGCACTGCTGGAGACACAGACAGGTGAGGCTGGCACCTCAGCAATGACTTTGTCTCACTTATGCAGACTGTTTAACTTGTAGTATACAGGGATGAAAGGTGATGAGGATTTTTTTGTCTTTTTGTCTCTGTAGAAGCAAAATTCTCAAACTTTTGGAACCTGATCTTGGATGAGAAGAAGCCACTTTTCACCACAGAGAAGTTCCTTTCCCAGGCCAACGAGGAAAGTAAGGCAACATATCTTACTAGCTTAAAGGCTCGTTAGTGTTTTCAAATATTAAAAGGTAAAATTATATATTTCTCTCTCTGTCTTCAGCTCTGCTCACAGTGTTGCTGCTCTGTGAAAGACTCTTCCTGGACCATGCTCACAGGCTTAACACCAGCAAATCACAGTGAGTCTGTCTGTCACACATGCAGGATAGTTACAGTACAATAATTATCATTTAGATATACATTTATTAACCTTTTTTTAATGGATGGTGATAGATAGAGCGGAAGTCTGCTATGATTATCCACATGGATTCCATGTAAATATTTGCTTTTTAAAAGAGATCTAATCTATTTTTTGTGCTGAATGTAAATTGATTACGGATTTGTCTCATTTACTTTGATCCTGTAGCATTTTAATCACTAATCCTTTCTGTATGTAACTGTTCTGTAGGATGTATCATCATGCCACCGTTGCAGTCCTGCTGTCTCGGAGCTGGCGTGTGAGGAAGAGGGCACAGCAGACAGTCAGGAAGCTGCTCTCCTCTCTGGGTGGATCCAGTCTTGCCCATGGCCTCCTGGGAGAACTCCGCGTGGTCATCAACAAACACAAAGTACAAAATGATTATTCACCACAGACCTCAAAATCATAGAGCTGCATTTTTAGAAGTTGGTTGTAGATCAGTCAACCACTACAGCTTGACTGATGAAAAATATTTTTTTCTCATCCTGATCGTTGCTGACTGTATCCTGTCAACTTTCAGGTTTTGCCCCAGGACATCCTGGTATCAGAGTCAGGAGAGCTGACTGAGCTGGGTCGCAGCTATGTTCCCCCTCGGATCCTGCTGGACGCACTGTGTGTTGTTTGCTCCTCTGCCAGCCAATGGGGTGACCCCACCGAAGCAGAGAATTTGGCCATGGAGATCCTCATTGTGACTCATCATCCATCCATAGGTATGAGAATGAGTTGTTCTTCAGAATGAAGCTGTCACCCAGTTGTTAACCACAGTCAGGTTAACCATTAACTGTTGCCAGGTTTTTGTAGCTGAATAACATTGAGGTTTGTTAGGATAGTGTATTGGTGCTCTGTCCCACATTTGACCTCTCATTCACTTGATCTCTCTCAGTTGGAGCTCGCCGAGGCCTCTGGCCTATTCTGCTCCACTCCATGAACATAGAGGCAGAAGAATTTATAGAAAAGAATCTGGAGGCTATTCTGCCACATCTACTGGAGGTCAACGCTGACAACCAGGTCTGAAAATGACACACCTCTTTTTATTTTGTGATTCATACCTACACAATAAAGTGTACTTAACAGATTTCCATGAAGAAAACAAGGTTGATTGAAGATAGTTTGTTTTATTTTTTTACATTCTGCGTGCAGGATGTAAAAAACATGCAGAGTATCAAGAGGGACTCTGGTGTCTTGCTCTTGCTGATATATTTTATGTGTTACCAGGATGTTAAGTGGTCATGTGTTTCCCTACAGGCGGTGAAAAATGCAGTTGGTGCACTATCTGGCCTCTCTCCAAAGAAGTTGTTGCCACGGGTAATCAGTCATGTCACCGAGGGCCTTTCCCGGCCCGCTCTACTCCAGGTCACCAGGGACGAGTACGCCATCATGCTGACACAAGATGGAGAACTATATGACCAGAGCATCATCCAGAGGTAGCACACAGCATCTCCTGTCGCTGTGGACTTCTGAATTCAACAGCAATCGTAAGAACTTTCTGTTTCTATTTGGCACTGATTTACTTCTGTCTTTCGCCTCTGCTCATGCTGCAGTGCCCAGAAGGAAAGCACCAAGAAAGTCAACATGAAGAGAGAGAACAAGGCCTACTCCTACAAGGAACAGATCATTGAACTGGAGTTACAGGAGGTACAGTGCTCTTACCATTGTTTGTGTATTTTTGGTGGTGTTAATGTATGCGACGCATTTTGATTTCTCTTTGATCTTGCAGGAGCTGAAGAAGAAAAAAGGCATCAAGGAGGAACTGCAGCTAACCAGCAAACAGAAGGAGATGATGCAAATCCAGCTGGAAAAAGAGGCCGCTGTTCGCAAGAGACTTCAAGGGGTATGGAACCAAGTCATCAAAATGAATTCTCTAAAACGGAGCACCTGCAGCGTGACAGTCTTAAGTTCTCCTTATTGAGCTGTGGTGTACGTCCTTTTGTCACCAGCTGGATGTGGAGCTGCAGAGTGTGGTGGGTCTCCTGGAAGCCACTCTGATAGAGAGCCCACCCCAGCTCACCAGGGAGCTCCCCGCTGTCCTCCAGGTTCTCATGCCACTGCTACAATCCCCTCTGGCTGCTCCACGCATCCAGCAGGTCTTCTTGGACATCGGAGTGTGCCTCATGCCCAAACACCTTCACCATCTAGGTAGGCATACATGACTTCTCCTAGTATTACATAGTACACCCTCAGCATCTCAAGTCAACATTGTTCCCCCCCCCCTTCTAGCTGTGCTCGTGGGACACGTGACGTTACGGTTGCTGAAGCCAGAGTGTGATCTGGATGAGGCCTGGGGACAAGAGGACCTGGACACAGCAGCCCACCGCACCATATTGCTGCTGCACAACCACACTGTCCCACAGAGGGAGGCCAAGACTGGTGGTGAGCACAGTCATGGACACTTGTGAAAGTTACGCTGTAAACACCAGAAGCAACCACGTTGTCTTCAGCATAAAGACACACATGCATGTTTTTGTTCTGAATCATGTGTCAGTGTTTTATGTTGTTTGACTATGCTTAGACTTTAATAACAATATGAGACTGAAGATGTTTTTAGATGGACATTTTTTGCTGTGCAGACGATGCAGAAGAGCACATATTCAAACTATGTTTCATTAAAACGTGATTCAAGTAGCAAGTCAGAGTAGAAGCGATGTAAGTCAGTGTTGGCGTATACCGACCACTCTCTTGTTTCTTTGTATTGTTTGTTTTTCCTCAGACGTGGCTCCACTGTCTGCTCCTGCTTTCTCCTTCTGCTTCCCTCTCCTCAACGCCATGCTCAGGCAGTCTTCAGGCAGCACTGAGGAGACGGAGAACTTGATGACTAGAGCCTTGCAAGTCATCACCGAACACTCCCAGCTTCGGGCCACCAAAGACAGTGATGAAATTATAGATGAGGTAGACACAAACATATTCATTGCATTTTCCTTTGTCTGTGACCTGCACAGAAAGATGGCTAGAACAAGACATTATTTATGTGGGAAAATGAAAAGCCATAAGTGCAGACAGCCAGAAATGATTGAGGCTTCGTCACCAAGCATTTGTCTAAGAATTTATTTACTCACCAGTCATAGCTGTCGTTTGTCTTTACACACCTTGTTCATAGCTCATAAGCAGGGCCATTAGTCTGTAAAAATAAATGGCATAGCAAATTGAGAAAGCTTTATGTGGCAGTACAACCAAGTAATTTGTATTTTATTGGATTTATGTTCTACCTTGTGTTTTCTTGTCTCAGAACGGCCCAGAGCTGCTTCCACGTGTCGACATGCTGCTACTACTGACAAGAATTATTTCTACAGCCACCCCAAGACTCCAGGTGAACAAGGATTTTACAGAGCTTCAATTAATTTCACATTTAAACATCTACTTTTTGTTGTTGTTGCCTGATTTATTTTCCAGATTCCATTATTGCTCTATTTCTTATGTGTGCGTCTGTATAATCCATCCTTGTTCTGCATTCTGTTGAAGCAACCAGATATAGTCACATGGATGACAGAATTACTGCTTAGCCCTGTGATGTGAGACTTTTCACACACTGTGTTTCAGGTGTTGGCATCTCAGTGCCTGACAGCGTTGTG
This sequence comes from Holacanthus passer, assembly GCA_025331565.1. Taxonomy (NCBI): domain Eukaryota; kingdom Metazoa; phylum Chordata; class Actinopteri; family Pomacanthidae; genus Holacanthus; species Holacanthus passer. The sequence goes on along the minus strand of JAFREQ010000188.1, from coordinate 375,930 downwards.
TGCCAGTGCTGGAGGAGGAGACGGCTGCACTGTGGCAGAGCAGCCAGAGATAGACGTCCTGCTTAACGCCCTCCTGTCACCCTGCTTCTCTGTCCGGGATGCTGCCCTCAGGGTAAGCTTTGGATCAGTTTATTTTGATTCTAGTTGGATGGCCTATCACACAGTACAGTAAGCAGGTGTATTACAGCCAAGTGAAGTCACCACCTTAGATGGTTTTTCAGCTGTTTCATCCACAGATTAAGCTTTTATTCATTCAAAAAGGAATGTAGGTTCTAGATCAAGATGAAGACCTATTAAGTTAATTGACAAATTACATAGCCCATATGTGTGTGTATTCCTATTAGATAAGCTGTTAACATCCAATCTATCTGTGCTCAGGGATTGTTGGAGATGGAGTTTGCCCTGCCCACAGACAGCACAGAAGCCAGCGGGCTGAGTTTGCTGCGCAGGCTTTGGGTTGCCAGGTTTGATGTTGAGGAGGAAGGCCGAGCCCTGGCTGAAAAGTATGTATTATGGGTTTTTTTTGCCCCTTTCATCTACTACCTGAGTGCTCATTCTGTACTTAAACTCATTGCTCCTTTCATGAGTGTCTTCTTCATCTTTTCCAAAAACAGTCTCCACATTTCTCCAAATCCACTATTTGAATAACTGAAATTTTAACCATGCTGTTCCTTAAATGTCATTTAAAAGAAAGATTTCTGCTCTGTGACGGAGAATAAGTGTTGTAAATTCATGAGTTGAACTTATTTCTTGCTTTGTCTTCTTCCTTAGACTCTGGGAGTCTCTGGATCTGGAGTTGGTCCCTGAGCTCTGCTCCCTGCTGATCGGAGACGTCACCCACCATGAGGAGGCCGTCCGTTGTGCGGGCGCTGAAGCTCTGTCGAGCGCCGTGTCCCAGTACAGAGACCAGTCTGCCACCGTGCTTGGCCAGCTCACTGAGCTCTACCACCAGAAACTCTATGTGAGACCCTGCACCATGGCCAAATCACATATTATTTTATATATATATATATTCCGCTTCTAGCTCTGGATACTACTGGTGGATGAATTTGAGCTCAGAAACCTAAATATATTTTTGCGTATTTTATTTTTTAAAGAGACCACCTCCTGTGCTGGATGCCCTTGGCAGAGTCATCTCTGAAGCTCCACCTGATCAATGGGAGGCCAGGTAAATCTCAGTGTTTGTTTGCAAAGATGAGATGTACCAGAATTTTTTAGTGTTTTTATCTTGGGAGCCAAAATAGAAAGTCAGAGGCCAAAGCTAATGAATGCTTAACTAACCACCATAATCTACATCTACATTAGCAAGTCAAGGCATAAATATTTGGATTAGTTCCAACGGGAAGAGATAACATGCCAAAAATAGTAATGTTGATGACAGAAACAGACTCTTTCACACTTCTTTCTCAGGTGCGGCATTGCTCTGGCTCTGAACAAGCTGTCCCAGTATCTCGACGAATCTCAGGTCACCCCTCTCTTCCTTTTCTTTGTTCCCGATGCTCTCAACGACCGCCACACTGAGGTGCGGCGCTGCATGCTGGACGCTGCCCTCTCTGCGCTGAACACACATGGAAAGGTATTCCATGGCTGGCTTCTTTTTCAGCCATCTACTGTACATTTCGCTACACAAACACAGATGCTTTCAAATATATGCTCTGTATTATATGACTATTCTTATGATGTACTGTATTGTATGTCCTGGCTTTGTGTATCAGGACAACGTGAGCTCCCTGCTGCCAGTGTTTGAGGAGTTTCTGAAGAACGCCCCCCAGGATGCCAGCTACGACTCTGTCCGTCAGAGTGTGGTTATTCTCATGGGCTCCTTGGCCAAACATCTGGACAAAAATGACCCCAAGGTCAAACCCATCGTGGCCAAGCTCATCACTGCGCTCTCTACACCTTCACAGCAGGTAAGCAACTCATCCTACTTCCCTTCTCACCTTGTATTGTTCAGAGTGTTCAGCATCCAGGAGTCATCTAGGAGGAGGAATTATTATAATTTATTTTTATAGTGGCACTCCCATTAATCTTTATTCAGCCCTTTCTTTGGACAGAATTGAAAATTCCCTACACTGTCTCATGTGGTTTGTCATCCCTCATCAGGTCCAGGAGTCTGTGGCCAGCTGTTTACCTCCTTTAGTCCCTGCCATCAAGGAGGATGCTGCAGGCATTGTAAGGAACTTGCTGCAGCTGCTGCTGGAGAGTGACAAATACGCTGAGAGGAAGGGAGCAGCATACGGACTGGCTGGCCTGGTCAAAGGTCTCGGGATCCTGGCGCTCAAACAACAGGACATCATGACCACACTGACCGACGCCATCCAGGACAAGAAAAACTTCAGACGAAGAGAAGGTCAGTAAAGCAGATCCAACCACTGAACTATTTGGTTTTGTATTATTTTACACCTGCTGATGCAGATGTTATATTTGTCAGACTGCTTCGTCTTCATTGTATCTGCCACATGGGTACGAGAAGCCACCATCTACTGGCACTCAAGACTTCAGCAATAGAAAATATTTTTGGGGTCCAAAAATAGTAAAACACTTACCTACTGTTTGTCTCTGTCCAGGAGCTCTGTTTGCCTTTGAGATGCTGTGTAACATGTTGGGGAAGCTCTTTGAGCCGTATGTGGTCCACGTACTGCCACACCTCTTGCTCTGCTTTGGAGACGGAAACCAGTATGTCAGAGAGGTGAGCTGACAGATAATATTACAGAGTCTGCTGTCTCTTCTGCATCAATATCTCACAGTCTGTTTCACAAGGTGTTAAAATGCATTTTACAAAGAATTTATATCTTACTTTTCTGCACCATCCAGTGTTTCTGCATATTTACATTAAAACACATTAAGGTTGGCATGACGTGATCCATGAAACAGGCACTAATTTAGTAAAACACCGTAAAACAGTAAAACAGTTCATAATTCCTGTCCTCAATCAATCACAGAATTTGTGCATAAAAATGTGTAGGATCTCTATCTTAAGTATTTCTCACCTGCCTTCTCTTTCACCAGGCTGCAGATGACTGTGCCAAGGCTGTGATGAGGAACCTGAGCGCCCACGGGGTGAAGCTGGTTCTTCCCTCCCTGCTGGTGGCCCTGGAGGAGGAGTCCTGGAGAACTAAAGCAGGTGAGGAGCCCCTACATGCACAGGATTTTTAGGCATTACTTGAGAGTGTCTTGAGAAGATGGAAAATTATTTGTCATCTCCAGCTTTTTGACATATTGGTATAATGTCATAAATCAGAGGAGTGTGATGTCCCAGCATATACTCTACTGCACATTTCCTGTACTGTATACATGTGGACTATCTTGTCACATGTTGAGATTTTAAAGCTCCTCTCTTAGCATTGATTAAACTCATGACTGTTCATTAAAATTACATATTTAGATGTTTTTCCATGAAAAAATCCCTTCATGCCTTACAAAATCTTAAATGTAACTCTACACCTTTGCCATCATTTAGAATGTGCAGCTTTATGAATATGCAAACAGCCCCCGCCTCTGTCCCCACCCACCCCTCTGCTGCTTGCCTTGCAGCTTGAGCATACCTCCTCTTCTTTGACTCTGCTTATTAAAGCACATAAACTGCACTTACTGGCAGAAAGCCCAGAAGGAAAACCTCTCCCACATGCCATATGCACTTGAATGACCTAACCTTATCCTGCTAATGGTATACATACTAGCATTTCCCCTTTTGTACCTTTGCAGCCAAAAGCAGAACACGTCTCTGCCATTGTTTTGAAAATAGTGACTAAAATTAACTTGCAAAATATCAATACGTAGCTACACCTGGTTTCTCCTCTGATACTCATTTCACTGTAGCTCCATACTGCAAGTTGACCAGACTGGTTCTTTAGGTATGTGATGTCTGAAATCCTGACTATAGAATTTGTGTTTCTGAGTCATTGGTGCACTGCAGCTCCAAGCCACAAATGCTCAGCCATGGCATTGACTTCTTATTTCGCTCATGATGTATTTTACCATATAACAGCATATGGACATTAACAAGGTTGAAAACTTAATTTTCATTGGAGGGGGTCTTTAAAGTCATAACCATTATTAAAATAGTTGTGTACAGTTAGGCAATGATTAAGTTTCACAAAGGGACAGTCACTATCAAATGAGTTGTTCACTCAAACACCCCCCTCTTTTCTTCAGGCTCGGTGGAGTTGCTCGGTGCCATGGCTTTCTGTGCACCCAAGCAGTTGTCCTCCTGCCTGCCCAGCATCGTGCCCAAGCTGACTGAGGTGCTGACTGACTCCCATGTGAAGGTGCAGAAGGCTGGCCAGCAGGCCCTCCGACAGATCGGCTCTGTTATCCGCAACCCTGAAATCCTGGGTAAGTGACTCAGAGTCATGGCGTTAGAGCTGCAACCTTAAACAAGGCTTGTTGCCTACAAACTGTCTAAAAGTATCCACCCAAAGGGGCTTTTAAAAACATATAAAATGTGTATTATTTATTTTTTCTTCACAAAGAAACAAACATCAAAGTCTGTTTACAGGTGTGAAAAAAGTGTGAAATAAAGCCTTTAGTAACTCCAGAGGGAGCTTTGTGAAGTTACATCATTTGAGTCAGCGTTGGTTGGGTCTGAGGGGTTGGAAATGAAAACAGTCTGGGTGTGTGGAGTTAGACAGAAGTAAGATTACCACACCTCTGTAGCCTGCTTCTCATCTCTGCTTAAGGCGAGATGCCGGAGGCTACATTAAGCAGTATAACACACATGAATCTTTGACTGAACTGTCAGTGGGTTGCATTATGTGGGCAACAGGATTTGACAGAATGCTTGGTATTAAAAAGACAGTCTCTCTGGTTCTACAGCATTGATTTTGAACCTTTTCTTAAGCTGTCCATAGTGAGTAATAGTCCAAATATGTTATAGGAGCACTATATTAAACACTAGCATATTCATCCAGAGAAGGTCTTGTTTTTCCTTCATTGCGTTTCGTTTTTAAGGTCTTAGGCTAGACCATCCCCTTTTGTTTGCCACTGATGTTTAGTAAACCAGTATTTTAATACTGATGTCGTCATTCCTCTCCCAGCCATTACCCCCATCCTGCTCGACGCTCTCACTGATCCGTCCAGGAGGACCCAGACGTGCCTGCAGACGCTGTTGGACACCAAATTTGTCCACTTCATCGACGCCCCCTCCCTGGCCCTCATCATGCCCATCGTCCAGAGAGCCTTCCAGGATCGCTCCACTGACACTCGCAAAATGGCCGCTCAGATCATTGGCAACATGTACTCCCTGACTGATCAGAAGGTACACAGCATTAACTAAACATTACTGAACTAAAAACAAATCCAACCTTTACTAGTAATTCAAACCAGTGTATTGTAAAGACTTACATTTTGTTTATGGTGTGATACATGTGCTTGTTTACAGGATCTGTCCCCCTACCTGCCTAGTGTTATTCCTGGACTGAAGGCCTCTCTGTTGGACCCGGTGCCTGAGGTGTGTTTAGTGGTATAAGCAGTACTACAGTAATATGTGCTGTGTGCGTGTGAAGCCGAAACTGTAGCTGCTCTTCTTCTTCTTCTATCCAGGTGCGTACAGTGTCAGCCAAAGCCCTGGGTGCCATGGTGAAGGGGATGGGTGAATCCTGCTTTGACGACCTGCTGCCGTGGCTTATGGAGACTCTGGCCTCTGAACAGAGCTCTGTAGATCGTTCTGGAGCTGCACAAGGTTACTTTTTCTACACTCCCTCTCTGTGTTGTTTCTGATTTGCTTTTAACATCATTTATCAAATCACTCACTGAATGATTTGTGTGTCGATGTCTTCAGGTCTGGCTGAGGTCATGGCTGGACTCGGCGTGGAGAAGCTGGACAAGCTGATGCCAGATGTGGTGCAAACGGCCAGCAAGGTAGACATTGCTTCCCACGTCAGAGATGGCTACATCATGATGTTCATCTACCTGCCCCTCACCTTTGGAGACAAGTTTACTCCCTATGTTGGACCCATCATCCCCTGCATTCTTAAGGTATTGTTATGACAAGAATGTTGTTGGGGGTTTTTGTTTGTTTGTTGTTGTTTTTTATGCCATTTTGCTGTGAACATTTTGCTGCACCCTACCCTAAGTGCTTTCTGTGGTTGAAGATTTCCCTGTAATATTTAAATGACTACTTCCTGGTAATATACTGACCCTCTTCTCTGGATTCCCAGGATTTCTCATTATATATGGAGTTTGAATATAAAAAACAGAACTGTAAATGGTAAATCATAAAATGAAATTAAATTTTCGGACGTTATTTTTTTTATGTTACACTATATAGTCTTTTTTTTTTTATTGACTCCAGTTTGTTAATTTAATAAAAAAAATATTTTGCCACAAAGCTTAACTGAAAAATGGTCTTTTCAAAGGTCATTGGAAGAAGCTGCAGGTGAAAGTTTATGTAATTACAGCAATTTTTAGATGTACCAAGTCTATGAGTGTTGCGTGAAGCGTTAATGAGGTTTTGAGAAAGAATCCTTGTTTCAGTACATAGTCTTCTGTACAAGCATACAAGCATACACTTAGTAAAAATATGAGGTTCCTGGATTTTTCCTGGATATGGGAAAAGATTTTGGCAAGAAATACCAGAATCTCAGTTCAGGGTATTCAACCATTGCTCTTACCTGCTCTGTGTTGTCCACCAGGCTCTGGCTGATGAGAACGAGTATGTAAGAGACACAGCGCTGCGAGCTGGCCAGCGAATCATCAGCATGTACGCTGAGACCGCCATCGCACTGCTGCTTCCTGAGCTGGAACAGGGCCTGTTTGATGACCTGTGGAGAATCAGGTCAGATTTAAATACACAGTAACACATAAATGATTTAATAAATGTCACTCTTTTATTCACTAGTTGTTCTTCCGTGTCGTCGTTGGTTTGCAGGTTCAGCTCAGTGCAGCTGCTTGGAGATCTGTTGTTCCATATCTCTGGAGTGACAGGAAAGATGACCACTGAGACCGCTTCCGAGGATGACAACTTTGGAACAGCCGCATCCAATAAAGTATGAATACATTACTTTTCAGTTTTTTTGCCTTCCAGTAAATAGAAGGAGAAAAGTTAAAAAGTTTTAAAAAAAAAAGTAAAAGTTGCCCTTTTGTTATGTCAGTGTCGGTCTGTTTTTCAAAAGTGTTTATACGTTGTTCTGTCAGGGATTTCTGACCTTTGACCTTTTCTCTCCCAGGCTATCATTGGAGCTCTTGGTGCTGAGCGACGTAATCGCGTCCTCTCTGGCCTCTACATGGGCCGTTCAGACACTCAGCTGGTGGTTCGACAGGCTTCCCTCCACGTGTGGAAGATCGTGGTGTCCAACACCCCCAGAACTCTTCGAGAGATCCTCCCGACCCTCTTCACTCTCCTGCTGGGCTTCTTGGCTTCCACCTGCCCTGACAAGAGAACGGTATTACTCTTTTGTAAACCCACTCTGTTATTATGTTCACTGGTTGGCAACTCTCAGCAGTGGTCTTTCCTGTTGCCGTGGAAGCTTCTCCACAGAGCCTTTTACTGATGCTGTCTGTCTGTGTGGTTGTAGATTGCTGCCCGGACACTGGGTGATCTGGTGAGAAAACTGGGAGAGAAGATTCTCCCTGAGATTATTCCCATCCTGGAGGAGGGACTGCGCTCCGACAAGAGTGACGAGAGGCAGGGAGTCTGCATCGGCCTCAGTGAGATCATGAAGTCCACCAGCAAAGACGCGGTGAGTCACAGACACAGTAACATCACACATCTCTCTGCCACTTTACAGGTATCTAGCATCATAGCTAGTGGGGTTACAGTGAGATCAAGATTATAGATGCCCACAGCAGGAGAGACACCACAAAATTTTAACTTCTCTGTTGAGGTGTAATGTTTTCAGGTTGTAGATGCATTTGCCTGTCCATTGTGCCATTCTCATGAAAGCAATATCTCAGTCCTGGAGGGAATTTCATTACATCTGACACAAATATCCACTTGGACTCAAGGATGAAGCGAGTAGAATTTCATGGTCAAAGTCACTGTGACCTCACAAATACCATTTTTGCCCACAACTCAAGAAGTCATATGCTAATTATCACAAAAATTTCACACAAATATCTAATAGGATTAAACAGTGAAGTCCTATCATTTTATATCCAAAGGTCAACTTCAAACAAACAAAAACACTTTTCTGGCAATTATTCAACCCCATAACTCAGGAACAGAAGGAGAGATTGTGACCATATTTCACATTTGGTTGGATCTAATCTTGGGTACACACCTTGAAACTGTGGTGACTGTTTAGATCTTCTGTGCTGCCGGGTTGAAGATATATGTGAAGTGTCCATGTTTTAAAATTTGTAGCTTGTTTGCAGCAATATCTATAATTGAGGTATCGTAATCCACCACAAGCTCAGTGGTTTTGCTGATATTGAGCTTCAGTTGATTGTTGTTGCACTGTGTGACAAAGCTCTCTATCAGTCCTCTGTAGTGCTCTGTGAAAAGTGAAAACACCATGTTTCTCACTGGAAATTATTCACTGGAATCGTACATGTCAATATGACATATACATGTCCATAACCAGGATTTTCACCAGGATTTTATGTTCCCTCTCTTTCAAAATTTGTGGTTTCCAACTCTAGAGGATTGCAAGAGAGAAATGAGCCTCTTAATAAGTAATGTGAACAGTTACTGCTTAAACTGGGGTGATTGTAATGAAAAAGATATTTTTGAAATACAAATTGTAACCCAGATGATCAATTTTATTAAATATAAAATGTGCTGTATATTACAAGTTCTCTAAAGTAAGTAATCAAGAAAATAGAATATATAAAGGCATGTATCCTTTTGGAAACCTGATTGCTTTGGTATGGGTTGTTGAAATCCCAGCTTAGGCCAGGAGTCTGAGAATTGCATTATTAAACTTTATTAACCCGATGGTGTTTGTACTGTAGGTGCTCGTCTTCTCTGAATCCCTGGTCCCCACAGTGAGAAAGGCGCTTTGCGACCCTCTGGAGGAGGTCCGAGAGGCTGCAGCCAAAACCTTTGAGCAGCTTCACGCAACCATCGGTCACCAGGCACTGGACGACATCCTGCCTACCCTGCTCAAACAGCTGGTGAGGGGACGAGTACAGAAATGCAGGTCAGATAGCATTCAATGGTTTTCCATCTGGCTTTTAATACACTGAATATCTTTTCTCAGGATGATGAGGAGACAGCTGAGTTTGCTTTGGACGGCCTGAAGCAGGTCATGGCAGTGAAGAGTCGCTCTGTGCTGCCTTACTTGGTTCCAAAGGTAAAGTGTTACATCATGGTTTTCCTTTTCTAGGCTTTGTTATTGTGTGTGGCTGCATCTTACTAAAGTTGACTTCCTCTCTGGTCCTACCAGCTGACTGCTCCTCCTGTGAACACCCGTGTGCTGGCCTTCCTGTCCGCTGTGGCTGGAGACGCTCTGACGCGCCACCTAGGGGTCATCCTGCCCGCACTGCTCTCCTCCCTAAAAGGAAAGCTGGGAACAGAGGATGAGGCACAGGTAATACCAGCATCCACAAGCTATAATATCTGCAGCTCCTATTTTTTTTGATCTCTTTGTCCTTTCCTCATAAAGAACTACCCATAACCCTCATGTGTTAACTTTTGCTACAGGAATTGTGCAGCTGTCAAACAGTGATCCTCTCAGTGGAGGATGAAGTTGGCCAGCGGATCATCATTGAAGACCTGCTGGAGGCTACACGAGGCACAGACCCTGGCCTCAGACAGGCTGCCGTCACCATCCTCAACGCATACTTCGCCCGCACCCGCCTGGACTACAGTGCCCACACTCGGACCCTGCTGTCAGGCCTCATCCGCCTTCTCAATGACTCCAACCCGGAGGTCCTATCTCAGAGCTGGGACACCATCAACTCCATTACCAAGGTGTGTTGACGTGCAGACTCTATAGCACTATTGCACACACATGTTTACACAATGTGGTGGAAAGACAACACAACGGATCAGAACTTTGATTAGTTCTTAATCCAAAGGTAAATGTGACCTGAGTTTTGTTTGTTTTTCTTGTATAGAAACTGGATGCAAGCAGCCAGCTGGCTCTGATTGATGACCTGCATCGAGACATTAGATCAGCAGCTGCAGACGTTAAGGGTCAGCACCTGCCTGGTTTCTGTCTGCCCAAGAAGGTAAGAAGCCTTGACACTGGACCTTATTATAAGAATATTCGAATATTCGAAAAATCTTGAAATTTTATTCATTTGCATGGTTTTCATGAAGAAGCTATTTTGACTGTTGGTCAGAAAAAAGATGCAGTTTGAAGATGTCACCTTGGGCTCTGGGAAGTCATAATGAGCCTTTTCACTTTTTCTGACATGTTATAGCAATTAAGCAGTTAATCGCAAAACATTAATTTACAGATTAATCAGTTATGAGAAAATTGTTTGTTGCATCCCTATTCATCATTTGATGTTATTTTCTCTCACTGCTCTTTGTTTCCACAGGGTGTGACCTGTATCCTGCCTGTCCTGAGAGAAGGGGTCCTCACTGGTAACCCTGAGCAGAAAGAAGAGGCAGCTAAAGCATTAGGAGGGGTCATCAAACTGACCTCCCCTGAGGCACTGCGGCCCTCTGTCATCAACATCACTGGACCACTCATTCGTATCTTGGGAGACCGCTTTGCCTGGACGGTGAAAACTGCTCTGCTGGAGACTCTCACCCTGCTGCTGGCAAAGGTTTGTACCTGCATCTTCCCATGGGACATAAACATTGTGGTTTCTCTCCACGGATGATCAAATTATCAGTCAGGAGGCAAAGTCATAATGTCTGGCTCTAACCTCTGCACTGTATTCCTCCTCCAGGTGGGCATTGCCCTGAAGCCCTTCCTGCCTCAGCTGCAGACCACCTTCCTGAAGGCCCTGCAGGATTCGAGCCGTGCAGTGAGGCTGAGGGCTGCTGAAGCTCTGGGCCAACTGGTTTCCATCCACACCAAGGTGGACCCACTGTTCACTGAGCAGCTCTCTGCCATCCGCAACGCTGAGGACTCAGGAGTCAGGTGAGTACTCACACAGTAGACAAATACTGATATCTTTAGTTTGAAGAGACTATAAATAGATTGGCCTGTCAACTATTGCTCCAAACTAACTATTTTTGGAAATGGAATAGCTATTAATATTACAAACTCCAGTATAGACAACACATAGTAAATCATATTCTGAATCTGTGTTTGGAATAATTATTGTTAATTTAGTATTGAACTGTAATATGATGTTCCATAACTAAACTATACTTAAGGACATAATTAGTAGTTTGAGTGAAAGAAGTGATCAGAACACACTCATTTAGAGCATTTCCATTGAAAGACCGAAAATTATCTTGAAAATTAAAATTTTCATTTTGCTGTGAATCTTAGAACCAATAGGACCCTATTTCAGAATCAGTGGTCTGAAGCAGTGGTTTCAAACCTGGTGGTCGGGGCCCACATGGGGTCCCAAGATTAATCTGAGATCACAAGATTATTACTCCTTTGTTAAATTACAACTCATGCAGCCATAACCTGTGATGAGGGGTTGCAAGCAGACACAACTCTGTTCAAGTCAAAAAGGTTGGGAAACAGTGGACTGAAGGATGTGTGCATGAGGTTGGCTCATGCATCCACTTTAAAAACAGATGATGTGCTGATGTGTGTGAAATGGTCACACTTAAAGAGAAGGAAGCACACCATAAAAACAGCATATCAAAGACATTGACATTTGTCCCAAAATGTTCTTAAGTAGAAACCAGTATAATTGGGTCAAAGATATATCAGTATCTGCATATGACAGCTCATAACTAACAAGACAAGTCAGTACAGAAATGCCAAATATGCCGTTATTTAAAAATAGTGTTGCCATTATATAGTTTTTCCACCAGAGGGCGCTGACAAGTTTATTTTTCAACTTTGAATTGTCCCACTCACTGCATATGTTGGTCACATTTCTTTAATAACCAAATTGAAGGTATTGAAGATGTTTGTTTATTTTATTTATTTATGTTTAAAAATTAATATCAATCAATATACTGTCGTAAGTTTTTTTTAAACTAAAGTATTATTTTCTAAAAGCTGGCATTTTTTAGCATATACGGTTCATGTTCTCATGCTTGTGTTGTGGTCTTTACCCTTCTCACAGGGAGACTATGCTGCAAGCCTTAAGGTTTGTCATCCAGGGGGCTGGGTCGAAGGTGGACCCAACCATTCGCAAGAACATCACCACCACATTGCTAGGCATGCTGGGACATGATGAGGTATGACAGGAGGAGCAGATGCCATCCAGCAGCAAGTAGAGCTGAGAAGATTTTTTTTTTAATCTGTGGCAACACGCCTGTTTATCCACCTCAGGGCCTTCAAGATCTGCTGAATACATTAAGTTATTACAGATGAAGTACAGTATAAACCTATAAAGACCTATGAAGGGATTTCACAGAGAGTTGTTCAGTGGTGTAGTTTCCTCTGTGATCACAGTAGAAAAACGGAAGTCAGGCAAAGAGGATGTGGTTTTCTAAAAAGGTGGTTTTGAGCCTCTGTGTCAGTTTGACAATAAATGACTCTCTGTCTATGTCTGTCTGTCTCTGTGTGTCTGTCTGTCCTGTGTGTCTGTCTGTCCTGTGTGTCTGTATGTCTCTGTCTGTCTGTCTGTGTGTACGTAGGATGCGACGCGTATGGCATCAGCCGGCTGTGTTGGTGAGCTGTGTGCCTTCCTGTCAGAGGAGGAGCTGAAGAGTGTGCTACTTCAGCACATCTTAGGTTGGTATTTATATGGAAAGTTATCATCACATCACATATCACATTATGTGTGTAATGTTGGGTTGTCTCTTTTAATTTCATCAATATCCCTAATTGGTTTTTATGACAACAATTGACTCTTTTTTCATGTCCTCTTTTATAAATATGTCCCTCAATATCACTTCTCATGATTTATGTTCAACATAACTGCATCAAAAAAAGTGTGACCTTGTCTGTGTGTATGTGTTATGAGCTGAAAAAAATGTTTTTTTCTCCCTATAGCGGACGTGTCTGGTGTTGACTGGATGGTGCGTCATGGTCGTAGCTTGGCCCTGGCCATAGCTGTCAAGTCTGCTCCTGAGAAGCTGTGTGGGAAGGACTACTGCGACACTGTGACCGAGACAATTTTGGCCAATGCCACCGCTGACAGGGTGAGGAGAAAGTTCAATCTTTGACAGTATATTTCTCACCTCCCTCCTGAACTGATGCACATGGCCGTGATTAATATCCTGACTGTAGTCTTTAGACATACTGAGTCGTCTGTCTGAACGCTGGCCTTCCTTGAATTTTATCATACCGATATAACATCACAGTACAACACAGTATATAATATAATTAGCATAGGTTAGAGTCCCATATCCTCTACTGTTCCCTTACATGTTACATCCATTCCTGTTGCGATTATGTGTTTCACTACATAATGTGATTCTGCTCTTCTTCCAGATTCCCATTGCTGCCAGTGGGATCAGAGCGATGGGATACCTGGTGAGGCATCATCTCAGATCTGAGGGAGGCAGTAGTGTTTCCCAACGCATCATTACGCAGTTTGTCAAGGTAAGGCAGGAACCATTTCGTAATTTGATGATCACTATATGCTTCACTTTTCAAGTGAAGAAGTGAGTGTCATTCACTGAAAAGTCACTAACATGTTCTTCACCCTATTGGCTTTGGCTTTGGACTTATGTAGAGCACCCTATCAATATTCATTCATTCAAACTTTTCTTCCTTTTGATGATTACAGGTGAGCTGGGGCCTGTCACAGCACACATGCTCTTGCTGTGAAAAATAAATTAAAACTGCACTAATCACTAGGGTTTTTTTATATTAATAATGGGTGAAATGACAATGTGAAAGTTCAAACAGACAAAGTTAGCAACTAGCTGGTTAACATAAAAGAGAAGTTAGCAGCTAAAGAGGCAGATATTTCCCTCTGGGGCCTGTGGAGACCAAAACAGAGCTACAAGGAGAGAGAATATTCATCAGGTGGTCTGAAACACTACCCCAAATAAATACAAGTGTTGCTCCATGTTTGCTGGTGTAAATAAGCAGCTGTTTGCTACCACGCTCACCACAAAAACTTAATATTGTTATAATGTGTCAATCTTGTGTTTACAGCTTGTTCTGCTGCGTCCAAGTGGCCACAAAAAATCAATTAATGCTGTTTTAAAAATGTTTTCGTTTCATTCGGGCCTAATGGTGTGAAGGGCAAACAGTCGCACCGCATTTGTTCCCTGATGTAGAATTATACTGTATTGTGAATATATTAGTATTGTGAAGACTTTTAAGGTCATAGGCTGAAAAGTCAAAGAGCAACTTGAGGAGTGTAGAAGACATTAATAGATGGTAATCAACCATATATCATTACTATATATCCAGTCCATTCAGGTCCACCTGGATCTTTTTTTTTTCTCTGAAGCTACAGGAACTTGACTCAAATACCACTCATAAATTATTGATTTCACAGCGTTCACTTGTATGCTCAAATCTCATTATGAAAGCTGATAGCAGACTGATAGATATCAGACACCAAGTAGCTATAAATGAAGAACTGAGGTGTGTGTGTGTGTGTGTGTGTGTGTGGATGAAAACTGTAATGAGTACCTGCTTCAACAGTGTGTTGTAGATGGAGATCTTGTGTTGTGACATGTGTTGTCTGTGTGACCACGCAGTGTCTTCAGAATCAGTCCAGTGACATCAGACTGGTGTCAGAGCGGGTGATTTGGTGGGTGTTCAAAGACCCGGCAACACCCTCCATGGAGGTCAACCTCATCAAGCCCCTGCTGAAGAGTCTGCTGGACAACACTAAGGACAAGAACACCAGCGTCAGAGCTCAGAGCGAACACACCATCGTCAACCTGCTACGACTGCGCCAGGGAGAAGAAACCTTGCAGGTCAGACTACAGACTATCTGCTATGAATTTCAGATGTATATAACAAATAGGAAAAGACTTTTTCTAATTATTACTTTTTGCTCTTTCTACAATTCAGGGTATTACTGCCATTCTGGACTCTGCAAGTAACGACCTACTGTCAGAGTGTCACCGCCGGTCCATGAAGAAAATCGCCAGCCTGCCAGACTCCAATGAAGAGATAGACGACACCATCCTAACGTGATGGAGCAGGACTGAGCTATAAAACGATCTCTGCAGATCCCCGCTGTACAACCCCAGACACACTCACCACACACACGCATGTTGCCCTTCATGGACAACGGCTGAGATGGGTCGTGTTTTCCCACATATTCTCAAACAAATTCCTTTCTGTTCTTTCTCACTTTGCATCATCGTTTTAGCGGCCTTTAAACCCAATTTCTAACTTTTTTTTTTTAATTTTATCTCACAACGTGCAGGTTGTTCTCCTGTACTGAACTACATAAGGCCAATTCTGTTTTTGATGTTTCAATGTTTTGCTACTTATTTTACCAAAATGATTTCAAGCATTTAAGTTGCCGCTGTAATGAAACAACACCCCTATCTTTAACTTTTATTTGGACTTTGTGTGTGAGAGTTGTTTGGAGGGGAAAAGCAACCTCTTATAAGAATAAAAATCATTCTTATGTCAGTGATACGGTTGTAAAAAGGCAATACAAAATAAAAAGATCTTGATTTCATAATGTAGTGTGTGAAGTATTGGAAAGCTGTTTTCTTCTGGGTGGGGGTTAGGGGTCACGGAGATCAGACATTACTCTAACTCCACATATATCTCTGTTCATTACCTACTGGCATTTTAGATTTTTTTTTTAAGATGTAAGTACATGTGATGATTATGTGCAGACAAACATGCATGCAGGGGCCCTCCTGGAGTCACCTTGGCTGTCTGAAGGACCCCTTGTTTGGGCCTCTCAAAGCACCATCACCACCAAAGTGCCCCTGATGGAAAATGATCCAAATGTATTTTATGTTGCTTGTACATAACCATTTTCTTTGAGGTATCATTAATGTGATTGGTGGGATGAAGTGAATTTACCATATCCCATGCTAATCCGTGTGTATATAGTTAAATCTATATCGTCTGGATTATTTTTAAAGAAATGCATTGGACCCTGGCTGTAATGTTGTGAAGCAGAGAGCCGGTACCTGCCAGCAGCCCGACTGTGCTGCTCATGAATGGGACGTCTCGGCTGAGCTGTAGCCGGAGCCTGCGCAGTGAGGCCGGCTCAGAGTTGGGTGCAGCTCCACCAGAGAAGGAAGCGGAGTTTCCGGCTGTTTGCAGCGGAGGGAGAGGATTGCTGACGCCGCGAAACCCCGAGAAAAACGCCGCCGGCTCGGGGGGGCTAACACTTTCTAGCATCGGTAGTGGTCGTTTTTCTTTCATATAGGGGGACGTGGGGGCTGGTGTTTTTTTTAAGAGCCGAGGGACAGCGAAGCGAGCAAAGCAGCGGCACAAGGCGGGGGTGAGCCACCAGCTACCGGCATGGCCAGGGACTACGATTACCTCTTCAAGCTGCTCATCATCGGTGACAGCGGTAAGTCGACGTCGGGGATGCGGGACGGGAAGTGGGCCTTGTCGTGTTTTTTTACAAGGGGAGAAGATGAAATGCAGCTCCGCACACGCAGTGTGCTTCTATCATGCGTTTACAACACGCTAGTTTTTATTTTCCTCATGCAAAATGATTGGTGAAATGTACACATCCGCCATATTTCTGTGGCGGTGATAGGGCGGAGGTTGTGTGTCCGGGCTGGGCATGTCAGCCGATCAGGCCGGATATCGCCTCCTAGATCTTTAGGGTTCGTCTCTCGAAGATATTCTAGTCTTGTTCTCGTATCGGCTTTGTTTTAGCCTCACGACAACACACACACTAGAACCCAAACATCTGTGCGGGGGTTCCCATGTTCCTCTGCTGTGGCCTCTAGCTGTCTACTGTTAGCCGTGCTAGCTAGCTGCAACTTTGGTTATGTAGCTAACTGTTAGCTAACGTTAGCTGAGGAGCTGGTCTTCTAAGAAGTTGAGGGTCTTTCTCGATAAGCTACAGACAGCTCCTTATGTTTATGCTGCACGGTGATAGCTCAGAAAGGTTAGGTTAAGTTATTGAAATGCATTTTGTTATTTAGCTGGTTAGCATGGTAGTGCTAGCTGCTTATTAGTGGAGGAATGCTGCACTGCAGTCTGGTTTGCATCCAGCCACTCAAACTGTGGTGAAGTGAGACTGATAAAGTGATTAATATCAACTAGTATCACTTGATTAAGTGCAGCTGTCTGCCAAGATGCTGAGGTTCAAAGATCTTATCTTTGTTCAGCTTCTTTATTATGTTAAACCCCCATGACAAGCAATGTCACAGTCACAGGTAGGTGCACAATGTAAAGCTGTGCATAAGGACTGTTCTTCTTGTATCTGTCCATTAAAGTGAAAAGATTTTTAATGCAGCTCCACCCTCAGCAGGAGTATAGCCACAGCCTGCAGGACCTCTTTGTGGGCAATGATCTTTGCCTTCATTGACAGCCCCGATCCTGGCACTACCCCATCAGCTGTCCGCCTCACAGTAGAGGGCAAGGCAGCACAGCGAGCCCTTCACTGTCACTGGCACACAGAGGCCAGTGTGCCCTCAGCTGCAGCATGGAAGTACAACTGTCTGTCGTGTGGCACAGAGATTATTGAGGAAAGATGCCGTGACCTCTGCCCCTCCTCAGCTGCTTGCAGACAGACATGCTGCTGAGAATCAGACATTCCACACACTGCATCTCCAAGCTGCACTGAGGCTGAGCGTTATCACTTAGCTGGACTTGTTTAGCCTCTGGCCAGTCACAGTAGCACATGCACATGACATATCTGCTCATGGAGAGCGGTTTGACACGAGCTCGGTTGTGTAACATGAAATTCTGTTCACAAGTTCTAGGCTGCAGAAGTTGAAAATGTCATCGCTGACACCCTGAGGATTTTAAATTCTAAGGGAGATGGTGTTTTTGTGGCCAGACAGCAGGAAGGCATTGGATATTAAAGCTTCAAAAGTACAAAAAGATGATGATCTCTCTTCTGCTTTGAAGCACTGGTTATTGTTTGTTTGAACAAAACTCTGTAGTACAGAGCCCGCAGGAACCTGAGAGCTTTTATGTTGGGACCAATCAAACATGAGATGACAATAACACAAAAGGTAGGCTAGGTCACAGGCCTGTAGGTTGAGTCCCACCCCAGGCTGGGCAGCAGAGTCACTTACTAACTTCCAGCCATAACCTCAAAACTGATCTGTTAAAGACACAGTACTGATCCCTCTTATATATCTTCATTTTCAATCGCAGTCTCCCTCTGCTTTTTCCTCTCCTGACATCTGTTGTGTTTCTTCATTAAAACGATTTACTGTGCACGATAATTTTAGGATCACAGATAGATATATTTGTTCCATTTGATGTCTGGCCTTTGTGGCTTTGATGCACGCCTTCGCATCTGCTGTCGCTCGTTCTGCTGCTGCATTGATTAAGCCTCTGTAGGTACAAGTGTAATCAGAATGCTTTACATGAACATGTAGGGTGCAGCCTCGCTTGCCTTAAATCCTTCAACATTTACACTGTGCAACAGGTACAACTTTGTCTGTATATCTTGAAGAACTAAATCTTTAGGTGCACAATAATTACAGCGACTTGTTTTAAGTTTGCAGCCGTTATGTGCTTTTACTCTCGGGTATCTAGAATATGAGTAACCGAAACTTAATGGAGGTTTGTTGTTTTGTGGTGCACAAAACCTCCCAAAAGCTTAACATGTTTGTCGTCAGACAATTGTAGTATTTTGTTTCAATGCGGAAAGTCAAATATTAAGGAGGATGCACTCATTTTTTAGTTATTTTGGAAGCGTGTTGTACTGTAAACCTCATCCTGTGCTTGTGTTTCCTCCTCAGGAGTGGGGAAGAGCAGTCTCCTCCTGCGATTTGCAGACAACACATTTTCAGGTGTGTGATTCTACTTCAGTCACTGTAGCATAATTTCAAGTCTTTGTGGTTGCAGGTCATTAACTGGATTTTATGTTGGTGTGCATGTTTGCAGGTAGCTATATCACCACAATCGGGGTGGACTTTAAGATCCGGACAGTGGAAATCAATGGGGAGAAGGTGAAGCTACAGATCTGGGATACAGCAGGGCAGGAGCGCTTCCGCACCATCACCTCCACGTAAGTAGATACACACACGCACACATTCACATGGGCTTTTCAGGTGAAGCTCGTCATTTTCATTTCAGCAGTTGAATCTGAAACCAAGAAAGGCTCTTTGCGGTCCTCAGATTAGGTATTATTTGAGGAAGCAGTTTGTAGACAACTAAAATGAGTCGGTGCTGCTCTATGAAACTGGGTGGAATTCCCCACAGATCCTAATTACAGATGTGAGAGGGAGGCTCCTGGTCCCATACTGTGTGCTACATGATGGCAAGGGCTGGGTGTCATTACCCTCTTATGCGTGTAGTGTGTGACACTGCTGTCTGGTGTACAGGATCCATGCAGCTGTGGGCGCACACTGTTCTAGAGCAGAGCTTCCACACCTTTAATGTGATAACACGGGCATTCATTTTTATTTCTTTATCAACATCTCACTCGAACAGACCAAAAAATAATAAGTATTGCCTGTATAGCCGGAGCCTGATGTAGGCTTGGACGATATGGTAAAAAATATGATCACAATAATAGTAACTTTTCTGTATTGATCAATATTGATATTTGTCACGAAATATATTTTGATAATGCTGCCAGTTTGAAGAGAAACGTGAAGAAACCAGAGTTCATTAGTTAAACTTTAGAATATAGTCCATTAACATAAAAAATAGAATCACAAAATATAAAGATTTAACTGTGCAACATGTTTTGGTTTAGAACGTATTTTGTGATAGAAGAATATATTACAATACAAAACAGCACCAGCTAGCTTGCCTTGTAACTTATTAAAATAATGGTGTGGTCGCTGGAATGGTATCACAGGTGATGGTAAAGATTTGTGTTCCCTGTCTTGATTGCTACTGACAGACGTCATATTTTGCAGACCATCTTTATCTGCACTTCGTTGTTTTTGAGATATCCAAAGCACTTTCATATAATTGACGTCATGTTACCTTTTTTGTCAACAATTTCCTAGGCTATGGAGGATAAGTTCACTTTCAACACTTTAGCATAATGAGCTCCATATGCTTGTGTAAAACAAACCGGGTGTGGAATAAGAGGCGGCAGTAAGTTGCTGCGTTACTGCGGCAGAGTGAATGTAGACGTCACATTTGTGCAAGTTTGTGCTTGTTCAACAGGTGTTTGATAAATTGATCATACCGTTTCTCTTTTGTTGCACTTATGGATAATGAGCATTGTTGTCGTTGACGCCAGTAAAATATATCTCAAAGTGTTGTTTTATTCCCTCTGCTGTGGACTCTGCTCTGAAGTTACGCTGCCGTCCACACTGTGTGTGGAGGAGCTCGGCCCCTCCCTCGTACAAACAGGCAGCGACCCAGAGAGCTGAGGCACAGAGGCAAAAGTCGCTTTGTGCCCCTTGGTTCCACTTATTATTTTTTCCAGAGGACATTCACATCCACTTTCTTCACTAATAGCTCAAACAGTGTTGTGCGGTAGGAAATGTAAATTTGATCATGATCCACTATCTAGATGGTTTTACCATCCAGCTCTAGCCTGATGTACCCTATGCGTCTGTGGCATGGAACTCCATTGCTGCCCAAAAGTAAAATGATGTTACGTTGGTTGACTCTTTTTTCAGTAGTTTTTGAAGGACAGTTAAGTTTATGGTGCAAAGGCATCAACTATATCCGACTACACAACCAATACTTGTTCACAGAGTTAATTGTTGATTTTGGTCCGTCCGGGTGAATTGTTGACGATGGTAAAACAATACTGGTTTCATCCTTTAAATCCAGGACTCAACCTTGCTGGATTTTCTCACGCTGGCATTCAGACTCAGCCAACCTACATTATTATTGTATTGCGTTGCAACACAAGAGCAGGGGCTCCTACTCCTAGAAATACAGATCTCAGATACGTCCAATATAAGGCTTGTGAGCTAAATCTGACAAGTAATTTTTTTTACTATCTCTTCAGTTTGGCCTCAGCTGAGTCACAGCACAAATCAAACAGCTGCTCACTAGTCTTTAACTGTCAGACGGGCAAGATTTCAAAACACGCCGCATCATTTGCCTCGATTCCTGCAACTCACAGCACAGCGCTTAAGAATAAAACTGGAGCATCACATTTTAATCACACATTTTAATTGGAAGACATTATAGTTAGCCTTCAGATGACTGGTTCAAGGTCTGTGGCCAAGAAAAAGCACTTAATGAATAATTCAAACTGAATGTGATCGTCAAAGATTAAAAATGTTTTATTATTTTCCAGTGGATCATTTTTGACTTTAACTTCTATCTGTCTTTTTACCATGACCCCTACTACTACCAATAATAGTAGTAATGATCATGGTTTTTGTGATTCAACAGTGCCAGTGTCCAGATTACTACGGACAGAAAGTTTACACAGGGAATATTTCTTTGACAGGAAGTAGTTTCATCAAACTCTGTAGAACTGAGTTGCAGTGCTGGGTGATAATTCTCTGTGTGCTTGTCTACAAGTGATCACCTTCACATTATATAGTCTTGTGATCCATTTTTATTATGACAATATTTTTTAGTAGCATCTTTAAAGCAGTGTTTCTATAAACTGCACACCAGTGACTAAACTGCAGTAGGATTTCTGCTGTCGCTGTTGGTTCGGTGTTGGTTGTTCTTTACCTGAGTGTCCCTCACTGTGCCTGACAACCAGTTACTCATGTCCTCGGTGTCTTGCACTAATGGCAGCTGATAAACCCATGATTTCTCTTTCCTTGTAAATACCCAGCTGAAATATGGACATTCAATTACTATGCAAGCTACATGGACTGGCTTGACATTAGAGGACAGACTTGACACACAGTCTGTAATAAGTGAGAGTTGTGCATAAATGTGTGGCTGCTCTCGCTGTATGAGGAGACGGAGTCTGAGCAGCTCTGATGGAAAGAGTATTGATGTGACCTACAGCTCAGACTGCAGTCATCTTGCATGCTCACTCCTTTTTGACGTTGACTGAGGCAGACAGAGCCTTATTAAACTGTCGCTGTCTAAGCCATGTGAGTTTTGTTCTGAAGGCCAGGAGGGCATGTTTGGTAGTTATTATGTACAAGCACCGCTGCAGTGACGACGATCCGAATGCCATATACATCCAGAAAGCTTGAAATCCTCTGCAGTGCTGACGCTTCAGCCCCTGAGGAGTCTGACCGTCCTAGTTTGGAAGCACGGCTGCGAGTCGTTCTGCAGGAATCCCTTCACCAAGCAGTCAGCCCATTTAAGCTGATTGTTCACTGTGCGCAAGTATGAGTGGCGTGGTGCCTCATTAGGTCCTAAACGAATTTGTGGAGATGGCTCATGAGCAGAGACCTGCTCGGTCCACCGGGCCGGCGAGGCCTGGGGTTGGAGCTATATGTCAGACCATTGGACCGTGTGCCTGCGGCTTAACCACCGCTGCCATCAGAGTCAGGCCCAAATCAAAACCTAAGTCCCAGAATAAGTCCTGATATTTTTTACTTTCTTTGTGTGAGTTCATGCTTTTTCATTTCATTTGCAAAACTGTTTTTGAAATTTGGGGTGCTTGGTACTTTGGTCTTTTTTGGGACATCAGAAACAGAATTTATAATGATGTCTTTATTTTGAGTCCAAAAATTTGGGAAGTAGAGCTAGACAGACAGGAAACGAGGTGGAAGAGAGAGAGCAATGACATGCAACAAACATCCCGTCAGACTCGAACCAGGTTTTACTTGTGGCGTTGTCAACCTTCAGCCCTTGGTCACAAGAGCGCCCCTCGATTGATGACTTTTGAGGCACAAGTCTAGTTTATTAACATTTTATTACCTTGTTTTACTGCAGAAAAGGTGACTGCAGGTTGGGGCCCACATGCCTGCTGTGTGTGTTAGGTAGTTTATGGTCCTCTAGACACACTGACTTGCACACACATAGCCATCCACCCCTGCTGTCTGGTGGCCCATTACTGCTGGACAGTGGGGACATGCTCAGACAACACCGTATCCCCACACTGTCACACCAGGCAGAAACACTGACACACACACACACACACACACACACACACACACACATAGTAAGCCTGACAAAAGGTTCTTTGTGTTTGTTTGGCAAGTGTAGCTACACTGGGGATGCTCCCTCTCTGAGGCCTGGTGCTCTGTTTGAAGCTTGGCTGCAGGTTCACAGTTGAACTGTCTGTCACATTCTGGTGTAGTCATCTGTGTGGGACAGATGCTGGTCTCAGTTCTGCCACACACTCTGTCCTGATGTAATTCAGTGTTGCAATATTGTTGCAGTAATTTTAAATGACTATGCACTTACTTAAAGCTCATTAAATCAATCTTGACACTTAGATGTTTTTGTCATTGGCAGAGGGCCAGATGTTCACTTTTGTTGAACTCGATTGGAATAAAGTCATCGCTCATTTGAATTAATGTGTCATTATTAAGATTTGTTTTAATCTCACAATTTTAAGATGATTAAGTTTTCTCTTCCAACATAGAGATTTGTCTCTCCCTGCTGGACATCAGCACCAGTTACTTCAGTGGTTATGACAACCATTTAATCAGATGTATCCCAATAGCTCTGTCAGATGAACTCAAGTACCCCTTCATTGATTCACTATCCCAACATGTTCCAAATGTGCTCCTTGGAATTGATTTGAAAGCAGATGTCATTTAATAATTCATGATGTAAAAGTGGATATAATAGTGGATGACTTTTTTTTTTTCATATAGTGTAGCTTTCAGTAGTTAGGCCAGTTTGTAATCACCCTGCTGCCAATCATTGCAATTATAACATGTGGTGTTCCAGTGTTCTTGCTGACACAATATGAGAATATGTTTTTTTATTTAATCATAGTTTCTGGGAATAACTGAGGTACCTATTGTAAAAAAAAAAAAATGACTGACTGTGTCTCTCTCCCTCTGCATGTTCAGATACTACAGGGGAACGCATGGGGTCATAGTGGTATACGACGTCACAAGTGCCGAGTCCTTCGTTAACGTCAAACGATGGCTACATGAAATCAACCAGAACTGTGATGATGTGTGCCGAATATTAGGTGAGTGTGCACCTTTGATTGTTTAGAAAAAGTGCAGGGATCTTGGCATCTTTTACCTTAAACTAGACTTGACGCTTGAGTTTACTGCACACTTCTTTCATATGCAAAATTTAACTTAGCTTTGTTTGACTCATGTCACTTCCGTTGACTCACCTTGACAATATTTTCCATTTTCAGTGGGAAATAAAAACGATGACCCCAACTCCAAGGTGGTTGAGACAACTGACGCGCAGAAGTTTGCAGAGCAGATGGGAATCAGCCTGTTTGAGACGAGCGCAAAAGAGAACATCAATGTTGAAGAGGTAACTCATTGTTTCTGTTGTCTCTGGCCTCATACTGACGTGTTTGTGCAGAGATGTTTCTGGGACATGCCCGGCATGCAGAGCTGCTCAGCTTGAATTAGACAGCGTGTCTGAATGCCTTGTAATACCTGCAGATCGATAGGCTGCGTCAGTCTGCTGAATGTGCAGTGTCTCATTGTATAAATCATTCCTTAAAGGAATCATTTTTGGTAAATGCACTTAAGGATAATTTCAAACACTGGACAGATATGAGAGTGGTATCAACCTTTTCATCTAAATGTCAGCGAGACCAGACATATTTCCGAAAATGCCTAACTGTTCCTTTAATAATATAGAAAATACCAGGATGTTGATGGTTTTTCCAGTTTGTTTTTAAGCACTCTTCCTCCAGTCTAAGAAACTGATATACATACTTTCCTGTGCTGTATTTAATGATGTGACTGTTGTGCTCTCCTGCAGATGTTCAACTGCATCACAGAGCTAGTGCTAAGAGCCAAGAAGGAGGTGCTAGCCAAGCAGCAGCAGCAGCAACAGAACGACGTGGTCAAACTCACCCGGAACAGTAAACGAAAGAAAAAGTGCTGCTAGCAAACTCGAAGCCATCCACAAAAAGGCCGACTGCGTCTTTTCTTCACACATGCATACACACAAGATGGGACTCAGAGCATCTAAATTAAAGAGCAGATAAAGATTTAATAAATATACGGTGAAAGATTTAAAAAAAAAAATAAATAGAAAAAAATGTCCCCTTTGGACAAAGTAATCATGAAGACTTCAAAAAAAAATGTACAGATTTTATTAGACGTCAGATCAAGTTTTATTTGGAATTCAGCAGATGGGCACTATTGACCTGAGGTCCTCCTTTCTTAAAGGATCTGCAAGCTGACAACTGACCGCCATAATGCTCAGATTTATATCCACTTAATCCCCATTTTTTCCCATCAGTATCTCATCTCTCCTTCTCATTCCACTGCACACGGGACATTCGGAGTCAAGTCGGACTCTGCGCCTGACGAGAAGGAGGGCTCACCTTTATCTGGATTTATTTGTTTCTTTCTAGTTTTATTTTTTGGGGGGGTGGGAGGGGGAGTTGTTTGGTTGGTTGGGATGTGTTTTTTTTTCTTTTTGGCCCAGGCGTCTGAGTAAGAGTGGAGGTCTCGCCAACTCTCTACAGTTTCAACATTTCAGACCCCTGTGTTTACCACGGCTCACGCCAAGAGATCATGAACTGCTAGATTTTGTTTTTATTTGACTTGATGGGGGGGGGGGAAATCACACGGATGTTGACGACGATGATGATGATGATTGGTAGACGACCTTTAGCGACTAATCCGATGGACAGAACTGGTGACTTCTCATGTTTTGTTTTTCTTTGTCTATATTTTGCCAAGCTTCCCACCCTCTGCCCTCTAACCTCCAGTAGTGCTGAGCCAACGATAATTGATTTTATGTGTTTTTTTTGGTGTTTTTTTTTTTTTTGTCAGGCTCTGAAAGCACCGTTCACTGCAGTCTTACTACGCTTTCAGAGTTCGCTTTTAAACCTTTTCCTCCATCTTTTTTTTTTTTTTTAAACAATGATACTGCCAATATTATAGAAAAAAATATTAAGAGCTCAGTGGCGCCTCTCATTGGACTGTTGCCATAGTGGCCCCTGGTTGACCAAGAAGCAGGGTGAATCAGGGTCTGATGGGACTTTGTTGAGTCCTCAGGAAGCGCTCAGGGCTGCCCTCCTTCCCTCTCCTTATTTCCCTCTGTACTTCTGCAGCCACTGGCCTTCTTTCCCCTCCCAGACGCCCACATATCAGCACCTCTCACAGCGACAGACTCGCTTCCTGCATTTGGTCCATCGAGGGGCACGAGGAGGCTCTTACTTTGGAGGCCGGCTTCTCGTAGCCGTCGCGGTGACCTGCAATCCATAGGAGACTGTGGTTTTCCTGCCCTTGTTTTTGAGCATGTAACACTTTGTTTGAAGGGGTATGTAAAGGTGATGCCTGACATGCATTTAGACTGTCGAGGATTTACTGTATTTTCTCAGCTTGCAGAATATTCTTAACAGTTGACTAATGTTAAAAACCGATGTCATGTTTTTCTTTGCTTTTCTCTGTCACTACCCGTTCAACTGAAGTGTTACCGCGCAGTGTTTCTGGCATCCATGATGAGAGTGTGGCAGACAGTGGGACTGTTAATATAAGAACTAAAGGGGGTGAAGTGCACTGGATCCCAGTATGTTGGGGCCTGAGCTCCTCTCCGTGTCCAGAGTTTGTGACAGAGGTTGAAGCGTCATACGGTTTCTATTACTGACATTTTTTCTTTATTTTGAATTGGGAGAATAATAAATGGAGAGAGCTGTAGGCTAAGCTTCTGTCAGAAACGTTTAGTTTTCATCCTCTGGGCAGACTCTGGCCGCCGGGTTGGGATCCTGATACACGTTGAGAGGTCACTGTGACCTCCAGGGCCTAGGAATGGTATCAAATCTCACACTTTACGATTTCTATTCATTACGTGTATGTATATATAAATATATTTGTGTGTTTATATTCAATATAGAACATACACACATAATTAGCACACCAAACTGTGCATGTGTTAAACATGCCCCGTGTGCTATGGTTGAAACACACTCGTCAGCTGTGGTTTGCTGTACACTGGAGAAAAAGAGATGTACTATTCATTTTTTCCCTACATGAATTTAATCAGTAATAAACGTTTTAAAGGAATAAATATTTGACACATAATGACTGATCTCATTTGTCAGTGCTTAAATTCATTTGAAACCTGTGTCTTTTTATGTTTTGCTTTCTGTGAATAAAATTGTATGGGAGGAAGTGTGCACTGGTCTTTGGGAAGCCCTTTGCTCTTTGCTCTTACATCATAATAATAATAACACAAGAACTTGATGTTTTACTGGTGATAATCAGTCTGTGTTTGTGTTTCACTGTCATCCTTTGGTATCATCAGTTATTAACTGTGGAGAAGCAAACATGATCATCCTGAACTAAACATTTTCACACATCACTTCATACCTGGTTTGTTGGTTGATGTAAACGGGAGGACATGGATTAAATATTGTCAGCAGAGCAGCAAAACAATAATTTTTCTTGAATCTTTAATTTGGGGAATATAATTACCTTTTTCACAGCAGACACTTGACTTGTCAAACACAGGTGGAACTAATAGCATGAATTGCTGCATTGCACTGCAGTATCCGCTGGAGCAGAGCCATCTCTAATGTTATTAGTTCCACCAGTGAGTTTCCTCCAATGACAAATCAATGTCTGCTGTGAAAAGGGTCTATGAACGATCCCCTTGGGAACAATAACAAAAAGCAACCCATGTTCCATACAGTATGATGTTAGGTACTTGTAATGGAGCTTGGCTCCTTCTATATTTGTGGCTGTTAAGTCAGAAATGTTAATGTTAATATCTGATCATAAGGAATATGACTGATGCAAACTTGTATGTCTTGAGTACTCACATAGTGCTGAGGCTGGATATGCAGCTCTAAGACACTCCCTTAAAAATGAAAATGAACTAGACAAGAGCAGTCTGAAAAACTGCGTGCACTTTAACGTACACATGAAGGCGCACTAAACACAAAGTACAGCTGAGACTGATGGGAATGTTATTAGTTTTACAGGTATCACATGTTCTCTCCTGATGGTGGCACTAGATGAAAGTCAATGGATCACCAAAGTTATTCTGATTCATCCCAGAGGCAACATGAATGTCAGCCCCAAATTAAATGGCAATTCATGTAGTAGTTATTGAGACACTTTATTCCAAACTACACATCAACCTTATGGTGGCACCAGAGGGGGTCATCAGTCATCCTCTGGGATCCGTGAATGTCTGTACTAAATTTTGTGCCAATCCATCAAGTAGAATAAGTGAAATCTTTGACCTGCTGGTGGCACTAGATGAAAGGTCAGAGGCTCACCAAAGTCATTTGGGCACCATGGATATCTGTACTAAATTACATTTCAATTTATCTGATAGTTGTTGACATATTTTTGTCTGGACCAAAGTAGTGGAACAACTGAAATTCCCATTCATAGATCAACACTGCTCCCATGACTACTAAAAGATCTTCATTCAAAGATATGCATTTTTGCAAGTATATTGATTTCATCCATTCTTTGACTTTTTATAAAAAATCTTGACAAGATGACAAGATGTTATGACATGTTTGCTCATGTTGCTATAATATTAATTTCTAGGGCTGTCAAAATTGACGCATTAACGTGGATTAATCCAGCATCATGATTAATCTGATTAAAAATTTTAACGCAATTAACCCATCTGCAGCGCAGAATGACTCAAAATCCCTGAAACGTCTCCGGCAATGCATTTTGGGCAGTTTGTCCAAGTAGAGATAACGTCGCGCATGCCTCTGCACATGCACAAATGGGCAGGGTTAAGGTCAACAAGTTAGTTTGTCTCAGTAGCTGGCTGAAAAAGGAGTAACAGGACCACATTAATGTGGATAAATGTTTGTTTTTTGTTTGTAACATGAACTGTTAAAGGTGTTTAATAGACACGTTAAGTGCATATATATTCCCTTCTTTCTTGAGTCTGTTTGCTCATGCAAAATGAAACGCGATTAATATAGATTAAAAATGAATGATATTTAATCGTGATTAATCGAAATTAATCCACAGCAACCCTGTGATTAATCTGATTACAAATTTTAATTGTTTGACAGCACTATTAATTTCATAATAATACTGAGATTTTTACTGCTGCTCACTCAGTTTGTTATTTTGTTCAAATCCCATCTCACAGAACTTTTGTTGGGTCCCTTCTTCCTGCTATTGTTTTGTTCTTTGTAGATGCGTTTTCATATTTCAGCAGAAAGTTAGAAGCACCATCAGCTTATTTACACGTCTAATGAGAACCAGAGAAGGAAAGCATCTGTATTTCAAGGCCAAGTCAGGGGAGACAAACAGATTGTAAAGTATTTATTTGTACAAAAAAATCCCCAAAATGCTAAGAAAATTGCATGATAAATATTTTGAATAGTTTGAAGCATTCTGTAACTGAAACAGTGCCGTTAGTCAGTGGTGAATGGAAGCACTCACACGGAGCACAATGAGCCCACCGAAAGCACTAAATTCCAAAACAACATCCGACCAAGTGGAGACAAGCGACAGAAAACACACTCAATGGCATGTCTGTCTGTCACTGCAACACACACTGGACCCACAGCGGCAGCATCAGGATGTTTACCACACACACACGCGCAGCTTGAAAATGCTTTCAATCAGAAAATGAATCAGTACAGTCGACAGTGTCGGAGTGACAGTCTCGAACAATACAGACAAGAAACAGAAACAGCAATTTATGACATGATGCCAACAGAACCAAATATGTTACAGGATGTTGTTCCTAACAAAAATGAGAGACAAATTACAGTCTGGCTACGACAGGAGTGGCTGGTGTTTAATCCGAGTGTGCTGCAGGCAGTGGTGGTTCTTTGCCTCACCTGTCAATCAGCTGATGGATGGAAGTCTCAAACACATGGACGTGAAGGTTTTATCAGTTTTTGAATCCACCCACTTTCACACTTTCCATTTATTTCTGCCTGAGGGAAGGAACATGTTTCTCATCACGTCCCTTCAGACAGGAGCAGTGACAGATGTTTCTAATAAGACACCCTTTACACAGAGTTTTTAATGGCTGTATTAAGGGTTAATAAATCATCATCTAATGCCAGGAGCCTTCTGTAGTTTGATCTAAGCTTGAGAAATTTGCTGAGACACTCTCTCTTCTCTCTTTGAGGTACTTTAAAATGATTAATTATTGTTTTAGATTGGTCTTAGATATTTAATAGTTTTAGATTTTACATTTTGGGTTGTTTCAAGTTAATTTTAAGGAAGAAATCACATCACATCTCATCGGTTTAAGTCTTAATTGATTCTGTCACCTGTCTTATCTTGTTTCTCTGTTACTCATTATTAATGCTGCCTATCTTGGCCAGGACACTCTTGAAAAAGAGATTTTTAATCTACATCATTACTAAAACAGCCAGAGTCGTTTGACCTTTGACCTCCTGGAAAAGGGCTACAGAGCATTTGGACCAAAATAAATTTAATAACAATTTTTCTAGCCTATTGTTAGAACAGTATTAACATTTAAATGTACAGCTGACTTACTAACTGTTGCTGTTGTTTTATCGGAAAATGAGAAAGTCTTTACTCTTTATTAATAATTAAGTAACATTTATCATTGCAGACTTAACACCTAATGTGCTTTACTAATAACTATTAAAGGAACAGTCCGACATTTTTGAGAAATTAACTTTCTGATGGAGAGTTATTCCCAGTCTTTATTCTAAGTGAAGCTAACCAGCTACTGAATGTAGCCTCACACATAACTGAGACACGAGAAGTGGTATTGATCTTCTAATCTAGCTCTCTATTAGAAATCAAAAATGCATATTCCCTAAAATGTCAAACTAGTCTTTAATTAACTTGACCCTATTAAATGACAGCAGGGGGCGACATTTTTCACAACCTGTCAACCCAAAGGTTTGCCAAAGGTTAGTGTCTTAAAACGGATCTATGAAGATAAAGAAAAAAAGAAATGCCAACTGTTTATAAAGGGTGACTTACATTTTCAGGAAGAGGTACCACGAACTGTGAACTGAATTTACAATTAATGGGGCACTCTTGGATTAATCACAGGGATTCATGAGGCTTCCTGGAATGAAGTTACGCATCAAATTGGTGAGTCATTTGGGTGAAACTTAGAAGTGCTCATGAATCTCTGGCCAGCTCTACTGCATGCCACAAACAGTCAAATCAACATACTTATGAGTGATGACGTCCAACTCAACAGTGGAATTCCTGCTCACACATGAAAAAACAGCCTAAAATAACAATGTACAGGTATATTTCTCTCTA
Source organism: Holacanthus passer (assembly GCA_025331565.1). Lineage (NCBI taxonomy): Eukaryota > Metazoa > Chordata > Actinopteri > Pomacanthidae > Holacanthus > Holacanthus passer. Next base: position 344,684 of record JAFREQ010000188.1, on the reverse strand, counting down.
AAAAAAGATTTTCATTCAAAAGGTATGCATTTTTTTCTTATAAATATATCAATTTCGTCCAAACCTATTCTGCTTTTTTTTTTTTTTTTATAAAAATCATTCTTTGGGTTGATCCTGCCCAACAACCAGCTGAGACGACAAGAAGACACCTGCATAGGTTTACACAGCTGCATTAGACATGAGGACAAACACAGACAGACATGAGACATCGCTGTGCCACACTGTAAGTCATTCATGCTCAGACATTTCAGGTCAACACATACTCTTTTACAAATGGAGTCACAGATACTATGTCACCTAAAACGGAAGCCCGGCAGCTAACAAATCAAAGTGCCCATGAAGTATTGAAGCAATGAGAATGGAGGTAGACCTTTTTCTATTAGTGTTGAACCAAAGTAGTTCAGATGTTGACCACTGCAGAGGAAGTTCAGTGGAGTTTCTCTACACCGACATGCCGACGTAGGAAACAGGATATCGTTGAGCTGGATTGATTGACTTGGAGACTTGATAATCATTCTATGTAGTTCTTCCTCCTTCTCAAGCTGATGTAAACATTTTGAAGATTTGGTCAACTAGGAAGATGATTGACATCATGAGGACAATGTTGGGACAGTGCCTTTTTTGATAAACGTTTAAAATATTGAACATAATGTGAAGTGTGGAAAAATAATACCACCTGGACAAACTATCACCAACTTCAGTCACCCAGAGGTTTATTCAGATGTTGAGGATGAACATGAAGGCGTCACAGAGCTCCCCACAGAGGGGCCCGACTAAAAAGTGCTGGTTTTTATACATTCACTCAATCTTAAGGATCATCTTGCCGTGCTCGAGCTTGTCTGTGGTTTACTTCATTATGATACATGAAACTTAACCATGATGATATGTGTCTGTACTTTTGGGGACAAACAGGAGTCCAACTTTAAAGGGGAATTCCACTGATTTTACCGAAGTCAGTTTACTGGTCATAGGAGCGCTTCTCAGCATGTAAAATCAGATGTTCAATGGTAATAACTACAAATTTATACAGCTGCGTGACAAACTGGGCTAGTGGAATATGAAGGATATGGACATTTACAAGGCAAAAAGGGATTATTGAAAAGAGTTTTGGTTGGATTATGGGAAATGTAGAATCCAGTGTTTATGGAATTTGAATATTGCTATTGGCTTCTGCTGCTTTGAATGTGAACTGTAATTTTTTAAAGATGCACTGATTGATTTTATTTTGGCTAAGGTAACAAGCTGTAAACAGCCCATGCACATCATTTTATAGCTGATTAACAAGTATTAGCAAACAATTGTTTATGGACCAATATTCACTTTTGCTCTTGCAACATTGAGGGCAATATCTGAGGGCTAAATGCTCCACTTTGATGAGTCAGATGCTAGCTGTCTGTCTGCCATTTGGTGCTGAGCAGGTAGAGTAGAATCTGTTTACTGGAGCTTTTTACTAAAAGAGAGCTGAGAGACTGAAACAAATGGTGCAGGCCATAAATAATAAAAAAAAATGAGCTTAAAAAAATGTTAAAACGCTGCATAGAGCTGAGAGGAACTGAAGAGTTGGATGATAATTCCCCATGGATTTGACTATGATTGACTCCTTTCAGATTGCACATAGTTATTTAATCTATTGTTTATATAAAAATATTGATTAGAGCAACTTTGATATATCTACTGTGAATCCCCAAACTTTATGAAAGTGCATTGCTAAATCATTGGAGCATCCCTTTAAAGGTCATTTCTGACTTTGATTGGAAGTTTGGGCCTGGGGGATTGAGCCGTGGTAAATCCTCACTGCAAAATGAAGAACCTGCACGGCTGAGAGAAAATAAGCACTTTTTGGTCATTTGTTTTGTCAGCTATACAGCACACTAAGGTCCTCGCACATCAGGCTGTTGCCTCATGTTGCAAACATCCCCTGAACAAATGAATAAACCTGAGAGATCACATGTGGGCTGGCTGCAGCATCATTGTTCTGTGCCCCTGAGGAGGGTCATCATCCTGCTATGTCTCATCATATTCTGATGCACAGCTCTGTCCTGCTATCCTCATCTTTTACCACAACCCTGCAACGTCCCATACATCCACCTGTCTTTCCCCAGACTCCTTGGCCTGATAATTGGGATGCATACAGTAACGGTTTGTACATAGTGTTCCCTCTCTACAGAGTTGGCAGTGGGCTAGTAGAGATGGTCGTAGGCACTACAAGGAAACCTTCCTCTTTGGAGGTAAACTTTGTGACCCTGTTCATGTTCTGTAAGACCGATAGCTTTCTATAAGAGGGGCTGAAGCCAAAGCCTCTGGGGAAGTCCTATTCTTATATTTCTATCTCTCATTTCCAGCAGTCACCAATTAATCAGCAAGGAGAAGAGTAATGGGACAGATAAAGTGCAAAATGCCCCCCCTCCCAAACCTCAGTGTGTGCCACTGCCCATCTTTGGCTGTGTTGTTACCCCTGTACTGTGATGTCACTCCCTCCTTCTCTCCCTCGCCTCGTCCGTCTCTGTCTGTCTGCTGTGCTCAGGGCCAGTCCAAGGGGGCTCAGCTCTTTTTGAAAAAAGAGAAAAGTCTCTTGTCCCGGTCGGAGATGCGCTGAGCTCGTCTGGAGGACTGACCGCCGTGGGCCCTCGACGACCCCGACAGGGAGGAAGGGGCCGAGCGCCACTCGTCCTGGTACTTGTCCATCAGCTGCTGGTCAATCACTCTGTGCATATCATCCTAAAAGCCAAGGACAGAGAGGTGAATGAGAGAAAGACAGGAGAGAAATGTCACACAGAGAGGGCATATGGTGGGGTGTTACAGGAAGTTGTAGGAAGATCTGATTCATTGATCAAGTCACCTGTTATGCGTTGATGACACCACATCACCACCACAATAACCTTTCATCCCTGGTAGATCATCATTTTTAACTTAATATCCCTCAAAAAACAGTAAGTAATCATATTTGTACAATGTATAGTTTTTCTATAATGTAATACAACCTGGCCTTTATATAGCACTGTTTTTCCTAAGCTCTTTACAACTTGCCACTCATTTACCCGTTCAAACACACACATTTCTTTCAAGGAAATGGCCTCTGGCTGTTCAATAGGTCACTGTAAGTTTCCAGATGACACCATCTTCTAAATCAGTGACACCTTGAAATGAAGCGATATCTATTTGTGGCGTATGTCTATGTGCTGTAAATAACCAAAGAGCAATTTTTTTCCCCTCGGGTTAAATCATCTGAATAGCTTTTGGTAGCCAGAGGAGGTAAAAGTATTCAGTAATTTACAAGAAAATACAAACATTAGAACAAAGTCTGAAAAAAATCAAAAATAATTGTGTTGCTTTCCTCTTCCTTTAATCCTCTTGTGACTCCTGAGATTTACTGTTTGTTACCCACTGTTCTAAAAGGCAATACTCTAAACCAATTGATGGAAAACGTTGCCAGGTTTGTTGTTGGTAGTTCTTGAGCGATAAAGCCACCAGGGGGCTCTGACAAGCTGCTAAAAAAGTTGGCAACAATTGTGATGGGAGCCTAAAAGCTAATACTTAGTCTATGAATGCACACTTTTGATTAGTAAAATGTTCATTCAATCATTCAACATTTAGCAGCGCAAAACTCAAACTCAACACAAACTCAAACATTATGATCTACTTGGGATACAGGGATGTTTTGTTGTCTGTGTTGTCATCTCTGAACAGGTAAGCTGATCAGTGGACCAGTCTCCTAAAACATTTAGGGGATACAGGTGTATGGAGGGAGGAGACAGAGGTGGGTGGAGAGACAGAGTGGTGGGTTTGGATGGTTCTTTGAGGTGGATAATGGTTTCGGAGAGAAAAGGGGAGCTGGGATGGGCGTTTCTCCTGAATCGGCTAACCGTGGCGTGGAATGGCTCAGCATGACGTAGTCGGGTTAGTGCAGGGTGAAACGGCGAGATGGCGCAGCTCGGGCTCACCTCTAAGGCAGGAGGGGGGGTACCACAGGGGAGAAAGGGTGGTACGGAAGCTGAGAAAGGCCACTAGATCAGAAACCACAAGAGCCAAACAGTAAAGAGCCCTGAGGAGGCAAACTGTGGGCGGGGAGAAGAGAGAGGAAAGAGCTGCTAGTTACAGATGAGGGAGGGGAGGGAGGGAACACAAACACACACACACACACACACACACACACACACACACACACACACACACACACACACACACAGCGTCCTGAGGCTACATATGTGATATGTTTCCTTAATGACACCCATCACAGACAAGCAACTGACATACACCCTCAGAAGTTAATTGAGTGGTTTAGTGTATGTGCACAGATTAAAATAGACTGACACTGAACACAAGTTAGAGGGAAGGAAAGGAAGAGGGACAAACTGTTCTAGAAGTTAGTTTCATTTCATTCTTATATACAGCACATTATATAATCATAGTCTTACTCATTTCATCTAAAGATGGATGATCAAAATTCACATATTTACACAGCAGCTTTATTTGTGTGACAACCGTAGCTGTTCCAAAATACTACTAAAGGACTATTAGGCTTGTACTAATATAACGCTTGTGACCTTTGACCCACCTGCCAAGCCTCCAGCTGCTGCGATAGGTTGAGCTTCTGCTGGATGGCATCCAGGAGCTGGCTATTCAGAGACATGATGTCTATTTTACACTTGGCCAGCTCCATCTCCACCGCTTTCTTCCTGCAAAACACAGACAGTGTGTCAACAAATGACATCCTACTAGCATGAAGGCATTGAAGAGACTCTGCTTCCTGTACATCATTCCTATGAACATATACATAACACAACATATATTTAATTTCTTGCAAGGACTTAGCTGAGAAGATCGATACCACTCTCATGCCTGCTTAGCTTAGCATAAAGACTGGAAACAGGGGGAAACAGCTAGCCTGGGTCTGTCTAATGATAACAATGGTTCAAGGCAAGAGCAGAGATTGTCAGCATCTACAAAAGGGAAAATTCAAAGAATGAATTGTACTTACAACTTGCATCTTATTCTCATAGATTGGCCATCATTTCTATCACTTACAATAACATTATGCTCAAGAAATTAATTTTTGAGAAATAGGCACAGAAAATCAGACAGGTTGTAAAGAAGTCAAGTTAAGTCAGATTTTCTAAACCATTTTACTTGGATGTACAACCTAAAGTAAGACCACCTAAAATGTCTGTAATAATCCCTCATTGCATGGGAAAACTGTGTGTGAGCAAAAGTGAGCAAGTACAGTAGGTGAAAGTTGGGAAGTCAGTTGGTAAACTGTGATGGAGGTTTACAACAACTTGTACAGTTTGAGTAATAATTTTTTGTTTTCTCCTCCCCAAAAATTTTTTTGTACTTTTTTGGTAAATAGTCAATAAGAACTTGAATAATAAAAACAGAGTTGAGTTGGCTGAGAAATTCTGCATATGTGCATGTGTGATGTGATCCTACTTGGCTATGGCGTCGTCTCTGTCTCTGATAGCACTCTGGAGCTGCTCGCTGGGTTCTCTGATTTCAGCCATGGTCTTCATCCGCTCGTTCTCCTCCCGGAGAGAGCACATCTCCACAGAGAGCAGCGTCATCTGCAGGACACATGGGAGAATGACACAGATGCGTGAGAGTTGATGGCCTCAAATTCAGCGTTGCATCCGGTCTCTAATGTCAACATTGTAATGAAGGGTGCTCATGTCTGCTTCTGATATTTAGTTGACCCAGTTTTACAGGAAAATAACTGACCCGTGTGTATGTGTGCGTGTAAATCATGTAAGATGGCATTTCAAACCCACAGGAGAGAGCGAGCTGTCCTGGCAGAAAGAACACAAGGTTGAAGCGATGTCCTACATTACAAACAACATCCATCAAGTTCACACTGACAAACTGGGGAGGACTACATCTACAGCAGTGTGTCGTCTAAATGTCGTTCTTAGACATGAGCACTGCTTAATGTAATGTTATTCTGTCAAAGAAAGACTAGAATAACATTCCAAAGAAAGAAGATTTCTGCTGCTCACGCTTTAACCTCTTTATTTATCACACACGACACATGTATGTGTGAGCACACGTAAAGTTCTGTTCACGTATAGTACCTGATTGTGCAGCTGCAGCACCTCCTCTTCATTGCTGCGTGTTTTGTCCTGCTCAGCTTCGTACAGATCTCTGACTTCCCTCAGCTCCTCTCCCAGCTTCCTCACCTGCTCCTCCAGAGCCTCCTCATCACTGCGCCGCGAGCCCTTTCAACACACAGCACACACCACTTCACAACACACACTCACTGTACTTTTATTATTGTAATATAGGCCCACAGAGACAGTATTATTAAGTTAGCTTTAGACTTTAAATATTAGTTTCAACTTTTTGGTAACACTTTATTTTACGGTGCCCTGAGGTTCGTAATAATTTTCTGGAGAGGGATTGATACGCAACTGTAAATTCATAGTAAGGTTCCTGGAGAGAATTGTGTGATTTTATATGACAGTTATTATGTGGAAAATGAATCATTTGCAAATAATTTCTCTGGAACCTATAGAGTCAGAAATGTATAATGTGTGTACAGGGAAGCTTACAAATCAGCAAATATGGAGAATGAAGTTTCCAATAATAAATGTGTATTTACTTTGGTCAACATGTATTTTCTGTCATTAGATTTTTAACAGTTCCTTCAGGGAAGGTCTTCTAGAAATCAGTAACTGCTTGTAAACACACACACTATTTAACTACCAAGGCCATTACCGTCATTCAGCTTAAGGGAGCATGCTTAAATTTTGTGTGTGTTATCTCAAGGCTTTCAGTTTAACTTGGAAACAAAAAACCTTTTCTATTTTTCACAGTATCTAATTCTACTTGTTTTTTTATTCTAAGTATCTATAGCTACATGTTGAGAAAGGGAATTTGTAGAGTAAATAACCAACCTTTGAGTAACCAACTAACACTGAGTTAACAGCACTTTAAGGGTGTGTTTTGATGATAACATATGCCAAAGTAACTGATTTGTCATAACAAGTTGTCTTGGTGTTAACAACAACATAATGCAACGCATCCAGAGACAGCAGAGCAGAGAGCAGAGCAGAGACAGGACGGGCAGCTGGAACCACAGGAACTCAGTTCAGATCCTTCTTGAGCTAAGTGATTAATATAACAGTGATGAGCTTGAGCTCTTGATGAGCTTTAGTCGTGTTAGGGTTTTTACTGTATCTCCATTGTGTATCATTTTACGAGCTGTAGGAAATACTAAAAAAACAAGCAGGTGAAGAGAGACAAGCTGCAAAACTTATTCGGTCTGCCTGTACATCTGTGCATTTAATTTAATAAAACAAAAAAAATGAGTGGGTGCTTATTACAGTGTCTAGGACCATTGTCTCTATTTTCCCTATAAAAATGCCAAATGACACAGTTTGTCCAGGGAAATTATTACGACATAAGTAGTGCCCTACAATTCGGCATTACCTCATTTTATTAAAAAAAGGACGTTTTTGAAGGTGCTGACTATCTGTCTGTGTGCTGCTCATTACCGTGGACTCGTTGCCATCCAGCAGATTCTGTGTAAGCCTCCGTAGCTCTAGCAGGCTGGTGTGGAGGCTTCCGGTAGGCACATCCTTGGCTGAGGACGTCTCCGAGGACTCGTCCATGGAAGAGTCGGTGGACAGCGCCGAGTCCGTGACGTCGTTTCCCCGCAGGTGGGAGCAAAGTGAGCGAACTTCACAGTAGGCCTCCCATAGCTGAAGACGCAGCTGAACAGACGGGCAGGAGGAAGAGTGTTTGGAAAGGCACAGCAATGACTTTGACATTTTTACAATCAAACACAATCCTACTGCTACCTGTTCTCTCTCCTGCTCCTGCTCCTCCTGCTCCATGCTCTGTTCTATCTCACACAGCAGGCTGGACGGGTGCGGGGTGAGGCTTTGGAGGCTGTGCTCCTCCGTCAGCTCCTCCAGCCGGGCAGTCAGCTGCCTGTGGGACACCTGAACCTCCTGGAGCTCCAGCTGGCTCTGCCGTAACTGGAAACAACGGAGGACGCAAAACTGGGATTTAATAGTGCAAAGTATAGAGTAAAAACCTGCAGACTGCTCAGCTGAAAATGTAGCATGTATATACAATGATTAGCTGTAGAACGTCATTTATCTCTCACATTATCTACAGTGATTGTAGCTATTCCTCAAATATCTGACATCTAACAGTCCTCAGTTCACGTGTGTGTACCTGTAGGTCCTTCTCGTGACACTGCCTCTCCAGCACCAGCGTCCTCTCTCTGAGGTCGTCCACTGTATTCTGCAGCAGCTCGTTCTCCTCCAGCATGGTGTGCACCCGACGTTCCAGCTCCATCTTCCTCTCCGACAGCATCTTAATCTAACGTGTTCGACAGCACCAGTTAGTCACTGCACCACACGAAACAGGCAATGGTTGGAGAAACTGAGGATTGTTCAGATTTCCTGGTCGATAGCAGGCAGATGGGAAGCTGTGGTACCTGGTTAAAGGCTAAATTTTGTTGTTTCCTTTAGTCTGAGGCAAGCTGGGCTCTTACACAAGATTAAGAAGTACTCCCACTGGCCTTAAGAATGTGTGTTGCCTAGCACGGGTGTAGGCGTGAGTTGCCACCCTCGTCTTCAGGAATGTCTTGGTGATATTTTAGCGTCGCCACAGAGCTTCATATTAGTCCTTACCATGCATGTGTAACGGCCTTCTACTGAAGGCTGGCATTGCAGCATATTCCTCATGACTTGTTTTTCTTTGTAGCTGCCTGAGCAGCTTTCCCCATTAAACAAACATCAGTTCTTGTTCATTTTTATCCCTCCTGCTTTTGACCTACATCTGGTAACCTACTTCACAGTGCGGGAGCTTACATGCGGATCACTTGTTTTCACTAGCCATATGAGCATCCACATTGCCAGGTTCTGGATATTTTTTGGCTGCTAGTCTTCAGACAAACAGGGCAAAAAGCCATTAGTCATCAGCACATGTCATATAAAAGCAAAGCAGTAGAAAAGTGGGAGAACCCAGACATTGCAGTATCTCAGCTAAATATAGAGCGGTAGCCTTTTCTTCCAATTATAGCGCAGGCTCTGCAGTCTGGGTGTTTTCTGCCTGTCTTTGAAGAGAAGCTACAGGGAAATCTGAATTGTTACGCTCTAACGGTACCTTTGTTCATGACATATCTGGCTGATATCATACATGACACAACCGACATCACAACACACCTCATGCTATGACAGCCAAGCATGTTTTTCATGCTCGATTTGAGGAAACAGGGATTGCCAGAAGGAAATGTCAAACTGGGATTTATTATTTATAAATATATAAATGTAATAATAATTAACACACTAACAATTTATAAAAAAAAATCCCTTTAACTTTATGTGGCAGTGAAAGTTGAGTTTAACATTCCAAAACATTAAATAAGATAAAAAAGAGTATAGTCATTCAGAGGCAATAATCGACAATATGAAACAATAGTACCTTGCCCTATTACAAAGACATTTAATTGAAGGAGAAGCAATTGCAAATTCAAAGGGAAATAGTGGGTGCAATCCTTGTTTCTATTATTGTACAAGGCGGTACATGCAGCATGCAGTCCGGCTGGCAGACAGCGTTCGGCAACCACTCACTTCTAGCCCTTGCTGCTCCAACCAAGAGGGAAGGAGGAATGGGTCAGGAGAGAGATAAAGTTTAAGATTACAAAAAGAGAGGAAATGATTCCACAGAAATTCCACAACTGCTCTGACAGGACAAACACTTCCTAAAAATGCTGTTTCTCCAACTTTAAAGCGAGACTTTGTAGCTTTTGCCAAACAGCAGCCATTGTGACCACGAGTGGAATCTCCTTCATTTCCCCAAATACACTTGAGTCAGCTGTTTTAAAGACATCATCATTAGGTGGCCTGACTGAGAGTGGATGATGGGATGGGAAATAGCATGTGTCCTGGTACTAAAACATAATGCAACAGTGGTATAAGTAAAGAAGAGTCATAAAATAAGATAACTGTCTTGGCAACATCAGTTTCACAGCAATATCTATCAAAGTCTGCTAATATTATCACCATTACCTACTGCTTATATCAGATCAGTAAGTAAGACTGTAGCAGCCAAAGTCCTGAGTGTATTGAACTGACCATGGGTGTGTTTTATTGCTACTGAACTACTGATACTGAGCTATTTGCATGAATAAGAATGTGTTATGTCTTATATCAACAGTTCCATAGTCTCACTTCCTTTGGGATCTCTTGTCACCTTAGGTATTCAGGTTTCAAGCTGAATGCCAATAAGTGCAAACAGGCAACACTGTTTTTGCAAATCAAACGTACCTGGCTGTACTTTTCTGTTTCTGATTCTCTTTTTTCTTTAGCTCTTTTTTGTTTAGCTTTCAGTGGGTGCTCAAGCTGTGCACACTCTCAAACACAATGTACAATTCAATCAATGGTACTTGGTGTAAACTGATGTGTGATGGAAAAATGGTAGCGGCTCACCTCAGCCTGTAGAGTCTCTAGTCGTGTCATGTGCTGGCTTGTAGACATACTCTTCTCCCTGAAGTCATCCCGTAATGAATGGACCTGAGTGGACAGCTGCCTCTCCACCTCTGCAGCCTGGATGGAGACAGAGAGACAAGACACAGAGAACATTTGAGTCCACAATTGCCTTAAATGTGCCTGCTTTCCTTACTTTACTTTACAAAAAGGATCAGAATCGTCACAATGCAACCCAACCACTAACAGTTCAGTCAGAATGCTAGTGGCGATTAATGCAACCTTGAGACTCCAGTGGAGCTGAGCAGCAAACTACAGAGGTCAGCTCACTTCTTTTTAACTTCACAACCCCAGATCTTTATCATTTTCAGACTTGTAGTCTTCAGACCCAACTGACACTGACTCAAGTGACATCACTTGAGGCAATTCAACAGACTTCATGCAGCATGCTCTGGAGAAAAGAAAGGCAGCTTTTTCCACATTTGCAATAGACAGATATCTATATGTAAAATTGTTGGAGCTACCCTTTAATTATTCATTTTAATGCTGATATTACAACACATTGTTAAAGTGTTACATTGACTGCTCAGTTAAATAAGAAAGATTGCATTGCAGCTCTTTAGTCTGTGTTCCCTTACAATACAGAGATGACTCATAGTCTGAAAGCAAGTGTAGGCACACACACATGTTGACGTGCTTACACACAGGTTGATGTGCATACACAGTGATGTTCACCATGTACCCAGTGTTACTGACATCCTGTTACTTTTGAATCAGCCCTCCCCAGTCTGTTCCTGTCAATGGTGTATTTGATAGCTGTTCCTCTGAAAGCCCAATTTTACCCAAATGTCATGGCCCCTTTTGAAAGCCTCGAATAGTCCACTGCTCAGTATTTGTGCAATCCAGCCCAGCGGCAGACTCAGTGCATCATTTGAGCTTATTGGACAGGTATGATCAGGCCATAAAGAGCCTGGCTCGGCTTCATTAGCATAGAGCTGCACTCAGGAAGCTACGGTTCGCATCATCATCACTGCCATGGCAACAGCAAAATCCTAAAAACCACTCACTTTTTACAGCTCCCTGAGGAGAATAAACCTATAGACATATGTCAAAAACACTGCAGGAAGTGGAACAACTAATCTGCACACCAGAAACAAATTCCCTTTTTATTACTGTGGCGAGCAGTCAACTCTAACAGAATTACCAGGCATTTTGAATTTAAAAGTGTCATTATTTTTTTCTTGTTGTCTTTCAGTCACTGGATGCTGAGTGAAAATTGAGATGAATGATGTCTGAAATGCAGCCTCTAGGTGGCACTACACACTGTTGCAGCCTCTCAAGAAGCACACATGTAAGGGAGGCTCAACAGCTGGTCTTGAGGATACATTAGCTCACTTCACTTCACTTCTGTCCTTAGGTAACACTGGTTGTAGTCTGTGTGTGTGTGTGTGTTCTGCTGGGAGTCTCAGGAAAGGACAAGCTGCCAGGACGGCTCTGCCTCAGCTCTGTCGTTCTGGGGCTCCACTCTGAGCAGTGACTAATAATGCAGCACTCTGCGACTACTCTGTTGTGACCCTGTCTGATTTCTACTACAGAACTGCATTAAAACTGTAATTAATGAATGTCACTAAACTTATACATGCCAAAAGTTCAAAATGTTCTCCCCACATGAGATGCTTCTAATACAAGGGTACAAGTTATCACATATCTGTAAAATCTTTTAATTACAATACATGAAAAACTCATCTACCTGCCAATGCAATGTAATTCCAATAAGGACTATTCCACATGTTATCCATACATATATGCATATGGCATAAATGGCAAAATTACATATTTTGTAAAATTTCCATAATGATAGTGGTCAAATTATTTCCACCTCACTGGAAAACTCTGTATAACCACTGAACCTGGATTAAATAATATCTGCAACGGACAACGGACAACTAATCGATGAGTCGATGTGTGATGGCTGAACAATATACAATAGCTTCTGTAAGTTTCATTATGTTGTGGCAACTCCACCTGGTACTAAAAACAGGCTTAAGAAATGCTAAGAGAAACGTATCACTGTTCTATGTATGAGCTTTCTGGATTCAGAGGTGACACATGGTCTGGGAAATCAAGATTTCTTTACAATTAAAGAAGACTTGAGGACCAACTTGCACAGAGATGTGAATGGTATAACCAGGTAATTCAGGTCATTCATTCCTCAGGTCATCTGACCTCAGATCAGCCTTTTAGTAAGTCTCAGAGGAAAGCAGACGAAGATCAACACTATACATTAAGAACGAGTATCTGAGTTAAACATTGAAAGATGTATGTAACCATAAAGCACAATGTGCAACATGACATTCCAAACTGTGCTATGACCTACGAAGGGAAGACTGAGAAGGTCTCACAAAGAACAGACAGAAACCTGTTGGTAAAAATGTCTGTTGTAGTCAAACAAAAAAAGTACAACAAGAAACAGGTATAAAGCTGATCTTCAAGGACAGCAGCCATGGTTTGATTTTCAGGAAATTCATTTGAGGAAAAAGTTGACCTATCTTTCAAAAGTTAATGGAAATACTTTTCACAGAAATTGGGGGGGAAGGATCTTTTCTATGATACAGGAAGCTAAACATGTTACTTAACTGTTTAAATATGGAATAACTGCAAATTATAATTTATATACTCTATGTCGCTTATATACTCTAGTATATATAGTACTGGAAAAATTAAAGCTAATTCTAAGAATTGTTTACAACTACCGTGTGTCTCAGGTCTTAAGTAAGCTTGTTGTATTACTATGAGCTAATGTCTGAGTCACTGAGTGTTCAGTTTAGTGGCCAGATGTGAGTTTCTAAGCGACGGCTGCATGATCCTGTCTTCTCTGTGTGGGAAACAGATGTGCGGTCAGCGGAGGCCAGTGCAGCTGCAGGTCACGGTGGTAAACGTGACATCTGACCCACTGACCCAATGCGCTGACAGATTGAGAGCATGTCGAAAAACCGCAGACTGCCTGATTTGCAGATACTCACTTAATCTGCACGTAAATTCCTCGGATCCCAGATCAAGCATTATCAGCACGACAGGACAAACAGGGGCAAATCAGACTGCTGCGGCAGAATCCAGGGCAGCAAAGTAGGGCTCAGTGGAGAGGCAAGTTCCTTTACGGCCTCTTTACTCTGACATTTACGTCAGCCAATACTGGACATTCAAGGTTGAAACTTGAAAAGTAGATATCAGACCTGTTGCTTCAGTTGTAGGCTGTCTGTGGCTGTGGAACATGATGTGGCAGATATGGCTGCAGGTGCATCAAAGGTCTTTGGCAGCGGAGCGTAGCATCAAACTATCTGTATCCTTGTGCCATTCTGTCGAGCACATTCCCATGGTAACAACACACAGAGTTTCAATTTGCATGTCACTCAGGTTGGCATAGCAACCAGGGAGAAGTGGGATTGGTGGAGCTGTGACTTGTGGTCTGGATGCTTCTGGTATTTTCCTTACTTCCTTTCACAGAGCTCTGCCTTGTCTAGACTTATGGAGGATGGGTAACCCCATGTTCACACGGTTGCATAACAAATACTCAGAGTGACAATACGTGCCAGTCAGAGAGCTGATCCTGAGAGCAACAGCTACCTTGGGCCGATGGGAGGCAGACGCTACGTGCTCCAGCGACTGGATGTGATCGGAGCTGATGGCTGGACAGATGCCCAAGGACCGTGTTCGACAGTGGCTACAGGTTGTAAAAGGAGGAGTGAAACTGAATCCTGTGCAGCGTGTGATGTGGATGCACTGAACTCATGAGGCACAGACACAACATAGTTCTGCTTTTGTCATTCAAAAACAATCATATTACACCTTGCCTGTTAAATTGTTGTAAATTACAAGTTAAAAAATGGAATAAATAGGTTGAAATAAACAACTCTGATGAGTCACCGGTGGCTGTGTGGTGTCAACGTTTAATTAGGTAAGGAAGTAGAATTGACTACGGTCATAAAACATGTAGACACTTATGCTGGAGTCAGTGCATCCCCAGCCTTCTCCGAGCATGTGTGGTAATGTAATTAAAGAAAGGTCCCCTTCCTGCTTGCTCACTCTGATCAGATTAGGCCTGAGGAGACTGGCTGTTCTCACACTCAAGGCCCATAAAGACCAGCACACACCTCATAGGCTGGATCAATGGGAACCTAAAATGTATAGTTTCATCGCCCAGTACTCATTCACACATGCACACACCCACATCCAAAGAGGGATAACCCCCAGGGGGTATTTGTGTCAGACCAGGATAAGATGTGACGACAGAGCCCGAGACTACATTTTTAGATCTACTTTGCCCAAATATCTAAGTTACCTGCTGTTATTAATTAACTAGAGTATGGACCAGAGTTGTTTTGGTTCATGACTGAATGCGTATGGCAAGGCTATTAGGCCGGATTATAGACTAATCCCCTCCCCTCCCCTGTATCTTAACCCTTAACTTACATCACTTCCTATGGAGTGCCCTGCCTCAAGGTCATCCCACTGCAGCCAAATGAAGGCCAAGAACTGATTCCTGAGATGTTAGGAGGGTGATACACAGTTTTTAGAAATATCATCTTAGGCTACATGGTTTGCTTTAGAAAACCCTCTGGATGACAAAATATTATTTTTCATAAGTAAATATATACATAAAGTACATACACACATAAATACATTTAGAAACAAATAACAGATTTTTAAAAATGAATAAATAAAATCTGATTTTAAAGCATAAATAATTAAATACAAAATAATGTTTCATTAGGGAATAAAGAGTTAATGTCTACATTTCTATGAATCTAGATTCATTTATTTCTCTTTTCATACATTCATATTTCTATTAATTCCTGATGATTGATTAATCAAAACAATGTTTGTTCATTGATGAATGAGTCATTATTCATCCTACTGTGGTGTAGCAATGTCAGCCACAAGCTGGTCTATCTGCCCCTCCTGTTTGTGTGTTGTTGTAAACCCAATGGCTGTGGATGCGGTAGCTCTGTCAGCTGGGAGGCTGGTCCTCAATAGATGTGTCTATTGTCCAGTCAGCGCTCTCTGAAATGTGATTTTCAGCTGGCACACAAAGGACTACAGTACCAAGCTCATAATCACTTTTGGAAGTGTATAGGAACATGTGCTACTCCACAGTTTTGGACAGGGCTTACAGGAGGCCACTGATTTAGAATAAGACTGTTCCGGTTAAAGAGTTAACTATAATGAGAAACAGGGAGGACAGATGAAAATAGCGGGCCTCCAGTGGATTCACTACTGCATAGTTTCCTCCGGGCAGTTTTACATTCCCTCCATTCACTCAGAGCTGTAAACAGTTAACACTACTTAGTCACAGCCCATTGCTTAGTAATGAGCACAGACAGAAGGAGAGAGAAGAAAGCAAGACAGACAGAGAGAAAGAAAGATAAAATGAGAGAGAAAGCAAGCACTGCGGCTGACCTCATTTATTCTATTACCCAGCAGGTCTCCCTCTGTCTGCCCAATTCACTGAATCATGAGATCTGGATCGATGCAGTCAATTAGGTCTCATAAATTTCACTGAGTCACACAAAACCACAAGATATGCTCCCCCCCAAAACACAATACAGACCACTTTCAGGGAATATCTTTATAGATTTCCGTACAACCAGGTTGCAATTCAATTAAATGTAGTTTAATTATGCTAAGTGCCTGCTCCTGCTTAGATCTACAGTGACTGACCAGTCCGGAATAGTCCTTGATTGCAATGCGATGATGGTGTTGGGGCAAGATGGGGTGGGAGGCCGATTTAATCTGATGGAGATGAGAAGGAGCGCTGCTCTGCACAGCAGCGAGCTGAGGGGTTAAAATAAACTGCACAGAGCCTACTCCTCCCTGAGCAGCGTGTGCCTGGCAGCCGATCATATCTTCTCCCAGGAAGGGGAAACAACACACACAAGTGTGAGCGTTGCCATAGACAGCACTGCTGACGGGGGTTATCAAAGCACCTGTACAGGCTTGTCAACCTTAGTATACACAGCTCTGGGGAATCCTGAAATGTAGCTTCACACTGGCACTCACTGCCAGGCTATCTGGCAGCTGAAGACACTCTGATGCCTCTGTTTATGGCCCTTAAGCTGTTACAATGGTCTTACAGGTGTTTATACTGTATATCCCTCTGACAGGCTAGGCAGTATGACGTAGTCCCGCTCTTGGAATGTAAGCTTATCACTGTGACATCAGTTCAACGGTGTGCTGGAGTGATATTTAACCACACAGTTTGGGGAACATAACATAATATATAGTGACAAAGCATGCCATCGTGGACCATCGGCAAATTAACAACACTGAGCGTATAATCCAGGCTAATCCCACAATAACACAAACTACACTCTCAAAGAGTACAAATGAGTTGAACACCTCTCTTACATTGTTTCCTTAGCAAGCTTCACAAAGATAAAGTTCAGTGAAGAGCTGCTGTAGTGGTAAACCAAAGGGACCACTCTGTATGGATAAAGTGTCCTTGTTTTGGTGTAGCTGGAGCAGATTGAGGTGTTGTACTGAGCTGCTTAGCAGGGCTTAATCAGCTATAGCTACAAACGCTAGAGCTCTCAGCTGCATCTACTGCCAATCTCAGTTTCTTCTGCTGCGTGTGCACTACATCACATCAACAAGGACACAGCCAACCCTTAGTGCTGCTATATGTATGTATGTTTCTATCTGTCCATCGATCAGTCGGTCTATCTGAGGGTTTAATATGGGACATTTTCTACTCTGCCTGTTATAATAACTGCACTCAAATTACCTGTCAATATGCAGAGTGCTATTGCATAAGTGTGCAGTCCAATCATTTTAAATTATTCAACAAAAGACCCGGAAGCTCCACTTTTATATTGATGAGTTAGCATAATTCAGGTATAGCTAGAGAGAGACAGTCCTGATGGAGGTAAATCCCCCCCTGAGGGATGATGAATCCTCACTTGGCTGAGCATCTTATGTCATGTCAGCCAGGCGGACTTGAACTGGACTGAGTGGCCCTGAGGCCAGGCCAGGGAGAAACATACTGTATACACACACACATACACACACACACTGAGTGAAAAGGTGTTTAAAGCAGCATGAAGGCCATGTGACAGTGACTCAAAGCTCAGACTAATTAAATCTTGCAGATTGGCCCAACCTGCCTGAAGCAGTACATCTGAAGCGCACGCACACGCACACGCACGCACGCACGCACACACACACACACACACACACACACACACACACACACACACACACACACACACACACACACACACACACACACACACACACACACACACACACACACACACACACTGGTCCTCACCCTGCTGAGTTGCTCCAGCAGTCTATGGTTCTGTTCAGAGAGCTCACTGATGGCCTTGGTCTTGTCTCTGTCAGCCTCTCTCAGCTGGACCTGGTGGCGCTCCAGCTCGCCCTGGAGCTGCTGGACGTCCGTCTCCAGCTCGGCCACGCGACCCTCCCACTCTCCTTCCCGACTTTCCAGACGCCGACGCAACTCATGCTTCTCTTGCTCCAAGTGCTGCATGTGAACAAGGGGAGAGAGGGTTAAACCTTCATGTGCTTGGATGTGATGTGCAGCATTGTCTTGACACCATCAATGAAATCATTGAGGGCGTGACAAAGTCAGAGACTTCACACAGAAGCTGGTGGTACAACATATTGAGAAAGCTGTACCCAAATAAAAAAAATCACTGATCATTGATGGTAAAAAAAAGTTCAGGATAGCAACTCGATCCCCTCAGTAAACATTATTTTAGACAATAAAGGCACAATCATGCTTTTTATTCAAGGTCTCAAATTGCCATTCTTAACTTTTTTTTACTTATATTGTGGTGCTGATGACTATACATTTAGCATTAACATGAAAACATATGATGTTAAGAATGAAGAAAGTTTGACTATTGTGCCATATGCCAGAAACTGAAGTTTGGTGACATAAAAAAATGCAAAATACCTGGCAAGTATGACAGACTAAAACTCAGAGATATAATGCAGTGATTTTAAACTGAACCATCCTCTTGTTGCCTTAGCTCCTAGCGCTCCTGGAGTGACAGTTCAGCTAATAGAAGCTTCTTTCTATTCTCTAGATGGCAGTGAACAGTGGACAGATGCACTGCACCACCAGCGGCTGCCAGAGTTTGGATGGGGGTTGTTGTTACAGTTAAGTCCAAGACTGAAGCAGCTGGCATCTGTGTGCCCACTATTTTCATCTCTGTGTAAATGCCCGAACAAAAAGGGAGGGATCAAAGAGAATCAAAACAGCATCACAAAACAACATCAGGCGCTATTGGAATAGGATACCAGGAACTGCAACAACATCAATGATGAGAAGAGTTTGATATTAAGGGGCAGCTTATTTCCCTGAGCTGCAACATGGGGATGAATATGGATCAAAGGGCTGAGCAGATGTACAGTAGATACAGGAGGCCGTGGACAGCCACAGGATTAGTCTTTGTGTTATTTTCTCAGGCCACGTGTTGGCTAGTGTGAAGGATTTTGAAAACAAGATGAACAAAAGCTCAGCTGTACAGCATGCATTGTGAACATCATGTGTGAAATAACTCTGTGCTACACATTTTAAAGCTTGGCTGTTGCTCACTGCAGTTGATTTTATCCTTAGATCACAATAAGATCAGCAAGTTTCAAATGGCCCTGTGGAACTAGTCCCCAGCTTATTGCATATTCAGAAGAATTACATGCTAGAATAAAAAGTGAATCATGCTAGGTGAGGTTTCTGTAGCAGCCTGAATGTGGAGCTCTACAGGCAGCATTTGTTATGATCCTCTTCAGTTTGTTTACATTGCAAAGGCCCAAAGTTGGCTCTTGGATTATGGCGTTTTGAGAACAAACCAAGTCTCGGTGCAGCATTAAAACTTAAGTAAACGATATTTTCTCTCCTCAGTTTTTTTTTTTTTTTTTTACCTCTAATTTCTCGTTGAGATCTTTGTGCATTTTCTCATATTGCTTGGTCAAGTCTTGGTTTCTCTCCAGCAGCGCTTTGCCGAGTTTAGCAGCTAAAAACAAGTCTTTCTCCTTTTGACGGAAGAGTGACAGCAAGTCCGCGTTATGCCCCACCGAAGGCGTCTCCGGGTCCGACAGCTCGTCCTTGTCGTCCCGCTCCCCGGTAAGCATGGCCAGCTCTTCCTCCAAGGCCATGCCGAGGCCTCCGGAGCCGGCGTGCCGCAGCGGGTGACCCTGACCGCCGCCGGGCTCCTGAGCGGCGGGGCCGGCCCGGGGCTCCATGCAGTCGCTGTCCAGCTCCAGTGGTGCTGAAACCACGGCGGACGTCTGCAGGTCGAGGCAGAAAGCGGACATCGCCGCCCGGCGGAGGAGAAGCCGACAGATGAGAGGCGACTGCTTTCACTCCGGATGAACCCACCCTGCTCTGACAGGGTTGGGCTGACCGGACCGGCTTGTAATCGACAATTCATCCATCATTCTGGAGCTGGATCCGGTTGGATTGTAACCTACAGTCTCCCCTCACGTCCCTCTCTCCTCGTTAACCTGCCAGCCGCGGCTCCGGCTCGGATTCAATCCCAGCAAACGCCGCCTCCTCTGCAGCTTCCCTCTCTGGCTCTTTATTGTTGGACACGCGAGATGCTTCTACCCCGGAATAAACCGCCTCCGTGGGCTCTGCGCAGCGGTCTCTCGGTCATGGTCCAGCCCGTCTCCGGGTCCCGGGTCCCCCATAATGATTGGCCTGTTACACCTGAGGCATCTGCCAGCCAAACAGATGAGCGCGATCCCGATGCCTCCTCAACCTCTTTCCCGTCTTGAGTGCGCGTTCCCGCCACGGTAGTGACGCCGGCTGCGACCTGTCACAAACGGCCGTCCCATTGGCTGAAAATGATAGCGCCATATTTTGGTGCTTCTCACACACATCTGACATCCAGTAAACGAGCACGTGAACAGACGACAGGAGAACAAACTGTTACCGACAGTGAGAAAAGCTGTGATCTCTAAAAAAGCCCGTAAATTTCATTTTAACATCAACCTGTGCTTAAAACCTAAACAAACATGATGAATATTATTGGCGTAATTTGATACATTATTATGACATGAAATAATAACATCTTAGAGAAAAACTACGGAAGCCGATACAATTTTTAATTTTATCTCGAGATCAAGAGTTAATATTCTTCGTTATCGCGAGAAAATTAGCTTTGTTATCTCGAGATCACGAGATAACCTGTTATCTCGAGAAAAAGAAAGGTGGTTTCCTCTTATTGCTTCTAATTTTTCCATGAGCAGCTGCTGGATGAAGCACAGAGATGGAAGTTGGTCAAACTTTCATCTTTGGCTACAATAAACAGAGACTGTCTGGTGAAGTTAACTGCAGCAACAAAAAAAATAAAATTAAATACGCATAACAGCCATGACATACTAAAATCAGCTAGAGTGAATCAAATCTAATCAGCTCATACCCACACAATCCTGATTAAGCAGATTTGCTCAGTCTTAAACTCTTAATGCTTATTTGGTCTTGAATATTTAATGTTACACAGAGATTTGAAACTTCACTTTAATAAATAGGGCTCATCCCAGTGTGTTACATTATTTTGATGCAAGACCGCTGTAAACATACATCAGGGGAACTGATTTTTTTTTCTTTGGTTGACATACAGATTATAATGAAGTCATTATTTGGCACTAAATCTGCATGAAAACATGATGTTTCCTAAGCGTGATGCAAAAAACAGACATGAGGACACATGAAGACTTTTCCTCTGCTTTCAAGTACTATGATTAGTGAAGAAGAAAGTCATTGAGAATCATCAGCAAAATCAAACTCCAAATTAAAAATAGAGAGTGACTTTGAACAATTGTTTACTGTACACACATAGAAAAAAGAAACCAAAACCCATTGAAAATTACAGTTTCATTGTCCATATTTTGTGTGTCACTCTCAGTTTATTGCAAGCTCTCTCTGCAGGTTGTGCGTCTATTGCAGTGCCAGTTCCCCAGGAAGTCAAACACACATCAATCCTTCTTGTGCTTACTGATTTGAGTGTGTGTTGGGTTGGACCACACTGTTGTGCCATCAGAGGGGAGGGAAGTCATTCCACTTTGAGGCATTGCCATTTGCCATCCCAACATTTCTTGTCTCTTCACTCAAACACCATGGCCGGTGACTAAAGAATGACCTATGATATGGTTAAAAATACATTGGCAGGTATACAATATGCTGTTGTCTGAAGGAGTCATACACAATGATCAAGACACAGCAATAAAAACCATACTGTCCACTACTGAGTCTCAAACAGCCATTCTGACAGTTTTATCTGACCCAAGTATACATGTACCTTAAAATCATATTCAATAATGAGTCTTTATAATTGTGCCACTGGAGCTGGAAGCAGACAGAGAGAGAGATAAAGAGTTTTACATCTCTTTGATTGTTATTCAGAAGGCCGGTGCTCCTCGCTTCCTTCAGGTGAGGACAAGGACAAGTAGAGGGACTGGGTCTTGCCTTTTAGGTGAGCTCTCTTGGTGGCCGGTGACAGGCTGTGCTTGCTAGAGGCAGTAATGTCAGTGATGAACTTCCTGCAGTCCACAAACACCTCCATGGTGGCCCAGTCCTCTGTTAGCTCTGGAGAAAGGTCCAGTTCCTCATTAGACTTCAATGAGCCTGGCTTTGAAACCTATATGAAACAAAACAGGACTAACCTGTCACTAACCTGTAGTAATATCTAGTCATGTGAATTGTTCATTTGAATTTTTGTCCAGGTTTTGAGGTGTGTCCCAACATAACTTTATGTTATTTATTGTAATTGTTTTTATCTTTTATCTTATGTTTCAGGTTGCATTTATTTCTTATTTTTTGTCTTTATGTAACCCACTAGGTTTTTGTACAGTGCTGTGTCAGTAAATTTATTAGTTGCAACACTTAGAGTAATACATGATTTTACTTAATACATTTGTCCATTGAGATCATGGAATGGAGAATAACTTGGCATGAAAACGTTCACATTATCATCAGATCAAAGCAGCAGACAGCTGTTCCTCTGGACTGTGAACATGAACAGGTGTTAAATGCAGAGAAGTCACGTGAGCTGCTGCAGTTCCTCACTCCCAGCTGATCTGGTTCAGGTTCTGGTTCTGGTCCATGTCCTAGTGTGTCCAACTACTCTGGACAGTCCTCCAGTACAGCTGCTAGCTTGAGACTCTGAAACCGGGATAAAGACATCCAGTGGAAAGTGTAGAACACGACAAAAATTATTTTATTTCTTTAATTATTAAGGGACCTGAGAGGCTCTTTCCCTGATGTTGGAAATGTAAGGTAAAAATCCAACTGTAAAAATAGTGACTATGTGACACACAGAGTATGTAACCATGAAGGTATCAAAAATGATTGCACACAAGTTTGCACTTAATATGACTGATAAGTTGAATGTATGATTCACAGAAGTAATTTTGAATACAGTTGATGATATGTGATAAATTACATGAATATGTTGATATGGATGTGAAGATGTACTCACTGATTGATGAAGCAATGAGAAAAGTATAAAATGACAAAACTTTAAAACTTATGGGTGAATGTTAAAGCCTGTAAAAAGAAGAAGTAAATCCCAAGTTGTTGTGCATGAGTGCAAGGGATGAACAAACTCAGAGATATTTACAATGGTCACTATCAGTTCTGACCCTCTCCCTCAATAGTTCACTGTAGCACTGTGCTAGCTAACTTTGCATTCCATGGGAAACTACAATATTCAGTTCTCTCCAAACAGTCACTCTCACTCTGTGTAAATCATAGTTTACCATTCAAGAGAAACCACATTATTTACTAAAACACAGCTAGCTACTATTAGCCAACAGTTTGATACATATACATATAGGCATACATGTCACCATAGTAACACATCATGACACCGTTTTTTTCATGCAACTTTATTAAAAGACATTAATGAGTGTTCATGCTTATCAGACTCAGCAACTGCACAGTTATGAGACAATATTATGAGACAAGATTATTCATCTGGCGATAGGCCCATGCACTGTTTCAACTGTTGCATATACAAGCTGCATGGCTGCAAATTAGCAAAATGAGGCCTAACTCTATGTAGGCTTTTCTCTGGCTTGACCAAAGAAGTTGAGTAAAGTTGAGTCTATCGTGGGTCTATCTGAAGGTGATCTTAGCTCAGCAGTCATAGTGTGCTCTGTCATGCTTTCATCTGTCATGTCAGTGCATCCTAAGTATCTGACAGTGCTTTTAGACCCATCTGACAGTTGGGTTAAAGCCACTGATCCAGTCTATTGTTTTATTTTGTCTGACAAATATACAGTGGAGGTTTAAAAAGTTATTTTAGCTCTCAGTACTGCCTACAAATCTTCTCAGGCTGCACATGACCCCCAACCAGCTGAACCCATAAGAGTGTATGGGTGGCTTGTATTAGGCCAAGAGCTCCTTGTAAAGCTTATTGCTGTGAGAGCCTGGAAACAATCGCAGGCGATAAGACCGAGATAAGTGTTTCAGTATTTTTATCATCTCAGACTTTTGTCTGCTGGATTATTGTGGCTGGACAATATAAGGACAACCTTTAGAGAGATTTTAGTGAGTAAATCAAACAAGTTGTTCCTCACTGTGTGGGGGGCTCTCAGCAGAGATGAGAAATGTGTTAGATTCAGTGGGTTAAGTCTGCTGTTACTGTTAGAGAGGATTTATTTCCTTTGTGTCTGCTGACATATTGTAATATAACCTTGACATCTCAAACACAGGCTGTTACAGTTAGGGACACGTGACATCTACTGAAGAGAAGAATAGAGTGGCTTCTTTGCTTTTAGTGTCTTATCATTTGCCTTTACGATCACTGTCTTCCTGGTATGTTAGCTCTGCAATCTTTCTTTCTAGCAGTGACCTTTAGAGAAGCCTGTGCATTTAATTCCTGGTTTATTTGAATCCCTCTCCCTCTGTGTGGGAACAGTCACAATGCTTTTATCACACTATTGCCTGCCCTGGTTTTTCCATCAGCCTTTCTATTCAAGTGATGCAGAAAGAGATTAGAATAAAATGTCTTCTCTGCTGTCTGCTTCTTGTTGTTGAACCTCACTTCCCCATTGCAGACCATTATGTAGTGTTTTATAAGCCCACCTCACCTGAAATAAAGATCTCCTCCACTGCGCTGCTGCATGGAGAAATCAAAGCTGATCTTGCAGCTGCCAACCTTCCTATGCCATGCCAGGTGAGTGTCACATGAATTCATTTTACACTGTCAAACCTAAGTTGTCCAAAATGTGTGCAATATTAATGCCTTTTGTTTCCTGTTGTAGGTCTGCAAAGACAAAGTTGCATAGTTTTCTCAGCAAAATTGATGTTACAGCTGCAGTGAGATACACAGGCCAGGTGAACATCTCCAAATTTATAGTCAAGGCAAACTAACTCAAATTATGTGCTGATTTATTTATTATATGCTATTGATTATAAGCTGATTTATTATTCCAGGTCACATTTACCACTGTGTACAATTATGATATTTACTGGGGAAAATAAATTTGAGCAGATCATGAAATATGAAGACAGGCCACAGTCATGGCACAAACACTACTGACCAGTAGCAGCATATTGTAGTACAGCTGCAATCATTAAGGACTCTTATGATATTACTTCATAATATTCTCAATAGTTCTGGTCTTTATTATCATGAGGCTATATTTGCTGTTTAATGATTGTGGTTTTGAAACAGAATCAGGTATGATGTTAAATAAAACTGAAAAAGAAGACAAAAAAGAAAAAGCCTGTGTAAGCCAGAGCCTCAAAAGGCCACCCACTCAGCCATCCACACGACTGCACTTGCTTGCCACATCAGATAATCATCTCAACAACCTTCAGCTTCCATTTATTCTGTGTTTTATTTTGGGTCAGTGGGTTACAGACATACAACCCACTGACTGGTCTACATGGGCCATTTTGGGTTTGAACACCACCTGTTCACCACCTGTGATTTTCCAGATCTTTCTGAGGTCTGTACCAAGTTCTTGGATGTGAAGGAAGTTTTAAACAAAGTCATCTTGATAGATACTTTATCTCCAAGAGATCACAAAAGCCATTGAGGAATACTGCTGGTAACATCTGATTATCTTCCTTTCCTTCCTCTCTCCTTTCAAAATTTTAAGCTGCAGCACCTATCATTTGGTGAGAATCAGGGTGGGAGATGAGTAAAGGGGGGTATTGGTATTGTATAGTGGCCATTGTGTAGATCTTCACTTTGGACTAACCAGTGATCTGTTGTCCTTCAGCTCATCTCAGTGAGTCAGGTGCACTGAGCAACGAACCGACATTGCCATCTCTAGAAATCCCTAAAAAGAAGTAAATAAAACAAACATGACTCACAGGATTCATTTTCAGATGATTTATTTTTGTAGACATACAATTATAAGATCAACAGCTGTTTGTTTAATCTCATTTTAAATTATAATGATGTTTTTGCAACCTAAATATCGGTTCTGTCTCCCAGAAACAGGTTAAATCTCTTGAGTCACCCAAACATGTGAATTTGCAGCCAAGCACACACACATCTGGACATACCTTGAAGCTGCAGAAACACAGCATTACCTCCATCATGTGCTGTGTCAAAGTATGATTTGTGATCACCTGTCTTCACAATAGTCTGGTTGTTCTTCTCCATCAATAACTCAGTTCAATGTGTTCCAGTGCGATAGAAGTGAAATAATAAACACCAGCAATGGGGGAAGTAAAAATACTTGCTGTGGTAACAGCAGAGTGTTACTGGAGTTGTCTAAGCATTATTTGTGTAACTTATTAAGACTTAATGGACAATCTCATGAAAGTTGTCTATAGTGAAGGGTCCAATAGTTCCACTTGCTTCAGCTGCCATAACATTACGTCATTTTTTTCATTTATTTATTTTGGTTTGATATATTCTCATCACATTATTTTGTAATGCTCTATACCATATATATTGTATTCCATCACAATACACTTTTATTATCAAAATTTCATCATGAAAATAAACAGAAATTCTCACTCTACTGTACTTTTGTGACACAGTTCCATAATCTGGTTTTCCCTCTGTTTCAGCCCAGTTTCCACCTCTGTTGTTTGATCACAACCTTTGATATTTGATATCTTTGATATTGTAATAGCACTGTATGCTGTTGTATAAAACAATAAAGCTGAGAGGTTGAGTGCATGTGTGTAAGGGTGTGTGTGTGCTGAACAATATTTCTATATGCAGCAAATAGCCTGTTAATTATGCAAATAAATGGTTCGAGAATCTATCCTGAGTTTAATAAAAACCTATTAAATCATCTATTTAAGAGGCCCCTGACAAAACTGTATACTATATTACTGCTACTAAACTGTCCTCTCTGATCTACTTACTGAAACCAATACCTACATGTAAAGCTGCTATAATCAATATTCTTAAATTAACAGCGGATCAAATTCAGATTCAGATGTGCTTGAAAGGGGTCACTCATAGCGACAAATCCACAGATTTTCTATCACCACACTCTGCAATGCTGAGCACTTTAATGTAAATATTACAGCCAGCAAGGTAAATAATTCCATTTTCAGTAAATAATAGCTTACTCAAATAAAAATGTCACTGTTAGTGAATGTTGCCTGTTGTACACTCTTTAACTGAAAAAGACAACACAGCCGCTACAGCTAACGGCTAGCTAGCATTAACATACCTACCAAGACGTAGCTAGCTAGTTAGCCAATGTAATGCTAACCGTCAAGCTAGCTAGTGTTAGTTGTCAAAATCTTAATATATTGTTGTCAGTCTAGTATAAAAAGCTGAGTCTGTCATGGTTTTGTTCTCTTGTGGTTTTACTAGTTTATTTTCAGTGTATTTTGAGTTGTGTACTCCAGTGTTTTTGGTTTAGGATTGTTAGTTTTCTGTTCAGGCATCGCTTCAGTGGCTTGAGGCGTGGTCTTCAGGTGCTGGGGCTCCCTCTCCTTTCTCACACGTTTCTCATCTCACCTTTTCTCTAGTGTCTTTAGTGTTTTATCCTTGTCTTCACCTGCATGTCTCCTGCCGTCCAGCCTCAGCACCCACCTACCAGCCTCCATCCACTGAAGCAACTCCGCTCCACCTGGACTTCCTGTGTTTAGTCACCTTTTCGTTTTTTTCTTGTGAGTCCTGGAGTTTCGTCTGTGTTTCGCTCCTGGGTCCAATTGAGAACTAACCCCTAAAATGTCACAGAGTCATTTCAAACTGGCAGTTGGTTGTCTTTTTTTTACCACTTACTATAAAAGCTAAAGGGATGTGAGGCTGTCAGTTGACCCCAACAGGTAGCTTTACAGCTTTATGCATTCATTTTATACTAACTGAAGCCTGAAATTGTGGTTTGTGTTAATAGTTTAATGTTTCTTTTCATTTCATTTTATGTCTTCCAAATACAGTACACATCTCCAGTGGTCGAAAGTAATGGATCTACTGTTGTAAGTACAATTTCCAGGTCACCAGCTTCTACTTTACTTGAGTATTTCCATTTTATACTGACTTCATTATGTTTCAGAGGGACATAGATACGGTTTTCTAACTTATGATGCATTGTTATTGATTAAACTATTGCATATTGAATTACCTGATAGTATGTAAATACAATTAGTTTTACATTCAATTTTGAAATGCTGTTTATGCATCAGAAACAATAACTAAATTAATAAATAATAATCTAATTAAAAATAGAACACTCTGAAAAGGGGCCAATCTGAATAATGAAAAGAACCCACAATTCCTTTTGGTACTTAAGTACTTGTGTGCTTTTAAGTAAAATATGAATGCAGAATATTTACTTTTACTGTGGTGTTACTACTTTTACATAGAAGGCTATATCCCATACTATATTCTGTATTCTTTGTTTTGCACATCTGTGTGGTTTGTTTTGTGTATTAAGTGTAAGTGTAATGGGGGTTTTATTGACGCTGTTTGCATCCAGGGCAGCTGTACACATGACTCCATATGTCACACTGGCTTTGACAGTTAGTTATGACTCATCTTCACAGGCCATCAGTTACGCTACCTCAGGCTGATTTGAAAAAGTCATGTGGCTAATGTTTATTTTCCTCAAGTCGTGTCAAAGTTCCCCATCAGGAAGCTGGACCTGTGTTGTTTATTGATGTGTGTATCATGTTTTTCACAGAGGGAGAAAGGTGAGTGGAAACATCCCAAACCGCTTGCTCACTACCTTCAATGCCTAATTTAGGGTGAGGGCTCAAATGAAAGGTTAAGATTACAGTTAGGATTAGTGAACTGAGGTTAAAGGTTAAAGAATTAACATACTCAGTTAAACCCCTCAGAGATACAGCAATATGTGTGTAGTATCTTTGTGTATGAGCGGGTGATGAAGGGGTAGAGATGGAACTGGGATGTTGGGGGCGGGGGAACTGGTGATGAATGATTACAAACAAAGCCTCTTGAGCTGATAAAATGAAGGCACAAAAGAAGTGGGTCACAGCCTGCTGGTCCACTGTCCCTAGCTCCAGGGGCCGTGGGGGCCACACAGTAGATAATGGGTGATTTCCTCAGAGCACATCAAAACCTCACTGCTTGGATAAACTGCTAAGCCGAATGAATTTAGCAGCCCACATTATCCTTATTAGTGTAATGCTGCTGGTGTTGAGTTGATTGCAAATACAAGGAAAAACAACAACAACCTTTATGCTATAAAAAGGAATTACACTCTGTATTACAGCCATTGAGTTGCTTTTACAGTAAAATTTCTATTGCCAAAACAATATTTATGATAACAATTACTGTTGCGACCCAGCAGCTAAATACAATAAGAATCCCATCAGAGAGCTCACAAATGAATGGTGTTTATTGGTAAAACATCACAACCTAATGAGCACTGCACCATGTAATGTTACATAACTTTTTTTGGTAGATAAAGCACATTTTTGTCATTGTCGGGGAAGAAACAGAACTATATTTAATGAAGCTTAATGTCAGGTGTGCTAATAGACAGACTTCAGTCCAACACACTGTAGAGCTTCATTGGATGGAGATAAATATTACAAACTGGCCCTCATTGCTCCTTATTATAGACTGTGGCTCCCTCTGTGGAAAAAAAAATGATATTACATTCACCTTCCACAAAATAATAGACAACAAAACAATCAACAGCCTACTTACCCTGCACAGCTTTAAAAAACTGTTTTGCGGTTGCTGGGTTATATGATGCTATAAAACTGCTACTCAGTGATTTTATGAATGATCGCCAATTACTTTGGGTATGAGATTTGTTTTGATAAGTGAGATTATGCTAAGGATTTCCAAATGAAAATGTAGTCACTTGAAATATGTGCAGTCGTACAGTTGTAACTCAGTTTGCAGAGCTCCAGTATTTACAACCAATTCCCTCAGAGGACATAAATAGTCTTCTGTCTGTGATGGATTGTCAACAACATCAGAAGCTTTGTCTGCAGGCGCCACATCCCACCCTCTTTCCTTATTGTCTTGTGGTAGTCCTGTGATTTTACCAAATGAGTAGGCATCCTTAAATTCCCTCAAACAGTGAATTTAGCCCCTTCATTAGTGACAGTTTACAGTGAGCACCAAGAGCAGAGTCTTCCTAGTACTTAGTGTTCTGTGCTTATGTAACATCAACCCTTAGTCATACAGGCCTGACTCTGCCTTTTTTCAACTAATACAAGGTTTGGCTGCCTGTTATGTAACAAAACCAGGCTCTTCAAACCTCTAGATTGCAGTATTTCTCTCTGACAGCCCTAACCTCATACCAACATGACAGAACACACAAGATACAGAAGTGTAGCTTTATCAATGTTCTGCCATTGGGTGGCAGTGTTTTTACACAGGTACTTATTCTAGATGAGTTCTAGATATGGTACCTGCTGAAGAGGTGCTGCTCTGTCTCATCATTGAAGTTTCCCCCTGTTCATCCTGTTGATAGTTTCTGCTATTGCTGTACCAGTTGGGACATGCTACTTTTTGAATTCAGCATTTCTATTTATTTTGCACGAACACAAAAAAATAAAGCACATCCTAAAATTAGCTTACACACTCTAGAAAGATTTGAATCATCAACAAAATCTGAAGTGATTCTGATGTAATTATTTACAGTACATCACAGTGAAAACATCCAGTGGAAAGGATTGTAATTTTCCATCTTTACTTCAGAATTAAACTGGGATTGGCCTGAGAGACATACAATACCTTGTTGCTAGGTAACATCAGTATGATGCCTCTGCCTCATCCCAATACTCCACATCACTGTGAAAATACAACCTTTTTCATACTGATGTCAGTAAACCACAATCACTAGAATATTGCATTAATATCAACTGTTTTTATTAGTAACTTTATCGCTTTCTCATGTGACTATACTTAATGTGGCGTTGGAAAAAACATGCAGACTTTAGAAAGATTGTTTTCCTCTTAGGAGCAGTAGCCTGTAATAGCAGGTCTGCTTTTACCATTGTGTTTACTATAGATGCACAGTTACCACAACAGGATGTGCAGTAGCTGTGAAGGTTTAAAAAAGTGTCAAGCTCAAGGAAGTCACATCCCTCTAACAACACACTGCATTATGTAATGGCATAAGCTAAAAGTGGGTTCTGTTCATTAATCATTACACATTTTTTCCCCAAGTATACTCAAGGATTGTTAAGAAAACTTGTCTCTGAATTTTGTGCTTCTCTCCAGGAGAAGACAGGAGAGATACCAGTTTGCATAGGTGTCACTTTGAGAGGCTTTTGGCAGATATGCTGTTTCTGTGGCAGGTGATGACCTCATCCTGGGTCTCTGTGGGGAAGTCTTTAATTGAAACCTCTTCCTGGATATGTGTTTGTCCAGAGACAGATTTCTGTTTGGATTCCAGTAACAGATCTGCTTGTCTGAATCACAGAAGCCTGAAGCGACTGAGGGGAAAAAATGTCACTAAGGCCGTGGATTCGAGGAGCAAAGGGACAAATTCAATAAAATCCTGAAAGTAGGGAGGACGTGTAGAAATGGAGATAGCTGAGATGTGAACTGATTTCAGGCCAGCATATGGAGGTACGCTGGCCTGGCCTGAGGTACAAAAACACTTTTGTTATACAACTAAGCCAGGGTTCAGGCTTCATTAGTTCCACAGACATGAAAGTCTAATTAACAGCCACTAAGAAGTATATGTGAGTACCGCCCTTGGTCTCTGTCTGCCACTGATTACTGTAACACTCACTGATTGTACAGTACTGCGCTTTCACCTTTCCGAGCATTTTGTCCCTTCTGCTGCGCTGATGTAGTACTGCTTGCCAGGTTAGGTTCTGCCATCTGTTACTGCATGTGTAATCTGTCACTGAGTGTGTGTGTAGTTTGCAAGTCAGTATCACAGTGACGTGTCACTTGGCATATATTTGCATAAAACAAGAAAATTGAGGTGAGGCTAAACTAGTGTGTCAGACACTGGGGACCTTGTTAGGTATTGACGTGACATGGACTGTATTACTGTTTACTCTGGTACAATAATACTTCAATATGCTTTCTTACATTTTTATCTGTGTACATTCAGTGTACTCTATTAAAGTGCCATTTAAGATTATTCTGATACAGTCTGCTCTGTGTGTAGTTTAGCAGCAGTGCAGTGTTTAATGCTTTTATCGCAAGCCATTACAGAATTGCAGAGTCAAGGATGGAAGTGACATCTTGGCTGCACAAGATTATGATATATTGTTTGATAGCTCCTGTTTAGTCTTGCCGAGCTTTATCTCGAAGCAAAAAGAATACATTTGTAACCATACAGTAAAATGGAAATGAAAACATAAGAGAAAATTCAAGTTATAATCTCTGCAAATAATATGATGATGACTTAATGAATCTTGCAGGAATGTTACTGTATATTATAAATCAAACATAGAATGTTTTAAAGTATTGTTTTTGCTGCTATAGTATTGAAAATGTGTGCCCCCTTCGCTCTAAACCTTACAATAATTTATTGCAGCTTTACTCAGGAGGGAATACAGTGCTATTTATAAAGAAGTCTACATGTTACATTTATACTGGCTTCTCTTTTTAATTGCTCTCGTTCTTGTTTACTTGCAGATGAAAGCAGAATCCTACTGTAATAGCATCCTTGTCCTCCCAGTTATTAGATTGCGCTGCTTCTGTTCACTTAGAGGAGGTTTAGTGGGGGGTCATTGTGTTTAGTCACTAATGAGCTGCATAATTTAAGGAGCCCTTAGTAACTGACATAAACGTACAGTAGTTTGCAACTATGGGGAGCTGACTGTTATCGCAGTGTGTCAAGCTGCATACATTAGTGTGATTAGTGACGGCTGCTGCAGCAAGGGAAGACGAAGAAAGAGTTGGGGGGCGGTAAGGGTGAGTGCTTGACAGAGAAGAGAGAGAGAGGGTGAGAGCTTCCTCTAACTCTCCACAGTATGTGATCACCGGTCTGCTGCATTACTCTAGAATGCCATTTCTCAGTAGTCCTCCTCTCCCCCCTCTCTCCTCTGCTCTCCATCTCCCTGTTAGCAGTAATCTCCAGTCGCTCTCGCTGCCTCACAGCTTTCTGCCCTGCCACAGCACATCTCTCACTCCCCTCGGCTCCACTCTCTCCCCAGTGAGGATGACATCCCCGAATTTGATGAACCAGCGAAGCTCTCATTCTGGCTGGTGGCTTCCGAGGGAGACCCCACATGAACGGGCTTACTGGACGAGGTGGTGCCGCGTCTGAGGAGCTTCATAGAAATAATCAGCTGTAGCGGTCTCTGAGTAAGTGCTATACTATTTTACTTACAGTCCTGCTCCTGTCAAAGATGAGGAAGGAGGCTAGGGTGATGACTTG
This sequence comes from Holacanthus passer, assembly GCA_025331565.1. Classification (NCBI taxonomy): domain Eukaryota; kingdom Metazoa; phylum Chordata; class Actinopteri; family Pomacanthidae; genus Holacanthus; species Holacanthus passer. The sequence continues at coordinate 311,472 of JAFREQ010000188.1, read as the reverse complement.
GTTAGGGAAGGAATGAAATCAGTGTATTTGCTTTACATTTGCTCCAGTGCATTGTTATTTTCCTCATTCAGCATGTTGGGACTATTACCTGCCTGATTGATTGACACTACAGCTGAGGATTTATGGAGTGATGAGATAGCATCGGTAGCAGCAAGCTTACACAGCAGCTGTATCTTGTCTATCAGGAGTGAGCTCTATTCTTGGTCACGACACTGAAATGCTGTGTCTTTGTTTGCCCATCTCTCTTCATCGCTGTGCTTACTGTAGCATACACTCATACAGATGGCTATCACCCCCCTGGGGTGGCGTTCAAACTCTGCACTGTTTTTATATGGTCATAATGAGAGACCGCTGCATCTCTGATCAGCGGTCTCTGATCAATCTGATCAAGATTTATACCAAGACGGAGGAAGTTTTGAGACAAAGTTTATCTGAATGTCTATCATGCAGGGATTTTTCAAATGATCTCAACTCACTGTTGGTAAGGTGCCGTAGTAGTTGGCTTGAGATTCAGTCAGAAAGCAAGAAAGCTGAAATTAATAAGTCAGTCAGAAAAAGTATGACAAGATGAAGACTGTGGTTGGAGGAAAGTATCTCTATGGTAACAGCAGGTTTTGCCAAGGGTAGAGGAGAGGTGAAGGAAGCTTGCTGCTTCTTTCTGGCACCTATTCAGCTGGATCATAAATTACAGTACTGACAGGACTTTTCAGGCAGAACAAAGCAGAATAATAATGAGATTGATGGGAGAGACAGAGAAATATGTAGATAGAGATCGATGATTGAAGTATATAGCGTATAGAGTAACCGGATAATGTGAGTGTGCTTTATCAGTTGACTTGAATATGTGGACTGTGTTAATTATATAAATGGTTAAAAGTTTGGCAGGAGGACTGTTGAGTCACATCTGTTGGTGTTTACTTTATTCTGTGTTTACCTGTTTGTGGAGACAGACCAAATTGGTGTTAGATGGAACAGAGGAAATGAGGGACACCTGTGCATAGTCAAAAAGAAACAAACTCTCTGCAGAACAGATCCGTCAGCGCTAATGTGTTGGAGTTGTGATAAGAGAGAGAGAGAGAGAGAGAGCTCTACTGCTCCACATCCTCAAGTGTCATTTTCCCAAAAGCCTCCTTTAGAAGCCCACACTGATCCTCTTTGTCATTTGGATTTGTGATATAATGACGGGCTGGATTTTTGAAGTGCTTTCCCAAGTGCTCAGCATGCTTTTATAGATTGTGATATTCTGTCAACTCGACCACCGCGGATGGGTAATGCATCAGTGCCAGAGCATTCAGGTGCAGGTCTGTAGCTTTGGTGGCCCCAGTGGAAACTGAAAGTGTTTTCAGTGGCGCATTTAACCCACCTTCTTATGCAGGACAACCACCATGCAACAGTGTTGTCATTGGAGAGTTGAGGAGTAATACCAGCCAATTAGTGATTAAAGGCTGTGGTTTTAGTTGACTGGGTTAACACCCCTTCTATTGCAACATGTTCCACTGGATACTTGCAATAAGTGCAATTGCTAGTAGCAGTTTCAGGGTGGATTTTTCCTTTAAAAACTCATATAAGAAAAGGCAGCCCTTGTCTATTCTGTTGCATGTGTTTCTATATTAACCATCAGTTCCCACAAAGATAAGAATCTCCAGTAACACTTACAGCACCTTCAAGTCCACAGTTATATGTATGTGTAAATGGTGCACAATTTGCTCTTCCAACTACTTGAAATGTATGAAAAACATTCAGACACTCTGAAGGATGAATTGTGCTAACCAATGCAAATGCACTAGGCCTATTATGCACCTTGTAATATCAAACAGATTCTGTGGACAAGGCTGCATTTATGGATTGGCCCGGGTTAATCTTCAAAGCCTGTGATGTTTAGCAGGAAACTATAGAGCTGGAAAACCACGTTTGAATTAGAGAACTGCTGCAATGGCAGAAGCCTGAAGCTCTCAATCTTCCTCGCATGACTGTGGTATTACTAATTTGTTGTTGTCATGACAATAGGCATAAAATGTCTCTTAATATATGTGGAGAGGTTGGACTGAAAGATCAAACTAGAGGGGAGTAGATGGGAGAAGGACTGTGAGCTTGTTTTTAGAGAAGAATCTGTGCCACTACAGTGTTGCAACAGGTCTGTGATTCACCACTGCCTACAGCCCATACAGTAGCACTGGCCCCTGGTCACCCTGCAGACTGAATGTAGAGCAACACCATGACTGGGATGCAACCTCTATCCACTCTCCTCCTCTTCAACAACTCTGACTCACAACCCAGCACACATTATTCAACCCACGAAAAAGAGCTCCTCGACTGAGTTGGAAGCCAATGTTCCTCAGTGAATGTTAATGTTCTGTTGCTGATGAGCTCTCATAAACAAGCAGCATTTGTGGAACATTTTTGTTTGCAGGTACTGTAATTGTGTGACTTGCACAGACCGTAAAACCAAGCAGAAATCTTGGATGGTTTCCTGGACTGGAACACGTGTGAACGTTAGGTTTCAATAACAAGAATTTGGAATCGGCAAACACAGATAGACCAGCTCAGTGGTCGAACTGTCTTTCTCATAGTTGTAATGAGCTTTTTAAAAGTATAGTTATTAGTAATTGCTTTGAGGGAGCTTAATTATGGCAGAGGAGGAGCCCAGCTGCACAGTCTGTTAGCTCCGCTCATTATGGGCAGTCAGCTAGCACACGAGTCTGGGAGGAAGACAGCCTGATCTAAGTCCCATCTGGTGCCTCATGCTAGGATGGCACCCTGTAACCACCAACTTTACCACTGGCTGGCTGTTGAGGAAGTTCTCTACATTGTTAAGAAGTATACAACACTAAATCATGGAGTGTTGTTAGTGTCTCAGCACACATGGATGTATGAGGTTCATTAGCAGGTTTGGAGCTCTGAGAGCTGCTAGGAGACATAAACTAGGGGTAAATATTTTTCTTCTGTGTCTCCCACTCCAAACACTCCCACATGAGTGAAAACCTTGAGGGGATCACACCTGGAAGCATGAAAAGGTTTCTCTCACTACTTTGCCACCTAGCTTAAGAGCAACAACAGGACATGTTGACATCTCATCAAAACCAAACAGCACAGAATCTGTGCCATCGATGTAACGTGCTAACAGGCTGAAGATCAGCAGGTGCTGTAGAAAGCTCACCTCAGCTGACGCTTTACTCACACCATCGTCACTCATTACAAGCCACCTGCTTGTGCATCGAGTCATGCCAATGAAAGCGGAAGACCAGGCAGCGTTCTGTTGCAGCTTGGGCGCATGCTGTGTGACCCGCTGTGTTACTGAACAGCCTACCCCTCAAATGACCCCAGAAGCATAAGGATTACATCAGCCACATATCTGGGGGAAATAAGCCCAGAGTCATGTCGAGAGACTCATAATATCTGCAATGTCTGCATAGTTTGGTTTTTTAGCTCAGATGCTACTGCAGGAGATGTTCTCAGCATATACATAAAAGAGCGGCCTCAAAAACTTAAACAGACAATATGTATTACAATTCACATGGACACAATCATGCAGCAGTAAAAACACAGCAATCCGCCAGAGTCCACATGTTAGCTGAGCTCGAGTTGAGCATGTTACTGTAGGGAAGAGTGGGAGGTGAGCTTCTGCTTTTAATAGACATTCTCCCTCTGTCGCTCATTCTTCTGCCTGCCTCTTGATCACAAAAGCTGCCAAATATATCCAGTGGTGGTAAAAGAGGCTGTTGTGTGAACACGAGGAGGCTATTTATAGGCTCTGTTAAGCTAGAATATGAGCGCATATTTGGTCAGCACAGCATCTCCTGTGGTAAACTCACTAGATATCTGCAAACAACATATATATCTGCTAGTTATCTGTGTAATCTTGTTACTGTTTAAATGGAATAAAAGTGTTACAGTACTGCGTGACTAGGCTGTGTGTTATGTGGGTTTCTCAAGTCGTCAGTGCTTGATTACTAATTGCTGTCCCTGATATTAGAGCCAATATTACAATTTGGTTTTGAAATGTATTTAATAAGGGCACATCTGTTTGATGAGCTATTAGTAATGAACATGAATATATTGGTTATTGATTGCAACAATAACAACTGTGATCTAAGGCTTGATATCTTCCCTGGTTTACTTGTTTAAAAAGTAAACATTTAGATGCATTTGATAGTCTGCTATAACTTTTATGATGAGTGCCAGAACACATATGGAATGTAAATTATACTAATTGACATACTGGGAAAAGCCTAACCCTATACAGAATGATTATAAAAGGTAAGTGTTTCACATAAGAGCAGTGAGTCAGCTCTTCAGTGTTCAAGAGAGGTTGTGCATAAAGACTGTTTGCTGTCATGTTTCTTTCCCTATTCCTTATCTCCCATCCTCTCTTCACGCTCTCCTCTCCTACAGATTAGTGACTACATCCATCAGCATCTCTAGATAAGACCATCTCCTTTGGAAAAACCTCATTAAAAACACAAAACAGCCGGACACATGTCACAGGTATTACTCTTCACATGGTAAGAGTTTGTTTCCAGAACAAGCTAAATCAGCCATCTGTTTGTCAGTTTGCCTTTACACTGTAGCTGAGCTGGTGTGTGTGTGTGTGTGTGTGTGTGTGTGTGTGTGTGTGTGTGTGTGTGTGTGTGTGTGTGTGTGTGTGTGTGTGTGTGTGTCTGTCTGTCTGTCTGTCTGTCTGTCTGTCTGTCTTAGTACTCCACGTCACTCTATGACTATTTGTGAAAATGGGGCCGTCCTTCTGGCATGAATCTGTTACAGTTGTACCGGCTACACTTAAAAAGGAAAAAAAGTAATTCACCCATTGGTGCAAGATTGAACACAGTACTTATGTAACCTATGGTTTTTTTAAGACCTGTGGTGAAATTACAAGAGAAAATACTTCTTTAAATGTAATAAACGAGTATGAGGTACTGATATGCTGAAAAACGATGTAACGTGTTCTTGCAATGGAAAAACTGAAAAGAGAGGTCAAACTAGATTCATATAAATGATGAGACACTTAAAAAAAGCAAAGTTAAATAGCATTATTTGTGACTCAGCGCATTAGCAATGTGTTAGACATGGTTTTGCACTGTTATAGAGAGCACGCATTTCTCCTCCCACAACTCCATTATCAAATCTCATTATTCTTTGTCCTCCATAAACAATATTTTATTTTTTAGAAACTGCTTTTTACAAGAAATACTTGTTATTTCTATCAGTGGCAGGAACTCTAAATCATTATCTATTTTGTTTAATAATCCCACATTAATGTTGTAATCCTCTGTGGCTGCTAGTGAGGTTCAAACAGTATGTCTTGACTATTTTGTCTTGTAATTCTGACAAAATATTGAAAATAATGTTTGTAATGTATTTCAGTGTATTGCAACTTGCAGTGGTGTGTGAAGCAAAACAGGAATACTCCATTAAGGGAACTATAGGCTTACAGCAATAGCTGAACCACTTCACCACCTCCTTCCCACCATGAAGCGTCATTTTAGATCTAACATGCGCAAACTTTGCTGACCTATTTTCTAAGTAATGTTCTTATAATCCGTCATTAATTAGATCACTTTACAATATCTTTTGAGTCGTCTCTTAAATGTGTTGGAAATTGTCAAATCTTTTATCAGAAGTATCTAGTGATTCTTTGCAGTAAGGTTGTATTCCAGTATAATGCTGTCCCATTGCTTTTACTGGCTCCAGCCCCATGCTGTGGCACCGTGTTGTTGTGAGCATGTGTCTGCATTCTGACTGTGTGTTAGTGTTACCATGCACCAAGTGCTATGACTGTGTCTCTCTGGCTGTGCAGCAAGCCCTGCTGTTTGTCTGGTTTCCAGTGCTCCTCAGGCCCTGTAATGTTGTAATGGCACATCTAATTGTATCATCAATAGCGACCAATGACATGTGCCACCAAGCAAGTCCAGTCCTGCACACTTGCACACACACACACAGACATTACAAATGTGTTGTTACTAACATTGTTGTTAATATTTCAGACAGTAAGAACATATTCTTGACAAAGCTACGCTCTCAAGGGACGCTGTAAAAAATGTAGCCACTCACATCCATGGACCCCAGAGATTCATTAAATGATACTAAACTGTCAGAGAAAAGTTAGGTTCCATGCTATGTTCTTGTTTCCAGGTTGAGCAGGAAATCTCACTCGTCCAGAGGAAGATGTCTGACCTTGAGTCAGTGTTGCAGCAGAAGGATATAGAGTTGAAGGCCTCAGAGACCCAGAGGACCATCCTGGAACAGGACCTGGCAACCTACATTACAGAATGCAGTGTGAGTAGGCCTGTCGTTACTACGGTGGACATCACATGGACTGTTTCACTATTTCCAAATATGTATGAGTGTGAATGTGTGTCTGTGGACATGTATTACTCAAGTTGTGAGGACATAAATCTCTTTACACTGTCACATTGTGGGGACTCGCCTTCCTTTTGGGGACAAAAGTAAGTCCCTATAATGTAAATCATTAAATTTTAGGGTGAGGTCTTGGTTTAAGATTAGGTTAAAAAAGAGGTGGTGTACATCCCAAGGGTGCAGGGTTAGGCAAGTAGTGGTTATAGTCAGGGTAGAGTATGTTCCCCAGGAAATTACTGTTAGTCAATGTAATGTCCTCAAAAATGACGGAAACACATTCGTGTGTGTGTCGAGATTTATTGATATAATTTGGGTGGACAAAATATTAGAAACACTAACTACGCATAAAACAATCCACTTCAACAGCACAGCCTACAAATTGACAATAAAGTGGAATCAATACCTATTTAAAACAGTTTCAAATGCAGTTTCAACAGTTTATTGCAGAGCTGTTGTATTAGACTGTATTCATTTCAGTTGGGTGTACCCAATAAGCTGTCGAGTGACTGAACATATGTTTGTTTTGGTTTCAGAGTCTGAAGCGCAGCTTGGAGCAGGCTCGTATGGAGGTGTCACAGGAGGATGATAAAGCCCTGCAGCTTCTGCATGACATCCGGGAGCAGAGCAACAAGCTGCAGGAGATTAAAGAACAGGTAGGCCGTCATCTTGGTAGGTCAGTGGGTTGACATATATACATTTTACTCGATTTATTTATTTGTAGTCTTGAAACAGTTTGTTGTTGACAGAGAGCAAATGAAGTTTTGCCTTAGCGGCAGAATTGTTCTTGTTTTAATTTGAACTAATTTACTTCTTTGGTGGATATGGCAGTGATGGCTACATTGTTCTTTATGTAACACATGAAGCAGAAATATCAAAAGAAATATAGTCCAGAAAAGAAGCAGTTTAAGAGTCTTTCATAATGTCAGTTAGATGGAGCAGGTCAAGCTACCAAGGCTGAGTGTGTGGGGTGTGAGTGTTAATTAGACAGGCACATGATATTGGAACCCTAACACTCTCTGCAGGGAAGCAGTCAGTATAACATTAAACACCTACTGCAAAGCATATTCACAAATGGCTCATGTTGCAGTACCATATTTATGTGAATTATTATGACCCCCTTTTTTTTCTTCCTTGAACCTTTCTATAACAAGAATATTCCATATAAGTGTTTTATTGAAAAGGTTTGTTGAACATGTGGCTGCAAAGATTTTCAAGAGATTCAGTTCACAATAAATGAAAAAAATAACTTTAATTAAAGTGTATTTGTTTATTTGCAAAAAAAAGTAATGCATTTTCAGACTAAGCTGGTTATACGGTCTGTAGTTCTCTGTATAAAGACAATGTCAAGTGTCTGCTGGGTCAACTCAGTGTGAATCTCTCTGAAATGAAGAATATTATTTACGCACAAAGAGACAGGGGAACTTTACCGTAAACATGGCCCTTAATTACTGAAATCTCATGTGATGAGTGTGTGGCATGTATGAGAATTTTTGTTGTGTACGTATATTTCTGCATGTGTGACAATCTCAGAATCCACCGGCTATGGTCTGATGATTGACGCTCTGGGGGCAATGGCCAGTGTTTGGGGGGTTCCGGTGTAGCCAGCGGATATCCGGAAAACGGATATTCAGGTCAGGACTTCCTCTTATGTGCACTGGATATTGTTTAGGGTCTGATTAGTAACTTCACTGTCAAAGTCGACAACAACTTGACTTTTCAACCAATCTTGACAAACAGTTATTTTCATTTGATTGCAGATCAATTTAAAAAAGCTAATAAAAAAACTAAATTATCATCTGACAATAGCCGATGGGTTCTGAGATTGTATTTCAGCCAATGCGTTCTGCCTCTTTTGCTCTCCACACTGTTTACCTGCATGCAACCAAAGCCCGCTCAAACATGATTGGTCAATTTTAGTGGACGACAAACGGACTACAAATGGAAACCAGAACGCTTACGATACCACAATCTTGTCCCTTGCTCACAGATTCTGCATTTGTATGCAGATATCTGTTTATAGAGATTCCATGTGTGTCAGCACCACATGACTGAGTGTTGCCAACTGTGAGAATTAAGCTGTTACTGACTGACAGTTTAGGACAACACATAGAGAGCATGCAAAATCATCATCTGGCTTTATGCACCATTTTTTTCTGAAAAAGGTAATAGAAAAGCAACCTGTTTTCTCTCAGCCTACACTAGTGCTGGTTACCAAGCCCTGAATACATTGTGCAATGGTTGCTATGGTGATGAGAGCCATATACCTACGAGTGAAGAGAGCACTGATGCAGTGGGCAGGCTGTCGTGATGAGGTGCTGGGGCCTTAGCTCATACTGTTTGAGAAACAGAAATTTCGACCATCACTTGATACTCCACCTAAAATTAGTCATAGTGTGTGTTAGAAGAATGCACGCTGTCCTGAAGAGCTTTTTATTGTCTCCTATCTTAATGAACTCCCCTGCCGAGACAGTTTCTAAAATCCGCATTTAAATCCTGTATTGTGCATACAGTTCCCTTTTTTAGCTGGAAAATGCAGTTAACCAGCATCATTTAATCCTAAATCAGCATAACTTGCAGTTCAAAATTTGCATTACAATATTATAGTAGAAGGGGTTCATGTAATTCAGAAAGACCTTGGACTTAAGCTTCTGCTCCTTGACAGGAGAACTCAGTTGAAGTAGTCCAAACTGAAGCCCTATTGCTGCCTCCATTTAGAAAATAGATTTTTACACAGAACTGTGAATTTTGTCACCCATCACTTACACTGGAATCACATCATGAAGGGATCTGTTAATGGCCAGTATGAACCGAACAAATGATTACAACAAGCAATTGTGAAACGTAAATAAAAACAGAATGCATTTGCAAATCCTCAAGACTGATAAACTATTGTTTTTTGTAAATATACAATCATTCTGAATTTGATGCCAGCAACGTGTTTCAACCAAGTTGGGCCAGGAGCAACAAAAGACTGTAAAAGTTGTGGACTGATCCAGAAACACCAGTTTGAAAGAAGTAAACAGGTGCATTGGTAACAGGTGATAGTGTCATGATGGGGTATGCTTAGGCAAGCAAGGATGGGGCAGGGTTCACCACTTAAAAAAAAATGAGACAGTAGTCCATCAGTTCAAGAACAACGTTTCTCAACACACAGTTGCAAGGAATTTAGAGATTTCAACATCTACAATTCATAATATCATCAGAAGATTATTAGAATCCAGAGAAATCTCTGCACATAAGGGGCAAGGCTGAAAACCAACGTTGACCTTCAATCCCTCCGGGACTTCCCTGCTTATTTCAGCAAGGCAATGCCAAGCCACATTCTGCATGTGTTATGACAGTGTGGCTGCCTGCAGTCCAGACCTGTCTCCCACTGAAAATGTGTGGACCATTATGAGGTGAAAATTACGACAACGAAGACACCGGTCTGTTGAGCAGCTGAAGTATATAAAGCAAGAATGGGAAAGAATTTCAACAGTTAGTGTCCTCAGTTCTCAAATGCTTACTGAGTGCTGTTAAAAGAAAAGGTGATGTAACACAGTGGTAAACATGCTCCTGTCCCAACTTTTTTTGAACATGCTGCAGGCATCAAATTCAGAATGACTGTATATCTACAAAAAGCAGGGTTATCAAGGGAAATTCAATTGAATATTGGTTGAAAGCGATTAGCAAATCATTGCATTCTGTTTTTTTTATGTTTTACACAGCATCCCAACTTTTTTGAATCAAGCTTGTAAGACAGACTTGAAAAAATGTGAACCTATCTTTTAATGGTTCAGTATACTTAAAACAAGCACACTTGACCTACGTTTGAGGACAAATGTGTTCCAAACTTGTTCTGAATGGCTACACTCAGAGGTGGGTCTAAAAGGCTGCCTACATCCCACTGGCGCCCTGATCTCTCGCTGTGTGTCTCTGCTGTCTTGAAGTAATGAATTATACAAATGGTGATAAGGGCACACACTTTCAGACAGTCTCTCCTCAAAGACTTTGATGGCGTCACACTCGGTTGTAGGCCTACACATGAAAAGTGATGGAAATAGTTTTGTGAAAAATGATAAAAGGTCATATCGTGCTTACTTTGTCAGACCCCCCAGTTTGAAAAGAGTTTTCATCCCCTGTTATACTATTTAGCTGAAGCTGAGAAGCTGAGTATGAGTTTTCATTCACCCTGAAACCTTTGTTTACAGCCTCATGGAACAAGCATAACTATAGACATATTAGATTGCTAGTTTGATATTTGTGGTGTGCATTGTTTCCAAAGTGATTGTTAGAGTTCCCAAATCTGTCGATGTCTTTAAATATAGGTCAATATTTGTTTGCCAGTAGGCAGTCTTTAGGCACAAGTTGAAGTTGGACACTGTCAGTGGAATATTCATAACACACCCCCATCAGGATTGTCAGGGGGTGTCAGTAAAGGTTCATATTAGTCAACAGCTGTAAGACTATGGTTAATGTAAACACCTCATAACTGGATCTGTATCCAGCAAGGTGGCACCACACCAATGAAAAATCAAAGTCAAGACTTCCTATGTGTACACATACTTGACCAATAATGATGATGCTGTTTCTGATTCTGGTATAAGCGGGGGGACTTAAAAATAATAAATTCTCCCACAGCAAACCTTCTCTGGATAAATTAGGATTAAAGCAATTCTATAGTCTAGGAGTTTAGCCTCTGTCTTCAAATTTATGAACATAGTTTGCTGTTAATGCATATTATCTGGCTCTGTGTTCCCATTGGTGCCTCTCAGCAGGGTATTTACACCAGCTAAATCCAGCATTTCATCTTGAAAAGCATCTGTCTCCCACGCTCTGTCATATGACTGCAGTGTTTATCATTTTCATGCAGAAGCCATGCAGTGTTGGAACAACAAACAGTAGAGATTGGGGATAGATTCACTTTCAGAGAAAAGCAATCTGTGCCAAAGCCATTAAAACCTGCAAACATGCAAGGACACAGTTTCATCAAAGACATGAGAGCAAAGAAGAACTGTGGTAAACTGTTTCTATCTTGGTTGTTTCAACACAAAAAAGGTTAGACAACATGACACTCACACCAGGTCTCCATTGTTCCATTAGATCCTAAGCTCAGTGAATGGAAGTGGAAAAATATTACATTAGTTATCAAAAAGAGATCACATAGAATCGCCTAAGTCAGAAACTAATAAATGGCTTAGGACAGATCTTTTTTATGTATTTTGTATATTAGTATTATGAGTGTGATCTAACCACATAACCATGTTTCGCTGTTTAACTTACATGCTTTTTGGGAAGGCTAAAACACACAAGCCTCCAATGTCTTTAGATGCTGAGAATCGATCTTACTGTAGCCTTATGCACACCACTGCAGATTGTGGAGCAATCAAAGTTTGACAGTTCTGTCATGCCTAGTTATTGTAAGGGCCTGTTTTAGAGAGTCTATGGTTAGGGTTGACGATACTGTGGATAACGATCGTAAGCAGCTCCAACATATAGACGCATAGACAGATAATTACTGGTTTGAAGGTCTTTCTTAGTCTCTAGGAGGTATTAAATCTGTAAAGCTGCAGGATGAATTGATTGTATTGAGAGCAATTGCCCTCTTTACACTACATTGTATGAGTTTTTAATGTCTTTCTTTGATCTCTTTGGAGTCTTTTCAACATGAGTAAATGATCCACAACGGTGAAATTCCAGCAAGTGATGCAAGTATGTTGTTTGTTTGTTTTACAATTGCTTCTTCATGTAACAGATCACTGGAATATGTCAAGGACTGAAAATTTATTGTGTAGCTGGTTGTCTGTAATAAAAGAACACTGTGATTCAGCACTCAACAAGACCTTAGTTGTTTAACGTCATATTGAAAGCTGAATTCCCTTGTCTGTCATTTCCTTATACTGAGCGACTCTTGCTGAAGAATTCCTGAAATGTAATCATTTCTAGTTTATATTGACTTGGGAAGTCATGACAGGATGAAAGGTGGCTCTCAGCAGAGTCAGTCAGTTCTCATTGATGGGAGCTGTCAACCTGCTCTTGTGCCGCCAAAATGATCAGTGAAGCGTAGGCATACAGGTACTTTTATACTGTGCACAGCTGCCTTACTGGTGTTTTTTCTTACCTGACACATGGACTGGGAGACTGTCTCTCTACTCAAAGATCCATGGTTACATATGTAACCTCCTGTTCCACTTCAGCTTAATTATTTCAGCATGGTTTTCACCATGTCTGATGTTGTCTGCTTCGCTTGTCCTAATGTGTGTCGGTTGAGCGTCGGTCTCCTTGGATGCAGGAGGATGCTACTTTTTATTAGCCTGACAGACAGGCCGATGTGCCCTGTAAGCTGATGAGCAGGTTGAAATTAGATCTGTTAGGCTGTGACTAATTACTATGAAACAGACATGTGCATTAAGTGACTCTGGCTGATCAAATTTTTCTCTCCACACTGCTTTCTCTGTTCATTGACTTTTTATACCATTAGTGTGGTTATACTCGCTGCCATATTTGAAGTGTCTCTCTACTCCTATTACTATCAACAAAATTGACATATAATTGTTTTAATACAGGCCTTTGAATTGCCTCCACTATATTGAATATTTTTTTTATCCTGTTTTGTTTGAATGTGCTGCTGTACCGGCAGCACATCTAAAATACATCTCTTATGAATGTGTTTGGTCTTATAAATAATGCAGTGGCTTCTAACAAGAACATTTTCTTCAAACGGGTTCAGGTCAAACAACGTTGGGGCTGATGGAGAGCTTTTTTCCACTTAAGACATGCAGTCATCACTCTGCCAATTTTTCCAAAATTTGCTGCACTGGTAGAAGGGCACCCTTAATGGCTAATATAGACAAATATAGTCATGTTAACTGGATTAAGTGCTTACAAGTAGCCAGAATTTGAAAAGACTGTCTCCTATTCCAGGAAGTTTTTGGCAGAGGTGAGTGCTCTGCTAAGTGGAATGTACTCTTAGTTTCGTCATATTGGAAATTTCCTTTGTTAATGTTATTGCTCCTTTTTGGGTGCATAGGGCTGTGGCTCCTCTCCTCTCCTCTCTTATCCAGAGGTTTCTGTGGTCTTTGTGCAGGAATATCATGCCCAGCTGGAAGAGATGCGAGTTTCCATCAGACAACTGGAGGAGGACCTGTCTGCTGCTCGACGCCGTAGTGACCTGTATGAGGCTGAGCTGAAAGAGTCTCGGCAGACCAGCGAGGAGCTGAAGAGGAAGGCTGCCGACTACCAGCATAGGATGCAAAAGGTCTACACTGTACATATTCTGAATTGGAGTAGGGTTCAGAATCACAGTGTAACTCAATGTAACAATATGATTCTATCATATTGTTGTTATGAAGTTTCCACCTTACTGTCTACTTGCCATGATAATTACCAGGAGGGATCTCAGAGTTTCCTATATCTTCACAGGCAAAAGAACAAGGCAAAGCAGAAGCAGAGGACCTGATGACCAAGTTGGAGAAGGTTGTATGAGGTTCATTTAAGTGTAATAATATCCTGTGATTGGTGAGGACTGCAAAAAATATGTCTAGATAAGGACACTGACAAGTTCAAGTCACTTTAACAAATGATGATGAGCAAAAAAATCAATCTCTACATGTCATAATGGCTGCATTATTCTTTTTAGACCAATGCTGAGCAACAAACAAAGATCCAGGATCTTCAAGAAAAGCTTGGCAAGGTAGAGTATTTTTGCTGGGTAGATTAATGAATAATTTACATAAGCTTGTGCTTCCAAATGCAAGTGATGTAACAGCATTTTACACTTTCAGATGATTGTATAAACTCTATCTCGACCTTCCCTGACCTCCTCCTTTCTCTCTCTGTCTCTCTCTTAAACTGAGGTCTACAGTCAGATTTGGTCTTTGGCCCGAGGACAATTAAGCTGTCTTTTAAAACTAGAGTTACTGCTTAATTATTAGCAATCAAACAGTTTTGCCTCATTAGAAAAGATAATTTCACCCTAATTGTCTTTTCCTTGAAATGAATATTTAAAAGTACCATCCGTTCTGCTGAGAGCACGTGAGGTTGTGGTACTGATTATTAAAGCTGACTGAGCCCCCGTTTGGGATAGGTCTACTTCTGACTCAGTACAAACCAGGTTATGAAATAATCAGTGGCTGAGTAGGGTAGGACTTCTTAAAATAACTCAGTTTGTTGCAGTTTGATAAAGGAGTTCATTTTATCATTATAAAGTATATATAAAATTTGTTTACTTGTAGCCAGTGAACTTTGCAAAAGGATGTCAATTATTCCTAATGTATGTAAACCTTATATCAACAACCAGTTCGTTGTAACCTAGTGTCACTAGTGTTGCAGGTTCTAAGCAGGTGATGCAGCTACATATATAACCAATTAATTTCATGTATTTTATTTGAGACTAAATTAGGCTTGGTTCATAGAAATTCTCTATTACATTTAAGTTCGTATAAATAACATGTACAAGCACATATTTTTTTGATTGATCTTTTTCTTTTGACCCCTAGTCGTTAAAGGCCACTTCTGAGGCTACAGACCTGCTTCAGACTATGAGAATGGCCAAAGAGCGTCTGGAGCGAGACCTAGAGAGGCTACAGAACAAGGAAGACTCCAGTGACAGCCTGCGTAGACGCCTCCGTGAGACTGAGGTACATACACACCTCCGCTATCACACAAACACTACATATACACACAGCTTAGCAAATATATGTTCTGGCCTCCTGCCTGCTTCTTTTTGTTATCTTGTGTATAATGTCATTTGTTGCTTTGCGACATCACGTACCTCTTTGTTTAAAGTGTTGCATAAATAAATCTGGCTTGGGTATCTGCTAAGCACAAAGAGCCCATATGTTCTCTTGTAAACTTGTTGTTTTTGCACTCTCTGAGGAACACTTGTGCTGTGATTGCATGATAGTATGTCAGATAGCCTGAATGTTTGACACATCATAATTTAAAAGGCAAATCTGCTTGTGTTCATGTGATTTTTTAATCTCCTGGTTTGTGAACTTACCTTACTGTCCTGTTTGTGTTAGGCACACAAGGTAAAAGTAAACCAAATGGCCTTTAAGCTGATAAAAACACTCATAGTCTCAGACTTTCAGCCACATTACACCAGACATATTATGAGGCCTTTAGTGCATTAAGCTATTTTTTTGTACAAATATCACCAAAAGTCCAGTTGTATTCATTGTGTAGAGACAATCTGTGGCGTTGAAACAGAAAGGCAGTTATTGTTGTTATGAAGCTCATCAGTCTGCATGTGACATTTTACTAATTGATTCTCCAGTGACTCAGTAATTCCTGTGGCTCAATGCTCCTGCCTCTGCTATAATGTGACAATGAAACGGTTTTTGTACACAGTTTTCTTGTAGGCCAAATTCTCTGAGTAAATTGAGAATGCCTTAAGGTCTAAATTTAACAAAAAGAACAAAAATCCATCTGTGTAAAGGCCTCTTAGTAGTGGCGCATTTTTTATTTTGCTGCACTTCAATAATTTAGTTGCAATGTTTTGTTTTGCGATTAAGTTTCTGCCAAAAATTGTACTATGAAATTTCAAGCATCTAAACATGGATTTTTGACAGAACTAATTTGCTTGTACTAATAATTATCAATAATTATCAAGATCTGAGTATGTTTCAGTTAGCAGGGACTCTTGCAACACAATGTGCAAGAGTGCAAATGCCAGCAGGGAAAGGTTTCACCATCTTCAACATTGTTCCATTGCATCTGTCTCATCAGAACCCTTCCCTTCAAATTCTGCTATAAATACATGTATATACATTGTGTATTCATTCCTGCAGTGACTGTAGTTACATATACAGTATACTTTATTTTTGAGAGAGGTCGTTATAAGATCTTCAAAAACCGCACTCAAATCAAGCACTAGACATGTAAATTTGGTTATTAGCATAGGTTGATTTGGACGGGAGAGTTAGAGGAAAGAGAACATGCATGTGGTCAATTTTAAACAGCTCCGAAGACCTCTCACACCATCACACTTGAATGTAAATGGGCTCTTTGGAACCACCGTGAGGAACTTAGAATAATGAGATATAAACATTGCAGAGGTGCATCACTAACAAGCCAAATGGATGCGGCTGCTACAGTACGTCATCAATACTTCCTTGAAGTGGAACTCTTGAGCCTAATTGGGACTTCTACAAACTGAGCTGTAATGTCCAGATAGCAAAATACTAAAAGAAACATTCTATAAGTCAGTGAATGATTGTGTGCGTTTTTCTGTTTTTGTGCATCACTTGTATTCGTCGTGTGTGCAGGATGGCAGGAAGACTCTCGAGAACCAGGTGAAAAGGCTGGAGATTGTCGAGCGCAGGGAGACTAAGCTGAAGGACGAGATCCAGAGCAAGGCCCAGCAGATTCAGCAGATGGCCGATAAGATTCTGGTAACCCACCTTTCACTACTTGTGTGGAGCTAAAATAATCGGAGGAGGTGTGAGATAAACATAGCTCATTGTCATCATGGCAGAGGAAGTGCTATTTTACATAATATTTCTGACAAAATGTTGTGTTTATCTTTTATTATCTTTATGGATGATCTGGATGTAAACTGTTATTTTACATATACGGGACACAAAGATCCATACAATATGCAGTGTAGCATAATACTGTCATTTTAAAGCCCCATCCATGGTACACCCACACATGTGTTTTCCATCAGTTTACCTGATTAGTGTGGGTGTGTACAGACTATGTATGACATCTCTCTCTCACATTCCTGTTAGCTTTGTTGCAACTATAGGGTGGGCCAGATTACACAACCTATTCTAAATATGATGATTCAAATTATGATTCTTGTTAGTCCAAAGAGTTTTGTCACATCACTTACGCTCAGCTTCAACCTGATCACGTCTATTTAGCCAGAATAAGTGAATAACAACTGTGTGGGTGTACAGGGGAGAAGGTAAGAGGTAATAGGTAATAATGTGTGTTCCGTTTAGGCATGTCAGTTCCAGGGCTTGAGTATTGTGCATTAGTTCCACCTGTGCTTTTCTTGCTATAACAAGTGAAAAAGGTCAATAAGGAGCGCTCTGAAGAGGGGTCAGGTCGATCTCATTGATATGGATGACATCGTGCCTCATGTGTACTTGCACCCACTTACTCCATCCATAGTGACAAGGGCAAGGGACTAGTCTGAGTGCTTGGACACTTAAAAGGCATAAATGCATCTTATGAAACTGTTTTGCTGCTTTTATACAAGAATCAAAGTAATACCTTGTCAATGCTGCTTTAAAAAACATATTGTTCCTACCAACAGAAAACATCTGTGTGTTGGTAAGATGATTGAATCTCTTACTGGCTCTACCGCAATCACTATCCCCTTGTAGCTGAATAAAATAAAAACTCATTATAATTGTATTTTTGGTTCCTGCTGGTAATGTGCCAGCAGGAACTATCACTGACTGGGATTAGGTGTTAATGATGTACAAGTCCTTCTGACTGCTCCTCACTCTTCGCAAATGCATGAGCTTTTTTTTTTTTTTTGTACATTACACTTATACCAAAAAGTAGTTTGACAGTACCTTTGTCTGCTTTTAACCTTTGTGAACATGGTCCTTGATGTTTTAATATGCAGTGCATAACGTGTTTGTATTTTTGTGTAGGGGCTGGAGGAGAATCTGCGAGAGACCCAAGCTACAGCCCAGCGGTTGGAGACTCATCTGAAGCAGAAGGAGAAGCTCTATGAAGACAAGATAAAGGTTGAATCTCAGAACACATAAATACTCACACATATGCCGAGTCTATGGTGCTACATAAAACAGCAGGCAGGTAGATCCTGATGTACTGTACTCACAGGCAGTGCTCTGTGCTATGTTTGAGTTGTGGGTGTGCTTGGGAGATCTGCAGTATGTCATCTTCACATTCTCTGTCCTGTTAAGTGATATCCTGGTTATGGTTCTGTGGGCTGCCTGGCATTGAGCAGGTGTTGGAGGCCCAGATGAAGGCGGACATGGCTGATAAGGAGATGCTGGAGTCCAGTCAGAGCAAATATGAGGAGGAGGTGCGGGAGAAGTGCAGCATCATCAGTGAACAGAAGGCGGTAAGAACTGACCAGCTCGGCAGCAATGCTATTTCAGGCGTATTTTAACATTTATCACACTGACATAGATTTCTCCTTTAGACTAATCTTGGGTTTGTTATTGTAGAGCACAAAATATTGCACCTTAATCTGATCAACAATAAAGCCAGTGATGTTAAGATCTAACTGAATGTTCAGTTAAAACAGCTATATTGCCGATAATCTCTGTTCAGACCATAAATGCTATGGACTCTAAGATGAACAGCCTGGAGCAGAGAATTGCTGAGCTGTCTGAGGCCAACAAACTGGCAGCCAACAGTAGTATCTACACGCAGAAAAACATGTAAGTACTGATACACAACACATTGTTATTCTGTTTAGTCAAAATTAAAAGCATTAAAAACACTTTCTCCAGATCTCCATCCATGAAATACACTGAGTTTAATTTAAGTGAAAGCTGTGATCTTTTGTTTATTATGCCAAGTAGAAAATTCGCTTCTGTAATAATTGCATAATATAAGGTAAAGGGCAACACATTGGTTAAAGCGAATGTGGCTTGTGCAAAATAATACTGTCTTGGGACTGTATATAAAGATACACCAGATACACACAATACCAGTTCGCATTGCCTCCTATTATAACATTTGATTGTGTGTGTTCTTGGCAGGAAAGCCCAGGAGGAGATGATCTCAGAACTTCGCCAGCAGAAGTTCTACTTGGAATCTCAGGCTGGGAAGTTGGAGGCCCAGAATGCCAAACTGGAGGAGCATCTAGAGAAGATGAGTCAGCAGGAGCAAAGCAATAAGAGTCGTGTGATGGAGCTGGAAACTAGGCTCAGAGAGGTGAGGAAGCTCCATAGATTTTTGGAAATAGGCTGGATCTGACCACAGGATGACACACAGGTTAAAATTTTCCCTTTTCTGAATTTATTTGTCTTGTCAGTTCCACCCCAATCTGTCTCTTTTATGTCTGTTTCTGTGAGTTATTTTTATTGACCAATGTGGAGTTTCACCCTTTTAAATATTAAATAGGTGAAGTTGAGCACTAGACCTCTTTCATCTGAATTAATCTGGCTCCAAATAGCGGAAACACACCTGTGTATAATTGCTTTCCCAACTGCATGTTGAGGAAATAATTGTTTTGCACCCTGACCCCAACTGGAAGCAGGTGTAGCATATAAAGTGGTGAATGATTATATACAGTATAGGCTCTAGCGACGATGCTGAATGCTAAAAAAGGTGAAGAACGTTTGATGTAGAATACATAAATGTGACGAATAACATGATGTTAGGATCTAGAAGTGTCCTGTGATCAGTGCAGAACAGTGATAGAAATCTTAAAACCTGGACATTTTTTATCTCACTGGTATTGATTCACAGCCTTATTGACTCAGCGCAGAAATGTTATGGTAATTCTGTGATACTGGGTAGAAAAAAAAACACCTTTTTAATCCAGATGTAACAGAAAAGAGCAGCACAACCAGTTGCGACGGAGTCAGACAAGGTGAAGTGTCAGTGTTTGCTTCCTCCTTCCTCCCTCACCCTGAATGACCCCCATTCTGTCTCCCTTCGTAGATCGGGCTGGAGCATGAGGAGCAGAAGCTGGAGATTAAGCGTCAGGTGACAGAGCTGACCCTGTCGCTGCAGGAACGCGAATCCCAGATCACCAACCTGCAGGCCACTCGGCATGCTCTGGAGAGCCAACTACAGCAGGCCAAGACTGAGCTGGAGGAGACTACTGCAGAGGCTGAAGAGGAGATCACTGTGCTCAGAGTGAGAGAGCGAGAGAGAGAGAGGGAGAAAGTAGAGGAGTACTGAAGGTGGTGTCTCCTTTGATGTCAGACAATTCAGGCAGTAAAACCTGTCCCCCTGTCTCTCTTGTCATACCTGCTAGGCACACAGAGATGAGATACAACGCAAGTTTGATGCCTTGAGAGACAGCTGTGCGGTAAGCTGCTCATCTCTCTCTTTTTTTTTTCCTTTTTTTTTTTTGCTCTTTCACTCTTTCCAGGAATAGATAGCTCTTCTGGCATTGAACACCAGCTGACTCAACACATATTATCACACATAACTAACAACCTGAAGTAGCCATAATGTTTATGTTGCTTATGTGTTTCTGATATTCTTGGGTAAAGTAGGCAAATTAAAAAATTTCTCTCCACTTCATCATGCACATCTCCCTTGTTGGTCATTTTTGTCGACTGTTCAAAAGTTTGGAATTGCCTGCGACAAAAGCTTTTAGCAGTACAGTCAGATTGCTGAGAATACTGCTTGGTATTTTTGAATGGTCTTTCATGAAATAGATGTTATTTTGTATGGAGAGTTTATGAAAAAAAAAGTTTTGTAGATGGAGAACAAAGCACTGTTCAACCAGACTGACAGTTGAAAGGGCAGACAGAGATAAAGACACCCCTGAGCAACTGTTAAATAAGAATCTAAGAAATCACAAGTCATTGGTAAAAGAAACTGGAAGCTTAGCATCAAAATCTATTCAGATTTAAGTAGGAGAAGGTTCGTCTTTCAGGGTCAAGTGCCCAATAATGCCGACAACAAGCTGAAATGAGTGTGTAACAAGGTGTGTTATAAGGTGTGATATTCTTCAAAATAGACATTGAAGGGTTAGCCTAGGGTTAGCATTATATAAACTGGATTACTGGATTTCAGCTGAACATACTATGGACTGACAAATTACAGTTTAAACCTATTCAATCAAACCACCGAGTAGGCAGCAGAGACACTGACATTGTGGTTCAATAATGACTGGACTGAAAAACAAATTCAAGAGTATTTGGGGGTGAAAATGGTTACAACAGTATTCTCCCCTGTCATCCAACACCATGCAGACATTGTCAAAATGGAAGTATCAATCATTTAATTATTCTTCTCTTAGTTGGTGAAATGTATGACCAGGGCTCCACATTAATGTTTTCAGAGCTGTCCCAAAACATTGTGTCTATGGTCAAAGTGAGAGTTGCTGTTCCAATTAGACACTCATTTTTACATTAGCGGTAGATTAATTCTCAACTGAGTTGTTTCCATGATGCAATGAGTGATCTACCATTACAGACACTAGCCCTGCTGGAACAGTAACAGGAAGATAATGGCTTTTATCCTGTCTTCACAGTTGTTTGGCACCTTCACTTTCAGGGGATTTTTTTTTTTAGCTAACACAGCATGTCACAGCCTACACAAACTGACTGAATAAGAGTTTTGTCATTGTTTGATTGTTTTCTTTTTCATGTCTTCAGACATATTTATTTCCTCTCTCTTTTACAAAACATCACCATGTTGTCACCAGAGCTTCTGATCATGAGGCATCATGTGAAGCCAGATACATCTATTATTTAAGAATTGAAAGTACAGCTTTTCCTCAGTAGTTGTAAACCCAACAGCCATTTACAGGTTATCTTTTTGGGTTTTTTTTTAACAGATGACGAGGGCTATGTTAAAGGATGTTATAATTCCAAAGATTTCCCCAGTTCAAGTAACTTTATTTGCCAGTTGCACGGGTACAGAGTACAAGCACATTGGACAGTTTTCTCTGTCCCTGGGCCATTGTTTGTGTTATTATTATTATTATTATGTTATTATTTTTGTTGCTTTTTTCATTATTACCACTGAGCCCCGGTGTCCCACTAACCTTGAGAAAATGATGTTGTCATGTTGGAGGGATTTGAGTGCCTTCAAATTCATATACCTTGAATAAACACCAAGATCATCACGGTCTTTCTTCATTTCATTGCCCTACTTTTGAGATCCTCCTACTCACAAACTGTTCAGAAAGCACTGGCCATATATTCAGCTGGCCAGTGTTCAGGCAAACACAGCCAAATTCTGCAACAAGCAGAGCTTGAAATGCCACCCTATTTTTTGCCCTGCTAAGACTTGTGATGTTGATTTATCCGTTAGTCTGTCTATTAAACACTTTGGACCACAGCAAGATATTTTGAGAACTACAAGCCAAATTGTCATTAAATTTAGTACGGTCCCCAGGGGGTGCTTTTTAATCCCACGATATTTCATCCAGCATCAGTTTTGGTTGTGCCATCTAACCCTGCACTGACATTAGACCATTATTTCCATTCATACAAACAGACATATCACAACCTAAAGTGCCAACTTCCTTGAAATATATGGAGCACATTCCTGCCTCTCTCGAGGGATGAATTCTCCCCATTTTAGACACAACGTTCCTCTTTCCTCTTCAGGCCAAAAGTAAACTTCAGCACATGAGACATCCCATAATCAAGACACCGAAATGAAATTTGCTGACTGCATTATTTTTTTTTATTTTTAGCCACACTACTGGTAAGACTGTAGAAATACTTTCACTGTTAGTATGTTCAATTATTTTGTATTACGGGCTTTCTTTTGTATTATTCCACTAGTGGGGCAATGTCACTAGTATGACTGTTTTTTTCTGTATCTATATTAACTCTAAATATAACTGGCTATCATTATTAGTCATGTACTCTATTCAAACTGGATCAAAGGTTATTTTGAGAGTGTAATAGTAGTGGCATTTGAGAGTTGACCTCTGGGTTTTTTAGCAATATGATGAGGTATATTGTGAGACTATACATCTTTGTCAACCGTCAGAGATTTTGTTTTACTCTTTCTCCTGAGGTAGCCATCCTTTTAATATCTTTGGTTGTTTATTTGACTGTTATGGGCAATATTTAAATCAATAAGGTCTCCTTTTAGACTGGATTAGCTCGGTTGAATTATGAATTGCAGATTTACAATATCTATATGCGTTGCAGTTTTATGCATATCAGTCACCCATATCTAGGTAGCAAAGATGTCACTAAAAAGCTGAAACATTACATTACATCGAAAAATGCATTAAACCAACTTCCATTGCTCATATCTCCTGCTCAGTCTGTTCCATAGAAAGTGCAGATGTTTCTCTGTCATTTTGTACCTTCAGTGTACAATAAATGTTATGGTAATTTTCATGAAGGAAATTGTGGCGCAGATTTACTGCCTCTTTAACCTTGCTTTTCATTTGCTGTATACCCACAGCCTTCACAAATAGCGTTGAGTAATTTGTATTCAGCAGCGTTGAGGATGCAAAGCTCCGGATGTGATTTACTTTAGGTCTGCAAGTTGCTCTATAGATTGGGATGACAGACGAGTAGAGTAAATATAGAGGCTTGCCAGATCACCACTGTATCCATTCCAGCGTTGACTTCCTCGCCCCGCCTTAAGTATTTAGTTGCTGCTGTCAGTCCCCTGCCTCGGGGGAGCAGAAGCACTGAGTCAGTACAGAACAGACAGCTAATTTATGTACTTAAAAGCCTTGCCTCTTTCCTCTTGCCACCTGGAAGTTCTGCGTGTTCCCATGAGAGCTGAGAATAAGGGGCTCTTAACAGGCAGCCTCACCAGCCTCTAACCCTCATTTCCCCACAGAGTGCACAGTAGTCATGGCTGATTAAGGCAACAGACTGATGCTGATGAAATGATTAGCCTGCTCCTTGCTCTGAACGCTGCCTGGGTTTAACAAGTAGCCTCGATATTATGCCAATATGATAACTGCATTATATCACTAACCCAGATATCTGCATCATGTAATAATGCAGCAGTAGAGTTTAGACTGTGTGGGGTGTTTGGTCGAGTTTTGCGTGGATGAGAAATAATATGCACAATGCTTTGCCTCTGTATGCATCATGGAAGTGAGGATGTCCAGACCCATGTACATAGTGTGTGTCAACTTTGTTAAGGAGACATGATGTAGAAGTGACTCAGCTGGGTCAGAGTCATTAATTCACCATCAGGCATCTTTTTTGTGAATTTCCCCACTGTGGGATGAATAAAGGTATATCTTATCTTGTTTATAAGTAAAACAGACCATACAAACAAACCATTTTATTTTATTAGTTATAAAGAAAGAACTGTCTTAAAGGACAGAAATGAATTATTTTACAGATTATGACTATGGTTAATTAAGAGTTGTATGTTACTTGGTTGATGTATTTCAGGTGCAGAGTGGGTGCTGTGTATATTTTCCTCTCTCAGTCCTGTTGACTTCCTGCAGGTGATCACCGATCTGGAGGAGCAGCTGACCACGCTGACTCAGGAGAACGCCGAACTGAACCGCCAGAACTTCTACCTGTCGAAGCAGCTGGATGAGGCCTCTGACGAGAGAGAAGACAGACTGCAGCTCAGCCAGGATGTGGACAGGCTGCGTCGGGAGGTGGCTGATCGTGAAATGCACCTGAACAACCAGAAACAGGTACCTGGCTGCTGGTGGTCATGTTCTTTTCATGGGTATACACAGTATGCATGTGTATGTGTGTTTATGTTGTTTTCCTGCTCATGTGGGTTTCCTTCAACAGTCCAAAGAAAGGCAAGTAAGATGGACTGCCAGTGCTCAATTATTCAAATTTGTTTTTATCGAAGTGAGTGATGAGCCAGTCTTGTTGTCAGTCTCCAAATACAATGAACAAACTGCAGTTCAGTTGACCTTAGTTGTTTAATTGTTTTCATAACTGATCAATACTACTTTGGTAGTTTATTAGAGACTCTGTCGTTAAAGGTACCTTATGGAGTTTCTGACCACTAGTAGAGATATGGAACAATATTTTTGCACCTCGTTTTGTTAGTTGTCACACACGAGAACCCGGGTGATGTGATCCACATTCCTGCCAATTGATCCCACACGTTTCCACTGACCTAAAGGTGGTGGTAAGGCACTAAGAAGTGCCAACAAAGGCAGTATTGAAGAAGGCTGCTCGCCAGTAAACATGGATGTAAACAGTAGAGGTTTCAAAATGTTTAAAAATCAGAAAAGAAAATTTCACAGGGCACCTTTAAATGGATTGTAATTGGACATTTTGACCAGATTTCACCCTCATTGCTCCGGTTAGTACTGCTGTTATTTTTATTTGTATTATTATTCATTGGATTTATTTTGTATTGAAAATCTGTTTCAGAGGATTTTGTACCCTGACATAATTCAAAAGTAAACAGGGAAACACTGCAGTCTTCCATCCACTCAGTCTCAGGTCGCAAGTCTATTACCAAGTAATAACACACAAACAATCAAGCAGTTGAATTTTAAACCCAGTCACAGAGCTTACCACTGAGCCAACATGTCACCACTATACTCCAGTAGTTTTCAAATTTATGCATGAAATTGTCACAGAATATCAGCTGTCATTAGTTGAAACTTCGAAAAAAAAACCTGTCTTCTGTTTTCTCAGACAGTTGTAGTCCTTCCTCTAGTTCAGGCTCCTTCCCCCTGCCCACTTCCCACTCACAGCCAGACAGACACCAGGTTTTCACTTACTCACATTATGTGATATCTCCACACTACCTTTGACAGGCGACCTAGACATCTCTCCCAGCTCTGACAGTGTTAAGTGTAAATCAGGCAAGAGAAACCCTGGGAATATTTCAGTATTGTTATGTGCTGTATTCTGGATGCAACGAGAGCGAGCGCGAGCGAGGAGGCTGTGTGATGTGTGCGCGGCCCCTGTGGGAGGATATGTGTGTGGGTGTCCAGCAGCGCTCTCGGTCCTGCTGGTTGTGTAACCAGCGATGGAAGTCATAGACGAGGGATGGGGTGGTGTGTGGGAGGGATGTGTCATCCCCATCACTCCCAGGTCGTGTCAGCTGTGGAAGCGTTGGACTTCAGAGGGCCGTGGTGTTGCTGCAGCACCAGCACAGGCTATATTTGTCTCCCAGTGCTTTGTCTAAAGACATGAAACACAGCTCTTTGTGTAGGCCCTGTGAATAGCATAGAAAAACGCTGTGTGTCCAAACATGTCACGTAAATAACTCCACACGAGGACTGATGCTGTTTTTATAGTTGCAGTTTTGGGGTGATTATTTAAACTGTGGGTACACACAGCCATTTACATAGTACGTTAGCTGTCATATGTCTGGCATAGTAATTTATTTTAGGCATCACTTCTCTTTTATATATATACTAATTTTAGCCATTCGATGAACCAAACTTTTAAACCCTTGCTTGCCCCAAGTCTTTCTTGCATTGCTACAGCAGGTGAAAATCCTGGAGAGAAGACTAGACACCACTACTTCTAATAGTGATCTCACCATCAATAAAATGAGATTTGTAAGGTGACGGTGGTGTGTAGCTGTGGGGTGTAACTAAGTACATTTACTCAAGTAACGTTCTTAACTGCAATTTAAGTTACTTTACATGAGTACTTTCTTTACATGGACAGTATATGCTTCCTTGTAATTCTCCTCTTTCATTTCAGGGGAATATATTGTAATTTTTACTCCACTAGATTTGTTTGACAGCTATAGGTACTAGTTAATTTTTAAATTTTACAGACAAACATAGATAGGTATCGCTAGATTTTTAGTAGTTTTTGTCAATACATTTGAAGCAGTTGAATCAGAATCATTTTGTTGCAGCTCATAACAATAAACATGGAACTAGAAAGATATAAAATGAAGATAAAGCAGTTTTGCAAGTCAAGGCCAACTACTGTTCTCTCTTTATTGCTCATTTATTAAATTGCCTTTTTTGCTGAGACCTGCTGACAACTTGAGGTGTTGAGCTGTGTCCTTGGCAAAGTTGGTGTTTCTCATCTAAATCCTGTTTTGTACCAGAACCTTGAGACGCTGAAGACCACATGCACCATGCTGGAGGAGCAGGTTCTGGAGCTGGAGACCTTGAACGATGAGCTGCTGGAGAAGGAGAGACAGTGGGACGCCTGGAGGGCAACGCTGGAGGAAGAGAAGAACCAGGCTGAGAGGAGGACCAGGGAGGTCCAGAGACTGCTGGACACGGAGAAGCAGAACAGGTTACGAGCCCGCCACTAAATTTGTGTCAAATCCATTTGTGTAAAAATGTCTTACAACTCAACATCCATTTAGTGTTAAGATTACTGGTCCAACATAGACAGAGCTACTGCACGTTGACATATTTTGTAGTGCAGTTACAATCAAGATTAATAGACTTAGAGACATTTTGAGAGAGGATTATTGGTTTCTTTTCTCTACAAAACTTGTCTTGCTCTGAATGTTGCCGTTGCTATCAGCGTTGGATCTGGCTCCCTCCGCCTACACACACTAGATGCAACAGGTTTAGGCATATTCTCTAGGGTTTGTCCAGAGGTATTCTGGGAAATATTTAAAATTATTTTCTGAGTTGGTGTAGGAAGGGCGGGTGATGAAAAATGGATACATAGAAAGCATATTAGAACATAGAACAGGGTGTATTTTCCTGTAACACTAAAGCCAAGTCTCCACCTTAAGCTAGCCCCTTAAATGAACCATAGACTCCCCAGTGAGTTGATTCAAATGACAACTACATCAGTTAGAAAAGAGCCAGTATAAATATTATAGCTAACCTGAAAGATCATGCAATTAAAGACTCCACATAACAAGCATCAACAATGGTTTTGTGCTCTAGGCTTCGTTCAGAGCAGCGCAGCTCTGAGTCTCGCCAGGCTGTGGAACAGGCAGTTAAGGAGCACAAAGCTGAGATCCTGGCCCTGCAGCAGGCCCTCAAAGACCAGAAGCTCAAAGCCGAGAGCCTTGCCGACACTGTAAGCGTTTCCACACCGTTGAATAAGTGTTTTACTTTTTGTGGTTAGCAGATGTTACAGCAAAGTCTTCCTGTTCTCAGTTGAATGATCTGGAGAAGAAGCATGCCATGCTGGAGATGAACGCCCGCAGTTTGCAGCAAAAGCTTGAGAGTGAGAGGGATCTGAAGCAGAGGCTGCTGGAGGAGGTGCATTCTGCATTATCACACATACAGTATAGCCCATTGATCTCTATTGTTTTTTGTATGCATTATGTACAAATTTGAAATGTTTTATTTATGCTTGTTACTGCATGTTTTCCTTTTACATTTATAACTCTGCTGCAAATCAATTGCCAGAATGGAAAAATGAAATTGATTTTTTGTAAAGTCATGGCAGTAACAAATGTCACACCATGCTGAAAGGTTTAGCTGGTGCTGTCAGTGGAAGCAATCAATTGTGAGAAATAGCAAGTGGCAAAGTCACAGAGCGTCCAAAGGTGATGTAACAGTCGTTATTACCTCCACAGCAAGAGAAACTGCAGCAGCAGATGGATGCCCAGAAGACCCACATCTTCCGCCTGACCCAGGGTCTGCAGGACGCTCTGGACCAGACTGACCTGCTCAAGACTGAAAGGACTGACCTGGAATACCAGCTGGAGAACATCCAGGTGCTGCTACACACACATGCACATATACAGTATTTCCTAATGTACATCCACAGAAAAAACACATACTCTGAGATTCACAGAGTTCACAGTCACTGCACGCACATGTGCACCTGCTGGACTGGGAGCAAATCTTGTTTCTCCCCCACTGTTCTGTTTTATTTTTAATAGTGAAAGACACATGAACACACATGTCCCCCAAACTTTGTTTAACCCTACAGCATACCCCCGCCCCCATCCTCTGTCTCTCTGTCCTCTCTGTCTCGCTGTCCTCTCTGTCCCTGTCTGTGTGAAGTGAAGTACTTGAGGAGAAATTCATGGCAGTAGTGATGTTCACTTAGCTCCACCTGCAGGCCGTGTACTCTCATGAGAAGGTGAAAATGGAGGGGACCATCACTCAGCAGACCAAGCTCATAGACTTCCTCCAGTCCCAGGCCCACGGTGGCTCCAAGAAGAAAAAGGTCCGATTAGATCACATACACATTTTTAAAAGTTTTGGCATTAGACAAAAGCTTGTGAAGCTACATCGTGATGAAGCTTTATCCAGCAAAATCCAGTTCAAACAAATAAAAATGTGATATTTTTATTTTTGGAAGTGGCAGTATTGTCTAATATGAATACAGTATATATTCATGTATGTTATTGTGAAAGCCTTCAATGAAGTAGTCTGAATGCACGTCTGGATATCTGAGATAGTGAAAGTGATTTTTTAGAATGTTTTGTGTATACATACATACATACATTCATACATATGTATTTAGGGAAGGCTTTTGAATTAATATGACAAGTTTGACAATTTCTTCATTTTAAAGGTTCAATTCAAAATTTAAAGTAATGATTTAAAACAAGCAAACAAAATGTCAACTCCTCGTTCTCAGGGTCTGTTTGGGCGTCGTCGAGAAGACCTGTTGGCTGCCATGGCTGCTCAGGCCCAGGCTCAGGGTCAGAGTCAGGGTCAGGTTTCCCCCGTGCCCCCCATCCAGCCGGTGCCCCTGCAGTACAGTGACATGAAGACAGCTCTGGACAAGGAGCGCGCTCGCTGCTCAGAGCTGGAAGACGCTCTGCAGAAAATGAGAGGGGAGCTGCGATCTCTGAGAGAGGAAGGTGAGACTGCTCCTCTACAGCAGCTTAGACACTGAAAAACAATTGTTCACATTCTGGACGCCTTCATCTTAGCTATTGTATACTACTAACTGATCATGAACAATAGAAAACCACTTTCTCAGCATGACAAAAGTTATAGATAAGTTCAGTTTATCAATTTTTCCAACCCCAGCCCTCCAGTATAAGGATCACGGTAACTCTGCGAACCCGGCCACAACACGGCAGCAGATGATCATGTCGGCCATGGTAAAGTCTCCAGAGCACCAGCAGGGCCAGCCCGGCCTGGCACCCTCCAACTCTGGACGCAGGAAGGAGACAGCAACACCTGAGGGTGAGTGAATGAATGATGTTTACTGAAGCGCAACCTTTTTTCTCTAACAGACACATACTGTACCTGCAGGTTTACGGCTTCATGCTTGACACATACTGGCCCTTACCTGCACACACATAGACACACACATGTAATATGACTCGCAAAAGGATAATTTATGAAGCTCTTACTATCCTTTTTCTTTCACACACATTTCAGAGAGAAGGAGGGTCACTTTTGAAAGTAAGTTTTCCAAACTCGTGCTTTCTGCAGTTTGGTCTCTTATCTCTCTTCTCCTTTTTGCCTCATCCACATCCTTGAAAGGCCAGATTTTAAAAGCTCTGCACTTTTATAAAATGTGTGATCCCACCAGGCTGGTCAGGTGAGGCTGAGAAACCTTCAAGTCAATTTTCACCTTGTCAGTGCACAGCTTTAGAAATCTGAAGCATTTTATCTTGGTTGCTGAAGCTTAGCTTATCTGATTTGCAGAACTCTGCTCTGCTCTTTAACTCACTACAATCCCACCTGAACTTCACATCATACACTAACAGAGATGTACCATGTGATAAACTCTGCAATGCACAAAACGCTGTTTGAACCCACACTCTAAAGGTATTATCCAGTCATCTTATTTCTTCTTACAAATGAGTCAGGGTTCAGAAAACAACCATCTTAATCTTGTCATTGATATTGATTCTCCTGAGGAAATCTGGTGATTCTGAAAAAAATAATAATACAAGATATAATAATAAATAATAAAATAGACATAAAAATTATAAGAGAAATTCAATATAATTATTTCAATTATATAACACACTTAGTAAACTTCCAAGTGTATATTATGGGAAAGAAAAGCTACATATATATAATAAACAGATATGAGCTCTTTGCTTTAATTTTTTGTTTTTTTTCAGAACATGTGTAGATTATTGTATAGTGTGTGTTTCTGTTTAAGTGTAAAGACTCACAGAAATGTAATACACAAATGTACAGCACATGATGTCCAGATGTACCGCATTGTCCTCAGGAGACTCAATGTTTTATGAAAAATGCACACTGGACGCACAGTGGGATACTTGATACTGACTGGATAATGCCTTTAAAATGCAACAGCGAGTGGGCACAAGCGAAGGGATTGATTCAATCAATATTCTTTTTCAAGCATTTTTGTCTTCAGAGTTTACTTGCTTATGCATTTTGCTAAACATCTTACAGTTCTTTTGGAAACCTTCTTTTGTTGAACTGAGTTCGTGGTGGGTATGGCATGGTGCACTGAGGTTCTGAAGTGATGGATGTACCTGACACAGTAAGGCATACTGGAGCTGCCCCGCCCTCACTGTGTTCCCTGACTGTATTCAGAGTATAGCCGTCGTTTGAAGGACAGTCAGAGAGACAGAGAGAGGGAGAGAGACAGGGTGGTGCACCACAACACCCCTCACCGCTTCACAGTGGGACTCAACATGAGAGCTGCCAAGTGTACTGTGTGCCTGGATACTGTGCACTTTGGCCGCCAAGCTGCTACGTGTCTCGGTGAGTTACAGATGTGTTGGAAAGGGCAGCCCTGAACAAAATGACCCACATTAGCTTAACTAAAGGAAGCTGATAGTTGTTTTCATTTTGTTTGTTGACCCATTAATAACAGTTTAAAGCAAAACATTTAAATTTCAACCTCCCTGTTATTTATATTGCTATGTGTTTTCTATTGTATAAATTCTAACCTGGATGATAAATGGGAGTGGAGATGACTGCTGATTGCTGTTGCCTCTCACTCATTCCCATTGTTCTGCCTAACCGTTTCATAACACTGCATTGTTGCTGGCAGAGACCAGCATTTATTTATAGAAAAACGGAACATGTAAAAAACAAAGTTGTATCCGTAAAGGAAATATAAAATACCACATTTTGATATCCTCTATGCTAATTTTCACATGTTTAACTGGCAAGCACAAAACACAGACTTGTTTGTGGATCTCACTCCACACCAGAGTCAGTCTAAAATAGTTTCTGATGTGAGTGTGCTAGAGTGAAATACCGTAAATAACTGATGACGTTAACATTACTAAACGTTTACAACCACAATTCCAAAAAAGTTGGGACACTGTGTAAAACATAAATAAAACAGAATGTGATAATTTACTAATTCTTTTTGACATATACTCAATTGAAAACAGTACAAAGACAATATATTTAATGTTTGACCTCATCAACTTCATTGATTTCTGTAAATATCTGTTCTGAATTTGATGTCAGCAACATGTTTCAAACAAGTTGGGACAGGAGCAACGAAAGACTGTGAAAGTTGTGGACTGATCCAAAAACACCTGTTTGGATCATTCCACAGGTAAACAGGTTCATTGGTAACAGGTGATAGCATCATGATTGGGTATGAAAGGTTCATCCTGGAAAGACTCAGTCATTCACAAGCAAAGATGGAGAGAGGTTCAACACTTTGTCAAACACAGGATTGGATAAAGGAGATTAATACATGGGCTCAGGAAGACTCTGTAAAACTGTTGTCAGTGAGTTTGTTTGCAAGTGACTGCATTCTCTTTTCTATTGACGTTTTACACTGTGTCCCAACTCATATGGAATTGGGGTTGTATTTCATTTATCCCCTCTCCCCCAGAGAGAGAGGAGGCTTGTGGGGCATTGCTCTCTCTTTAAGAATGTTTTTTCTCCTCAGAATGTCACGCTTTGTGCCACCCAAAATGCTCCCCCTGCCTTCCAGCCACATGTGGCATGTCCAGCGACTGCTCCCTGCATCTGTCTGAGGGTCTGTGTCGGGACAAAGGCAGCTCCCCGGGCCAACAGCTCAAAGAGGCCAGTGGACACATGCACCTGGAGGGCTGGATGAAACAGCCCAGGTTAGCTATGGACACACTGGTATCACTGTTTAAGCTCACATTGTGATGTTCTTTGCCAATCAATCATACTATTGGGGTGCAGATATATTTTGGTATATATGATCACATGGGCCAGAGATGTAGCCAGATGTTGGGCAGACATGCATCTTTGCATGGCTCATGATGGTGTGTCTCATTTACACACACAAAACCTTAATAATAAGTGGAGAAACTTGCAGATGCTGATGCTTCCATACACGAGGAGTCACTTTACAGTTTAGTGAGTGCTAAAACAATGAGAATCATATGCTCCAAAAACTTGCTAAATTTATCCCTGGAGCTGTTCTGGAGGCTTGTGGCAGCCAACACCTTACTAAGACACTTCACGTTGTAGAGCCGTCATGTCCTTCACACCTGTTAGAGTATTTGTCTCCAGCAATATAGATTCCCTTATGTGCAGTGGCTGTGTCATCTCCTCCCACTGATCAGGCAGGCTGATGTTACTTAACTCAAGTCCTCTCTCAAGCACTCTGTTCTCTTTTGTCTGGCAAAGTGCACCCATCTGGTACTTAAACCAGTTTAAACAAAGGCGTTTACAGACTTCCCTGTAAAAACAGTTGGATCCATTGTGCTCGGTGCTTTGTAGTAATGTCATGTGTCTGCAGGAATGGGAAACGAGGCCAAGGCTGGGAGAGAAAATATATGGTCCTGGACGGGACTAAAGTGTCCATCTATGAGATAGAGCCCAGAGAAGGTAACAGAACAACATACAGCAACAATTCATAGATCTACCAAAGCAGATCTTCACCTTCTTCACAAACACTGCCTGGAGTTATAGGCATGGTTTTTTTTTTGCTGTGTGTGTTATTCAGATTCAGTGAAGCCACTGGAAGAGTTTGACCTGTGTTTGTCTGATGGAGAGGTGGTTGTTCACGGAGCAGTAGGGGCATCTGAGCTACCCAACACCGCCAAGTCAGGTACTACATACAAAGTGTATTGTTAGTACGTCATCTGTAACTTTAAAATGTACTTTAAAATGCATTGTAGTGGAGTTATGGTTCTCCAAGTTTGGCCTGGACAGTGCCAGAGAGTCCCAGCAAGATGAAGCAGATCTTAGTATAATTAATTAGAAACCATTGAGATAAGAGATTCTGAAGTCACACCTTACTTATGTTCCCTGTGTGTCAGATGTTCCCTACGTCCTGAAGCTGGAGTCCCGTTGTCACGCCCCCTGCTGGCCTGGACAGTCAATGTACTTCATGGCTCCCAGTTTCCCAGACAAACAGCGCTGGGTGGCTGTCATGGAGTCGGTGGTGGCCGCGGGGCGGGCCTCACGGGAGAAGGCCGAGGCCGACGCAGTGAGTATCTCTGGAGCAGGAGAGGGGGCCGCTTGGGCAATTGTGTCCTCGATGTCTGCTGACTCAAATCATAAACCTGTTACGACCACAGTCACAGATGACTGTCTTGTCTATGGCTGTGGTCGTAAACTCGCTGTTTAACTCTGAGAGCTATTCATGAGCAGCAGACATTGCATTCTTCAAGAATTTTAAGATGTAGGCTTTAGGTGTAGAGTTTTAGTGGATAAGCCCCAGTTCGCTTATATGTGTCGTTAATTGTCCCCTTCTTCTCTCTTCTTCTCTCTCCCTCCTCTCTCTCTTTGTCTCTCTCACTGCTGTTTGTTGCTTTTTCATCATGCCACATTGTATGTCCGGTATATGGGCATGTTTTGTTGATTTGCTCTATTCTGCCCATTCCATTGGGTTTCATTGTACACATAGGCTGCTGTGTCCAAAAGACAAATGGTTCTGTCTCCTCTGGTCCAGGTAAAGAGTTACAAAGATATAGACACTGACTCCCACACACACATCTCCCTCACGAGGCACGCAGTAGTGCATGTGTCTGTCATTGTGTTGGTTGGTCATCCTCCCCCCCCTGCTCTCACCTGCTGTGACCACTCCTCACTCTCACTATCCTCTGCTACACTGTCATGTCCTCTACAAACTCTTTGTTGACTTACCAGTTTGAGTGTTGCTGAGATCTTCTTCCCTGCTTTGGTGTTCTGTTTTATAACCACAGTACACAACTTCTCACCAAGATGTTTGATCATCTTTGGGTCGATCCTCTTCAGCTGTCCTGTTCAGAGGACCAGGGATCAGACAGTGGGTTTTGACCTGCTTGTGTACTCGTCTGTGTTTTTAACCCTGCTGACCCTCTGCACACTCTTTAGAGACTGGGACTCAAATCACGTCACTCTGACTCGTCTGTGAGACATAAGTCACAGAGTGGGCGACTTGACTTTATGGTTTTGAGGAGTTTACTTGAAGCTAGTTTTTTAGTGTAGTTCTTTGTTGATAAAAGTAAATTATTGGTAAATTATTGTTGGTGTAACTTAAAAAAGGAAATTTTGAAGTTTATGTCTCGTTACTTCTGCTAATTTTGGTAATTTACTCTAATATATGTAAAGGTAATATGTTGACTTTGATACAAATTTAGTTTTAGCTATTAACCCATCAATGGTTTTCTCAACTTTTTGCTAGAGCACATTTTGAGTTGCGGTATCTTGTTAAAACGTTTGTTGTACTTAACTCAAGCTGATTAATCATTTCTACCAGAAGTAAGTTAGGCCTAAAACAATCCCCAGGGTGCATTGCGTTTTTTTCCGAGCAGGACTTTTTAGCTGCTTTACTTCTGAGATGTTAGGACATGAACATCTCTGTAGTTTGTGGTGAACTTTCAAAGCTAATGATACTTTTTGATGTAGTTTCTCAGTTTACTGAATGATCTGATAGTAGAATGATCAATCATCAAGGCAAGAAGTTTTACACAAGTAATTAAAAACTTTAATGGAGAAAAATTGTTGAAAGTGTACTTTTAGCGTAAATGGACATCTCGGCTGTTTGGTGGAGGCTCAGAATTAAACGATCTAATGACTTGACTCACTCTACTTGTGACTGGACTTGCGAGAAGCCATGCTCGAAACTTGGACTGGAGACGGACTTGTGACTTGGTCCCACCTCTGACACTGTTAACCTGCACACAGTCCTGCAGCCGTCCAGCCCCCTCTGTCCTGCCCCTCTGCTGCCTCCCCCCGACGTCGTGTTGAGGTGGTGACCCTGCTGACCCCTCACCTCTCTCTGCTCTTACAGAAGCTGCTCGGAAACTCTCTCCTAAAGCTGGAGGGAGATGATAGGCTGGATATTAACTGCACCCTCCCCCTCACAGATCAGGTACAGGTGTCGATCACATGTTATCGGAGACTGCTGTGCGCATGCAGTAAAATATATTTTCACTTTATTACTTCAATACTTAATCTGCTGATTCTTCAGAAAATGCCTTTATCCGCAGTGGCAGTTATTTTTAAAAGTAGAATGATCTTAATTTATGAAGTGACACGGAGCACAGAGCAGATGCTCGGGGCTCACTGCCAAGGTTTGCCACATGTTGCTCCTGTTTGAAATGTCTCCATGTTCACCGGAATAATTATGGTTATGTTAATGACCAATCATAATGTGTTTTCTTGCTGTGCTGCAGATAGTTCTGGTGGGCTCTGAAGAGGGTCTGTACGCCCTGAACGTTATCAAGAACTCCCTGACTCACATCCCTGGCCTGGGATCAGTCTTTCAGATCCACATCATCAAAGAGCAGGAGAAGCTGCTGATGATTGTTGGTGAGAGGTTCAGCTTTGTCATTTTCAATAGGTGATAACTGCAGGATTTGAGCCTAGACTTCATAGACCTTCATAAACCAAAAAATCAATATCTCCTTTCATAACTAGCTGCCATAATAAGTGACTGACATAGAGAAGGCACTACAACTATTATTCATCTTTAAAAACGTACCACCCTACCATTCTGATAACACAGGACAGCATGATGACTTCATCATCAGCTGCTTTGTAACGTCTGTGTGTGTGCTGCAGGGGATGAGAGGGCGCTGTGTCTGGTGGAGATTAAGAGAGTGAAGCAGTCTCTTGCCCAGTCCCACCTGCCTAGCCAGTCTGAACTGGCCCCCTACATCTTTGAGACAGTGAAAGGCTGCCATCTGTTTGCTGCCGGGAGAGTAAGTCTTCCCCTCCTCTGTCAAACTTGAGATAGAGCAGACTGTCTGCTTCTGGACTTTAAAGTGCGCTCTGTTGTTGTTGGTGGGAAAATGTGATTGTGCAAACTGACATCAGTGTTCTCTTTACAGATAGACAACGGGCCGTGTATATGTGCTGCAATGCCTAACAAGATCACCATCCTGCGCTACAACGACAATCTCAACAAATACTGCATTCGTAAGGTGATTATGACCTGTTGGTTCCACTTGTCCACAATGCACGACATCCAAGAAAACACCCAATAACACACTGAAAAGAGTGATGTAATGAGGCTAAGAAAAGAAAATAATGGTTAAATGTATCTTGTTGAGTTATGTGGATTAAAATCTGAAATAACTATTTACACCGTTTATGTCAGTGAAAGCTGAATTTAACCCAAAAACAATTTGAATTTCCCTCCTATTAAAAAGTGTCAGGATCACATAGCTTTAGTCCTATGTTTTTTTAATACAATAAGTAATAATAATAAGTCCAAAAAAGTGAAGGCTATTTGCCATCATAAAGTTTTCTTTCATCTCACAGGAGATTGAAACTCTGGAGCCCTGCAGCTGCATCCACCTGACCAGCTACAGCATCATCATCGGCACCAACAAGTTCTACGAGATCGAGATGAAGCAGTTTGTGCTCGAGGGTGAGGACGCGCATAGGATAACACTGTGGTTTTACAAAAAAAAAAACACAAAACAGTTCTGGTGTTAAAAATCTAAAAGTGAGGAAAAATTTGAAACAGGTTAAAAACTAGCCTTTTTCTGTGTATTTCTTGCAGAAGAAAACATATAATAATAATATAATATATAATAATACATATTTTATTTTCTATATTTTATATATA
This sequence comes from Holacanthus passer, assembly GCA_025331565.1. Taxonomy (NCBI): domain Eukaryota; kingdom Metazoa; phylum Chordata; class Actinopteri; family Pomacanthidae; genus Holacanthus; species Holacanthus passer. Next base: position 273,754 of record JAFREQ010000188.1, on the reverse strand, counting down.
CAGGGCCAAAAAGTCTGAGACCACATTGAAAATCTCTAATATTTTCTTGGAAACCAGGAAAACATCTGAAAGTTTGAGGATTCAGAAACATTTAAAAACACAACACAGTAGATTTGATCTACTCATCAGAGTTGTTCAAGTAACTCAGCTTGCAGCCAGTGTTCACCTGTTATAAATATGGCTGTGCCTCAAGTTTCCAGCAGATCGTTGCTTGCTAAGTAGCATTGTGACAGTGGGAAACATGGCATCAGAACTAAGTAGACTAGTGGTCTCAGACTTTTGAACTCTGGGATTCATCTGAACGCGTACTTCAACAATGGAAGGGATACAACTCAAGGAAATCAGACCTTTTGTACAAAGGAGTGAAGTTGGTCAGATGCACAAATTTGCTTAAATTTGATTGCCGACCTAGATATTTCTTCTTCATTTTACATGTCATAACTTCCTGTATTTTCACAAGCTTTTTTATGATTTACCTGCTTTATTAGTGTTTATACATTACAATAAGACAGTACATCCAGTAACATGTAAGATTTATCTGACAATATTAAAGTTGTCCTGATTTTAAAGCCCAAAACTCAAGGGCCTTGAGAGACAGGCCCCTGGCACTCAGGGGTTAAATAAAGACAACGAATTTAAACATAGCATCTGAACCCAGGCCCTCTGATTCCTCATTGCAGAGTTCCTGGACAAGAACGACGTGTCTCTGGCCTCGGCAGTGTTTGCAGCCTCGTCCCACAGTTTCCCCATCGCCATCATGCAGGTGGCCAGCAGCTTGCAGAAGGAGGAATACCTGCTGTGTTTTCATGGTGTGTTTGAATGAATGGCTACTCTACGTACTGTTTTCTGTTCACGACATGAGAGGGTGAAGTTCTCTCAGTGTGGTAGTGGATGAGATACAATAACTGCAGTGCAGACCATCACTGTGAGGCAACAACCACTACTATAATCACAAATGTATGTTTTTAGTGTTTTTCGCTTTTACCTTATGCCCATGTTTTTGATGTTTAGTGTAAATTCAAATCACCGTAAAGGTGGGTGACCCTTATCTTTATCTAAAGGTTAAACACATTAAGAGGCACACAGGGGAGGGTACAGTGAGCTTTTTTATGTTGCAGAGTTTGGAGTGTTTGTGGACACGTATGGACGAAGAAGCCGCACTGACGACATTAAGTGGAGCCGCCTGCCTCTGTCCTTTGGTAAATACGCATTGTAACTCCTACGTCTTTATGCAGCATCAATACAGCAATTAGCAAAACAGCATCACACTTTGACATCTGTATCTAATGTACGGTGCAGCCTACAGAGAGCCCTACCTGTTTGTCACCTACTTCAACTCCCTGGATGTCATCGAGGTTCAGGGACATGCTTCTCTGGGGTGAGACAGACCGGCTACCTTTGAGACAAATTTGAAAAACTTCGATTTTGGCTGTCAGCTGTATTTCCCACATCGCTGTCTGTACTTCCAGTCCCACAGTGCTGGCCCACCTGGACATCCCCAACCCTCGCTACCTGGGCCCAGCCATCTCCTCCGGGGCCATTTACCTGGCCTCCTCCTACCAGAACAAACTGCGGGTCATCTGCTGTAAGGGAAGTCTGATCAGAGAGTCTGGAGACCTGCAGAGGACCGGCTCCAGCCGAGGGTCAGCTCCATTCCTTAGTTTGAGCAACAACAAAAAAACACAGCAAAAGAGAGAAAAAGAACAGAATTTATAATATAGTGTGTAGGTGGATTGAAAACACTTGAACACCTACGAAACACATTTATTATGATCAGTTCAAACTCACAAGTAGAAAAACACCATTAGGAGCGGGTTTTGTTTTTATTGGATAGGCCAACAGTGCCATCTGCTGTAAAAATATAAAATCTTATTTCTTAAAGACAGATGCTTTTCCTAATAACTTTGTGAGACGCTGCTCCCTGCTATGTTTCCTACAGTAGTCCCAGTAAGCGAGGCCCTCCCACCTACACAGAGCACATCTCCAAGCGTTTGTCCTCAGGCCCCGGCAGCCACGACGGCCTGCACCGGGAGCCCAGCACCCCTCATCGTTACCGGGAGGGCCGCACCGAGTTCAGAAGGGACAAGTCCCCCGCCCGACCGCTGGACAGGGAGAAGTCGCCTGGCAGGGTGCTCGACAGTCGCAGGGAGAGGTCTCCTGGGAGATTCGGGGACAGCACCCGACTCCATGCCGGGTCTGTCCGAACGCAGCTCGCCCCAGTTAACAAGGTACTGAAAGGCATCCCTGATGATTGGGTGGTTAAAATGTATGTTTTGATTCTTCTCTTTATTCCTGTCTGTCACAACTATCCACTGTTCACTCAAGTGCAAAAAAGATGAAACAAAGAAACCCTCAAATTTTTTTGTGATTCTTGTGAGTGGGTACATCAGCAACTTTGGAATTGGAAATAAAATAAATGGAGGTGTGCATGCAACAAAAAATAGCAATAAAACATAATGTAAAAACAATATGAACCAAAAAAGGTTAAAACAATAATGTACAATAAAAACAATATTCAATGTTATAGTTCTAACATGAAAAATATGCTCTATAGAACAAATGAGAAAATATGAGAACACTTTGAAAGCAGCAAAAACAAACATTACCTCTGGTGGCAAAGATATTCTAATATTGAATGATTTGATTATAATCCATGGTCCTATTCTTCATGTGGCATCACCCATGAATACAAAGCTGTTTGTTTTCCAGCTCTTGTCCAGCTGCATTTCTGTTCTGTGGACAGTGGAACTGCATGAACTGAAACGATGCATCGTTCTCACAACAAATCTTTGGGCTCATATTGTCAGAGTGAAGTCAACACCCACGATCCCTGAAATTGGACTCCAGCATAAAATGTATCAGGACACGAGTGTACACAGAGAAATATATATCCAAAGTGTTGAGAACCTAGTTTGTTTTGGGGTTTTTTGCCAGTAATTTATTTTAAAGGATAATTCTTCATCAAAAGACAAAACCCAACAATTAATGTATCCTACTATTCCACAGACTCTACTATTATACTAAACTATTAAAAACACATCAATGAGCCACACTGTTGGACTGCCTGACGTGTTCCTTCATTCCCATGACCAAACACACTTTATATTTGAACTCAATGCTTCATCCACTGTCCTGCTGCCAGAAATACTCATTATAACAAATTAAAAATGGTCTCCGACAAATGCACTAATTACTCCTGTTTGAGTAAGAATTACAGTGTCCACCTATTTTAGGAAAATTATTGAGCCATTTCTTAAAGTGGAACTATTTATTTGTGACCCATTTCTGAAGATTTACATCTTCAGCAGGAACAGATGGGCTGAGAGGAAGACAGGAAGTCATACAGTATTGAAGGAGAGACATACACATCGTTGGTTTTTGTTCTCTTTGTGGAATTTATTGTCAGTAACAAAAAACAAGAATATCATAAGCCTTATCTTTTCACGGCAAGCATTTTTTTAAAAGCCCATCCCCGTGGGCAAAATTCTTATTCAGGGATTAAACTGTTTAGATGTGAAAAAAATATCATTTGCATGCAACTATTAAAAGCTGTGAAACTATGAATTTAAAAGCAGAAGAGGATGTAATATGAATATGCACGCCACGTTTAAACTATATTTGAATTGAATCAGCCCTCGAAACATTCACACAGTCCAGATACACATTGCTATCTGAATGTGTCACTTCTAGAAACAATCAATTCAAATAGTGACTAGTGAACATGACCGTCTGTCCCCCGTTCTTGTCTTGCAGGTGTGGGATCAGTCATCGGTGTGAGTCTGGTTCTGCGCTGCTCCTGACCGGAGGTTGAAGAGAAACTTTGGGAAACCCTCGATCCACTCTGAGTGCAAGCACACGCACACAAACACTCACGCACACACACATATCACTCAGGCTGACTGTCATTGCCCCATTGCCTGTACATAGTGCAGTCTCAGCTCCTCGTTCAGCAACACATAAACCTGCACTGGGAGACGTCTCCTGCGACAATCCTCTCTTTTCTGACACGTGCTTTGGTGGGAGAACTCCCGCAGTAGATTAGGTGGCAGGGACCCTTCGCTGATCTACAGATCCAGAGAATCTACTTTAGATATACTCAAAGTTGTAAATATTGCTGTCTGAGTTTTTATAGATAAAGGGAATAGTCGGCTGGTAAAGCCATGTCTATTTTTTTTAAAAATGAGTTTCTAAAGACGTTGCAGGGAGATTAATGATGTCGTCGGTGAAGAAATACAATATCAACATTTCATTAGAATCTGAAATATCACATTAGGTTTCTTCTCTGTTCAGAGGATCAAACCGACATTTAATTACTCACATAAACCATGATGAGGAAGAGGTGTGACGAGGCAACACTTTGCACATGAGATTGGATTTGAACAGGAGTTAAAAACTCATTCTTGTTACATGACCAGTCTTCTTTCTTTGGATCAAATGTATGGTCCTCTTGACTAAATAGCCTTTGATATATAATTGCATATGATTGCTTTATTGACAGTCGTCGTCCGGCCATACTTTGTAACAAACAATTATTAAGCAATGTTTTGCTCCGAGTGTTCCTTGTGTTGTTTTTTAGCAAACCTAAGATCAAGAAACACGCAGCTCTGCCTCTGATGCCGGACGTGGTGCAGTCAGGCTGGCTGATGCCGCCCTCAGCTTGCTGTTAGAACGCCGCCGCCGCTGCTGCTGCTGATTATGGTACAGATGTCCTGTTTCTGTGCAGTGGTATGAAGTCTAGTAATCGTCAGGGGTCGTCACTTTCTAGTATCGTTTCTTTAGAGCCAGTAAGACCACCTCCATTCGTCACATCAGTGCGAGCATGACTAACTTCCAGCACTCGTCGCTTTTTTCGATCTTGATTCTCTCTCTTGGTTGTTCTTTTCTGTCACGTATTCACTTGAATTTGCATTCAATAAGTAGACGTTGATGTTAGACAGTAACTTAAGATTTTCTTGATTTTTAGAGATGTATATCAGTACATGCATTAAACATGATTGAAGTGTCTGACTGCTCCCTTCTTTGTGTGTGTGTGTTTTCAGCTGCAGATATTCCATCAGGCGTCAGCTTTAAACAGTGAGAGCAGGGCATCAGGTCCTGCTAGCAGACAACACAGTAGGTTTATCTAGTTTATTTTTCCTTTAATTCTACAACAATGTAATGCTCTTTAAAGTAAATCCAACAAAACAAAATATTCAGACTGAACAAGGAGCACTTGTTATTACAGGAAATTGCTATATACAGCTACACACTCCTCTGACAGACATGAGAAGGTTCAAAGTGCTTATCAAACAGAAGGGAGAAAAAAAAAAAGGAAGGAAAATCAAACAAAAGCACGAGTGATCCCTTTGTGAGAGACCCGTAATAAAACTGCTTGGCACCAGTCTCCACCAAAAGAGACACACACACTCACTCAGTCACGCCAGTGCTCAATGCATTCACGCGTACACACTCACATCAAGTGATTACTGGGCCGTTGCAGTGACGCCTCTGATAGTGAAGAGAAATACAACATATGCAGACCAAGAAAAGTTCTTGGGAGGGAGGGGGGAGCACAGCAAGGGATCATCCTGGCAACACGTGTGTTAACTGATGACCTGTTCACCACGTTACCCATGCCCTCCCACACACATACGACCACCAACCATAATGCTCGTTACAATACTGAAAAGCACAGCACACTTTCAGCTTTATTTTGATGCACTCTGTGGCAGTGTCTACTTGTTGTCATGTGCAAAAAATAGCCTCAATTATTTTAATTTTTTTTCTAAACAATTCACATTCATGGATTGTTGAACAAGACAAACTTGGTGCCCCACATGCCTGTGATGGTGGTGAAAACACAGAGTAAGGTTTCATGCTGCCGACTGTCAGTGTGAGAAAAGTGACAGAACTTTAGCCTCAGGCTGGGCTGATAAAGGGACAATACGCATATCATTTAGCCATCTTTTTCATATGAAGTTGACATTTGATAGTCTGTATTTAAGAGACTGTGAATTATGAAATGTTGGCAAACATTTTCTCTCAACATTTAAGACATAGACACATTATTTTGGGAGGCGTGTGAACCCTTGGAATAAATCGTGTGTTTAGAGGACTGATCTATGATTACAGGCTAGCTTTACATCACCATTATAATTGAAGGGTCTAAGATGTAAAGTCAATATTCTGGTTGCAGATCAGTGTTCCAGTTTATCTTTGTCTCTGCAGATGAAGAAAAAAAAACAGCTGGATTAGAGTGAGGCTGTCAGGGTCAAACCAAAAACTGAATCTGCTGCACGCTGAATGCAGAAGGAACACGTCCAAAAGACTGCCACTCTTTTTGAAATGAAGGCCCGTTCAAGTGCTGTCGTAAATATTAAATTGACAGGAATGACAGCATCAACAAATTCATAGTTTTCTATTCCATTTGAAAGAATGAAGGTCGAGCTGTTGAGTTAAACACATTCACCACTTCCACAGGAGGACAAACAATTGAAGTGTGCTGTTGACACTTCAGTCATCTGCCAATTCTACCACTACACCAATCAGCGATACGGCTCCAGTACGATAAAATAGTGTCACGTTGTCAATCACACACTTATTTATTTAAGCTTTTCTCTGATAGTCAAAACGTTGTCATCCCGTGTTGGTGAACCACAGCGACCATCTGGCCTACAGCTGAAGCATGCATGAGCGCCTCTGCTAACACGAGCCGAGCGCCGACGAGGAACAAAAAGATTGGCAGGCTCAACGATAAGATCACCATTTAAATGAAAGTCTGCGGTCATGTGCTGTACCTTTAACGCTCCAGCTGATTAACAGAAAGACCACAGATTTTCACAACAAAGGCCATTCTTCATAATGTAAATCTGGAAAGCAAGTGTCACTCAGCAACTAGAAGCTTAGTGTGAATGTTTGTGTGTGCATATGAACAAGTGTGTGTACAAAGTAGAGGTAGTGTTTGTAGATGGGTTTGAATGGAGTAATGTTTGTGTGTGTGAGTTCAGGGGGCTTTTATTTTGGGTTCAGGCTGCTTGTTTTTGGACCACTGTTCTCTCAGTGCATAGACGTCTCATTGGCTACAGACAAGCTCGCATTTCGTTTTGACATGTCATCATCAGAGGTCACATGGTGCTACACGACACCTCTGACTTCAACCCCCCCCTTCCCCCAATAATCTGGAGATCGTTACTTCCCCCAAAATCCTGCTGCGATTGGCTGATACCAAACAGAAATGACGAGCGTCACCGTAGCCACAGATCAGAACCAGCTTTCATTTTCCATCCTCATAAACACTGATTATCCTGTGGCAATTGAATTGTCTGGATTTTAAACAGCAATTCACCAACGAAACCTTAATAAATTAAATCAAAGTAATGATCGCATTTAAAAGGGAAAACCACTGCAGCATCAAAACAGGACACCCTGCTTCTCTATTTAAAAAAAACCCAAAACACACCTGTCATCATCAGCAGGTTGTAAAATATACGTATTTTTCTGCAATTAATAACATAAAAACAAAGAAATAAAAAAAAAACTTTTTGGTGACTAATTAAGTGAGCCACTATTCAAGGATTCTATACATTTTTCTTAAATGCTATATAGGTATCTGAATATATTATTTTATTCATTTATTTTACAAAAAAGTGTGTGTGTGTGTGTCAGTGTGTGTGTGTGCAAGGAGGTCATTGAATGGGCGTTAGGCAGAGTGGGCGTCTCAGTGAAGCTTCTCTGACATAGGTCATGTGTGGAGTTACAGACTTTTGAAAACACCAAGAGCCCTTTCTGCTGCCGCTGCTCTCCTCTATGTTTCAGCCAATCAAAGTGGAGATCACAAGTGAGGTAATGGTCAAGTCCCGCCTCAGGAAGAAAAAAAAATTGACCACGGAAGCTTAAACATGTCAAGTTCACAACTTCACTTGTGATTTCCACCGAAGTGCTGAAAAGTGAGCGAGTCGTCCAGCTCCCAGTGCCTGCTGGGTAAAAATAATAAAAAAAAGGGGGCTGCTGTGAGTGAAGGGCATGAAGGTATGGCTAACAGGAGAGATTACACAGTCAGTCAGTCAGTCTGTGTCGGGGACAAACAACCTGCAGCTTGTCTGACACAAACTGACAACGCCACGACACATCAGTTTACACTCCCAGCAGACAGCAGTAATAAAAGTCTATCAGCGTGGAAGAGCTGAGCGGCCATCAGCTCCTAAAGGGTCACATGTGCTCAAGCCTTTTCTAGAGATCACTAACTAGTCCTGTTGTAAGACTCACAGGGGCGAGAAGTATTTACTCTCCTCACTGTATTCAAAAAAAGAATACAAGAAAAAAAACTCTTTAAATATCCCAACAGCATTTTTGTTTAAAAGTACGACTCTTAAACATCCTCTGTCTTCACTCTAGGCTGAATCTCAACGCATGTTAAACACAAACTGAAAACTGGCGCAGACAGCTGCTCACCAAAACGGATTTTTTCCTCCTATTTTATATTTACATGTCAATTCGCTGTATATAATGTATATACACACACACACACATTTGTGCCATTCTGTGTGAAAAGCTGATATAAACTCATCTAAAAAGCAAGCAAAAATGCACTGAGATTCAGCCTAGAGCATGTTAAAGGGACAGTTCACCCAAATTACAACATTGTGGATTATCCAGAGTAATGGGGACATATTAACGATGAGTTCACTCATCATGAGGAGTTCTGCTCAACCTGTGATATCGTTATATAATGTCCTCTGTGGCTCTGGAGCTTTAACAAGTCTGAAAAGATAACCCTGATGACATCATAGTGATGTCATCAGGGTTATCTTTGGATGTGGAGACCACAAATGTCTGTCAAAAAGCCACTGTGGAGTTTGAAAGACAGGCAGGAAGGATTTTATTTAAAGACGTTACTCAGTTGCATTATGGGAAATGTAGGATCCAGCTTTTGTGGAGCTTGATGAATACCAGGGACTAAGGGATTTTTGTTTTAATCTTTCTTCCGAAAGTCCCCAAACTGTATGGAAGTGCAATACTAAATCACTGGACCACGGCTTTAAATGTGATTTAAATTGACAAATTGTAGAAAATTACATTATCATTTCAAGCAAAAATGCCAAACACTTAAAAAAAATGCTGCTTTTCTTTGTCATATATGATGTTAAACAAAATTTTCTGAACTGTTGGTGGGACAAAACAAGCAATCTGAATGTAACCTTGGGGTCTGAAACATTACAGCGAAATGTCACTATTATTTGACATTTCACAGAAAAAAATAATGACTTGATTAACTGATGAAAAGATTTGCAAATTTATTGATAGTGAAAATAATAGATGCAGCCCTTATTCAATTCCCCTTCACTGTGCTGGGGTGGCAGCAGACATCTCGTAGATGAGATCTCAAAACCTGGTCAAATAAAATTACATTTAAATCCATGGTTAGATGTGAGTCTAACGTGAGGAAATATGCTTTTTGGTCATTTGGGTGAACTGACCATTTAAGCTTTTCCCTGACCAATTTGTGAGCATGAGCTCTCCAGACATTTGTCAAGCTGAGGGACTGTCTTATGATTGCCAGGAGATGGCTCCTGTTCTTACACCCTCCAGAGAAAAGTCCAAGCTGGGAGATGATGGTGCGCAGAAGTCTGATGAGAAGCGTGGATGGGCGGGGGAAATGATTCAATGGACCAAAGCCCTCCAAGAGACTTCAGCAACACAGTGAGACGACCTTCTCTGCCTGCCTGGTCCAAGGCACCAGGACGTCCATTCTCACTCCTCTGGCCTCGGAGTGCAGTCCCGCCACTGCCACAAACCCTCCGTGTGGCGAATGTGTGATTTCTTCTCACACGCACACTCACACACAACACCCGCCCCTGTGCACACCCACCGTTCAGAGCGCTCGGCAGCACGTCATTCAGCTCCTCTGCCACGTCATCCTCTGTATATACACCTTAAATTCCATATCTGCAGCACACACACACATAAAGTACATGGGACATTCTGTGCAGCTCCCACGCTCGTCTTCGGCAGCGCATCCGTGTCGGCGGCTGGCATCTGCAGCCCGACTCCCCTCGGGTCCCGGTCCTCTGAAACTCAGTTGGAGCTGGCTGTGATGGGTTTCTCCAGCTCCAGGTCCAGGGGAGCCGGGCTGAGCTGGAGGCTGCTGTAGCAGGTCTTACAGACGCGGCTGGGCTCGAACAGCTGCTGGCTTGGCACTGGGATCTTCTGGTCGCAGCAGCTGGCACAGAACACGTTACCACAGTTCCTGCGGGGAGACACAGACGGGTCACTGCTGGACTCTCACACAGAGCCTCTTTACACCTACAGTTACCATGCGTCTCCTTTGCATACAAGTCAGCTCCACAACACGTGCTCCAAGGCCCTGTTCTTCATACATGGAAAACTACAGTAAATTGATTTGACTGTCAATAATTTGACAGAAGCCTGAATTTCTAATTTAATCAAAGCTGACTTAAGGTTTTAGTTCAAACGTGCAAATGTGTGGGCTCATTGATGACTACCTGCATGATGATTTTTCAGGACTTGTCAAAATAAACCTCATACGATAAATTATTTTCACACACAAATGACTAATTTCCTTAGAAGTGCCAATATGAAATTCTGATTCTAAAAGAAAACATAAACAACTAAGAAGTCAGCAAGAGCTGTTGGTGCAATCATTTAATTTCCACAATAAAGAGTAAAACATAAACGTTATAAAATCAAAAGAAAATACATCTAACTTGAAGTTTCCAACTGTAATCAAACAAATGGAGCCAGAAAAACTAGTGCTCATTAATATTTTGATGGGGAATCATCATTTTAACACTAGAATGGATAAGATGTTGCAACAGAAGTACAAATTGTTGAGTACGGTTGGGCTGAAAGAATCTATTAATCATTTATTGTCATTGCCAGTTAACTATACATTGACATAAATTGGATTACTAAACTCATTTTGCTGGACATTTGTTGTACAAAGATTATTCTGTTTTATGACAGTTCTTTGAAGGGGTTCAACGCATACTTAGAAAATGTTTTAGCTGGTTTCTCCATTGGATGTAGGTCTTAGGTGAAAAATATATACTTGTTTTTAGAGGCTGAAACATTTTTTTAAACTAAAGCTGGGCGTAGTCTTTAATGGGAATGTGCTGAGGACTATTTTCAGCCATGGATTTATACACATTTGGTGGACTAATGAGGATTTACGTCAGCAGGATCGTGTACAGTGTGTGTGATGAACTCATAATAAACTACAGTGTGTGTTCATAGTAATGAAGCAGCATGTCACCCAGTGCAACAGTGTGGCTCACTAATGTGTTTTAATAGTTTCTGGACAACAGTGGAGGAAGAAGATATAAATCTAACTAATGACAGTGTGAAGAACCAAGTCAACTGGATGATCTCACACCTCAGGAGCAGGTGAACAAACTGTTTTACAGAAAAATATTTGTTGCTGTTGCTGTTTGTCTGTCTGTCTGTTCCTGGGACGCATGATAAAACAGGTGGAAAGAAGGTATGGGAGCTCTGAGTTCTGAGCAAACCCCAATCATCCTGTTCTCAGTTGAGGTCTGCTGTGACGTTGCACTACATGCTGGGTTAGAAAAGGTGCTCTATCACTCAGTGGTGCTAACTTGATTATTGAGCCCATTAAAAACACATTATCATCACTAGACAGGAAGGCAGGTCACAGTGGAGGTTTCAGATACCCATGCTCAGATTTAGATGTAAGGCCATGCTCACACACTTACACACACAGTGGTCCCTTCTACCTGCCTGTACTCACCCTGAGCAGAAATAATTTCAAAAACATCTAATTCACTCTGAGTTTCCAGTCTTTTCCACCACCAGGTGGGACTGAGTGGTCTCCAGCACCATGCTGTGCTGCTGGGAGGCGAGATGCAGGGGGCTGGTTTGGGGCAGCATGCTGCCGGGGTGTGTGTCGAGGGCGGTGAGAGGGCAGGGTGCTGCTGTGGTGCTATGGCAGGAGGAGGGTAGAGGTTCGGGAAGACCGTGTTTTGGGTTTTTTTTTTAAGATTAGAATTTTTCAGGTGCAAAAACAATCAGCCCTCGACCAATCCCAGCTCTCCCACTGACAGCACCGTGCTCACAGCCACAGCCAATTTAAAACAGCTGAATGGAAAACACACTGGCTGCTGTGGGACGCACATTCAAGTCGATACATCTCAGAAATGAAGAGAGATTTCTGTGAGAATTTGCTAACAACTACAACAGAATGAAGGGAAACCAGATGCAACAGGGGAGGATGGGAAGAAGTGGGGGGGGGGATTAGGAATTAGGAAGGTGCAGCGACGCCAGGTTAGAAATGTGGAAGGTGGAGGGTGGGGTGGTGGTGGGGGGGGACAGGGGAGCCGGATCTCACCAGACCTCCTGGACAGGCTCCCTGCCACTGTAGAGGAGAGGGGCAGACAATGGATAAGAACTGCCTTAACAGTGCAGAACACTTAAGACACTAAAACACACTTCCTGCTGAAGATGCGTGTTAAAGAGAAAAGATAGCTACACCGTTAATCCTATACTTTCTTGTTTTGAATCCGTGGCTGAAATAACAACACACTGTCGTATAAAACTCTGATGTCTGGACCACACTGGATGAGCAACTGGATATCCAAAATGAATCTTACTCCAATCTCTAACGAAGTGGCTAACTTTATCCAGCCCACCACAACAGTGATATGAGGAAATGATAACACCAGCGGAAATACCACCGACTGATTGAATGAGGCAGAATACTAAAATGCACCAAATTAATCTCATCTGGCCCTTTTTCTTAACACTTATATCGGAGTACATCAGTATAGGACAGCAGCTCTATACAACAAAATCATCTATTCACCTATCAAAGAAGCAACTTTTAGATTTCACCAGCTTACTCCAATTTACTTCCAGCAGTTGTATAATATCTTCAGTAGCTCTGAGGGAGCTTCTTTAAGTCTGAGAAAGTAACCTTGGGTTATCTCAGCTTCAGCTAGAGACTTATAATGTATAACAGAAAGCCTGCTTTACAAACTGCAGGAGTGGAGTTTGAAAGCCATGGCTGGAGGAGGGGGGGTAATAAAGAGACGCAGTCCAGTTGCATTATGGCATGTATGAATCAGCATTTTAGGACCCATGCTAAAGGCCTAAAAGTTAGGATGTCTCTGCCTCTGATGCATCCATCTGGACCATTTTTTAAGATTTGTCTCAAGCATGTCCCACAACTTAGTGGAAGTGCAAAAATACATTGGAGCGCCCTTTTAATGAGGGAACAGAAAGGCCCTGTCACACTTGGCACTAGAATACATCTTGCGTAGCCTAATCATAGTAGATGCAGATTAGATCGTAATAACCACATTTGCTGTTGGTCAGAGATGCATCTGTTCACATATGTAAAGTTCAGAACAGGCTGGACAATAAACTGAAATAATTTCTACCCACATAAGCATATTAATAAGAAAGAGCAACTCTCTGGTGGTCCACGGTCTGATTTTGAGTTCTGGTCTGCATAAACACAAGTGATATACTTGTACTAATATATATATACACTAGTCCCATCAGAAAAGTTCTCTCAGGATGAAATTCAGGCTCATTAAAATGCCAAGTTTGAACTGAATGCTGCCTCAGTTTAATCTAGACACAGTCTGCATGTATCTGGAGGAAACTCAGTCTGAACAGAAGAGGAGCGAGCTTAAACAGAGGAAATATCTCTTTAAGCCTCAACAGAACAGACAGGAGTGGTTGATGACAGGGACAGTGACTGAATGTTTGATCTTCTGCAGCTTGATAACCCCTCAGTGCTTACCTGCAGTGATGCTTCCTGGTGGCGAGCCAGAACCTGCTCTCACAGCCATAACACTGAGCTGCCAAATGGTCTGGGTACCAGCGAGTCACCTGTAATGTACAGACTGATCTCAGCTCACCCACCATCAACGGTCAACCATCATCAACTGCCATTTCTGAAGAGAGTCCATATATGCAAGCTACAAACAAAACAAGTTTTGTTCCTTCCCTCCCTACAATTATCTCTGGGTTAGCCTGGCTGCTCACCTCAGTGTCCTGCTTGTCCACCTGTTCCCAGCTGGCCTCAGAAAAGAGCTCTGTGCTGCAGCGCGACAAACAGTTGGGGTCCAGGTTGTACTCAGAGTCTGTCATTGAGGTCTGCATGGAGGGAGACAGACAATAAAAGTAACATCCAGGTGGTAAACAGATTAGCTCTTCAATTAGTTTCATGGTCAACCCTGTTAGCATCTTACCACTTCGTCTCCCATGTCTCCGTTGATCCTGTGGGAGCCGGCGTGCTGCTGATTCTCCAGGCGGCTCCACAGCTCCTGCACCTGCTTCTTCAGAGTCTCCACCTCCATCTGGTGTCCCGCCTCGATCTGCCTCAGCCTCTGCTGGATGGCGTCTGTGTGCAGCGTCAGCCCGTCGTCGTCCAGATGGCTGCGGGACGGCTGCTCCGGGCTGATGGCGGCCCGGCTTAGCAGGGCGTGGCACCAGCGGTGCTGTGAGCAGCTCCCCCGTGAATGGAGGATCAGGGAGTTGCAGCTTGCTAGGGACACCTGTCGACTCAGAGGGGCCCTCTCCCCGTTCCCTTTGGCCCAGTGGGGTCCTCCGCAGGGCTCCCCCTCCGAGCTGTCGCCATTGCAAAGGCCGTCCCTGCTGAGGTCAGCAGTCACAGACTGAAAGGCACTGACAGAGGGCCGCTTGCTGCCCCCGTTTAAAGTTCTGTTAAAGCCATGCTCGGCTGTCTCCAGTCCTTTCTCTTTCCTGGAGCAGGGTGGTTGGCTCCTGCCATCATTGCAGGGCTGACGACTCGGGCAAACAGGCGGCTGTGCTGGTAGTTCCAACCTGCCGCAGGCCTCTTCAGTTAAAGTCTCTGTGGAGCTTTCCATCAGGGAGGCTCTCTTATCCAACTGCTCCCCCGGCTCTGAGACACTGCGGTCAGATTCAGAGACAGGGCAGGTCTCCTCATCCACACCTGGCTCTTCAGGTGACCTGTCCACAAAGCCGTTAGTTATAGTTCTATGGGCTGCAGGCTGCTCTGACTCATCTGAGCCGGACTCACTGGGTCCATGTGCAAGCTCCTCCTGTACAGAAGAGTTCTCTACATCCTGGTTCACCAGATCCTCTGGTGTCTGAGTCACCTCGGCTGCCTGTTGATTCAGCTCATCTGCCTTCTGTGTAGGCAGAGGGGGACACTCACCATCCTCCTCAGCCTCCATTACGCCATTTTCTGGGTGGTGACCATTAGCAAATGCTTCTCTCTGGATCTCAGTTCCATTGACCTTAGCACACTGATCATCTTCCTCAACTTTTACTTCTGTCTCCTCCTCTGTGTGGACAGTGTTATTGGCAGGTGCGACAGCCGTACTTCCTTCTCTCTGAACGTCTGCTCCTGCCTCCTCCTTAGTGGCTTCCTGAAGGATGTTCTCCATCTGGCCCTCAGCCACGCCCACTGCCACAGAGAGCTCCGCCTCCTCTGCTTCCTCTCCTGTTTCCGCCGGGTTCACAGAGGCCCCCTGACCAAGCTCAGCATGTGAGCCTTGGGGCTGTGGGCTGTCGTCCAGCTCAGAGTCCACTCCGTCTGTGTAAGGCCCCACTCCGTTAGGCCGCACCTCCTGGTCCTGGTTCCCCCCTCCCTCGGGCCCCACTGCCATGTTGAGCTCCAGAGAGCGACGGTGGTCCTGCCATTTCTCATTGAGGCTCGGGTCACTGGACCGGCGGTTAGGAGCCAGCGAGCTTCCCAGCTCACATGCGCTGGGCAAGTTGTCAAAGGAGCGAGTCTTCGTACATCTAAAGAGGAAATGAAAGGAATTAGGCTGGGAAACAACATTTCATTACATAACAATGGCTCAGTGTGTTTGACACCCTATGATTCAATCTGTAGCTGCACACATAATCATTACAAAATGTTTAGCTAACAGAACAATCACATGTCAGCCTAATCAAAACAAGAAAAAAGCAACACAAACATAATGAAAGAGGAGCATTCAGACTGAGTCTCTTTAACTTGGAGCAAGCTCTCGTAAAGTATGTCAATATTAAAATGAAACAGATTCCTGTTGTCCTTTCGTGATGCTATGATTGTCACGAGGCACAAGATAAGGGCATATAATAGTATCTGTGACTGTGAGGGCCCAGGCAGAGCAAAGTATCTAAGCAGAGGAGTTGTAAAGCCGGGCCCCTCTGGGAGTCCTCGATCCGTGTTTATCTTACATGTGGGAGGAAGAAAGGGGGGGTCGGGTGCCAGCGCGCCAGGCTCACCTGGCCAGGGGCGTGTCCTCAGGGTTGCCACCGGGCACAGGGTAGGGGGCACAGGAGTCATCTGAGGGGGTAGTGGGGGAGGAGCTGGGCAGGTAGACTGCCGTCCACAGCATCAGGTTGCGTACATGACACACTGGGTGGAGAACCTGCAACAACAGCTGCAAACTTAGCTCCGAAGACAGAAGGGAAAAAAGACAAATAGTAGTAGAAAACTAGAAGAGCACACAGAGAGCTCCACCAAGGCCAACAGTCCACTCTTCTATGATCAGTGATCAGCAAGTGCAACCACTATATATGTTGGGATATATTTCCAAAACTATTACAATTATTTCAAAATTTGGTTGTACCGAGCTGAAGCCTCATCATCTCAGCTGTGTACTTATTATGTACTTCTAATTTGAAAGCATTTCACATACCTAACATACATTTGTGAAACCAGAAATTACATAGTTTCCATAGCCACAGTCTAGTTTGAGAAAAGGTGTTGTTACAATTGTGGTGGTTTCAATTGCACTAGTTCTTCAATGAAACTACCAGGTTTCTGTATGAAATTTGAGCAACTACATGTGTGTGGTACCGGTGAATGTGGGCTGTGATATGGAGTCATCATATTTCGTCATGTTTTGTCACTATTGAACTTTACTAACATCTACTGGAATTTCAAGATGTGTGGCATTTATTCTGCCAAGGCCAAATGTTTGGAATGCAAAATCTCACAATGTTAATGAAATTGAAAAATAATTGCATATCCGTGATTTGAATTTAATGGGTTCTTCCTTGGCCCATGCTACACCCTCACACCAAGTCTCATGAAAATCGGGCTGGTAGCTTTTCCATAATCCTGCTGACAAACAGACTAACAAAAAAAAAAACTGAATACATAACCTCCTTGGCAGAGGCAATAATCTGGCATCAAATCTTTAAAGTATGAAACATGAAGAAATTAAACAAAACATATGGTTCCATGGAATTTTGACTTAGTTTTGAGGAGGACATCTGAATGCAAATTAGTTCTGAGAATGATTTTTCCCTCATGGTAAGTGGACAATATTTATGACCATGACACCCACACACACACGGAAATGAAAACACAAAAACAAGAGTAACCACAAAAATGTAATTCTCAGAAGAGTGGCAAAAGACTTCTAAATCAAGTTTGGGACCATAACAATTAGAGATGAATCTTAAGAGACCTTATGAAATAAATAGCTCTGGGGCTCATCTTTCCCACAACGCATTTGAAGACTTTGCTGACTTTAACTTCAAAATCAAATCCTGAACTAAGATGTGGAAATACAGGCCTGCAGAGGCTAGACTCCATGTTTTCCTCATTAATTCCACTGACGCAACATCTTTGACTGCTTTTTGTCTTGTTCAGTTTCATTCAGCTTTGCCGTTTGTAAAGACCTTTTTGAAAATGCTTCAGAAAACATTTTGTTAGGTTAATTTTTTTACAGTTTCATCAGGTTAAATATGAATCCAGAATTAGCAGTACCCCACTTCCCAAAGGACTAAAGACTAAACACAGGGGTGGACGGTGGACGTACGGTCTCGGAGTGTGAGGAGTACAGCATGTTTCTCAATGTGCGGTTGGCTGGCCTCAGCAACGACCAGACAGAGCATGTCCTCTCCTGAACGCGGCGGTCCTCCCTCTCCTTGCCGCTGTTACACAGGAAGGTGCCGAAGAGACAGGAGTAGGTGTGCTGCACCAGTTTCACCTGCATACACACACACAAAGTGACATGTAGAGGCTTGTAGACACACAGCTCAGGTATGATAATATACAGAGATGACACAAGTTTCCTCAAACAACACACCCAGACTGTGACTGCATATCAGCGACTCAGAATCGGAAACTGAAATGGACGCATGCCATTTCCACTTTTGTACATGAAAATATTCTGAAGCATTTAATCTAATGATCTGAGCATAGTCAAAACTTTGCAGTGGTTGTGTTTGACTTCAACCACTAAACTTGTACGCACCAGGAAGGCCTCGTTAAACTCAAAGGAGCATGGGAACTGCCTCTGCAGTTGGTGAACACAGTCCAGCCACTGCAAGAAGACGGGGCAACGTTCGTTTAAGTCCTCAGAGTTTTCTCCATGACCGCAGCGGTCAGCAAACTTATGGCCAAAGTCCAACCACTCTGTCTCCACCAAAACCTGGAATCCCTGCACAAAGATGTCACAAGATCTTAGATTCAAGATGTCAAATGAACATTGTTCTGCTATACGCTTTTATCGTAGCTGCAATGGAAATATCACACTGTACCTCAATAGTGCGGTAGTAAGGGTCCAACAGCAGCTTGGACAAAGCAACGATCTGAGGTGTGCGATCCCAGCCGTCAGAGCAGTGCACCAGAACGGGCCTGTGGTCTCGGTCGACAGCGTTGACCACCAGCAGTGCCGCCTTCAGCAGCAGGGAGAGATGCTGCAGCCACTTGGTGCTCTCCAGCGCAGAGAGCCAGCTGCAGACACACAAACAAATAGCAACAGAGAAAACACATCAGAGGACCTCGTATGCAATAGACACTAAGTGATGGCACCCATGTTTTATAAGGACAAGTATACAGCATGGACCAGCGCCAAATACCAGAGCATTTATAGCCTCAGCTAGTTTGCAGCTCTGTCAACAACTACCCTATGAGATTATCTGTGTACAGTGCACAGTCATGACGTACAAGTGTTATGTCTTTCTACTTTCTAAATATGTCACATCTCAAACCAAATTAAAAGTGGTCAAAAGGTTAACAACTGTTAAGTAAAATTGTCCAATATTGCTTAACTTGCAAATCCACGCATATTTAAAGTTTTTAAACCTGCAATAACAGATTTGGACACTTGGGGGGCAGTGAAAACAAGTTGTGAACAAACCACATGGTCAACTTGTTATCAAACAGTTTGAGGTACAACATTCGCATTCATTTGGAGTTGTATTTTTGGCCACCTGATTGATATAGGTCCAATATTCACTCTCTTTTAACTCTGTTTTTGGTCTCTACCAGCTCCTGACTGATATATCTGATGCTTTAGCTGCCGAATACTTCCTGATGCTCACCACCTAGTCAGCTAAACAACGAGCTGAAACTCACTATAAAGCACCATAAACTCAAAGCAAATACTCGACGTGCCCAGAAGCATGATTCCAAATGAATGACAGCAAATCTCTTCATCTGCTGGATGCAAAGGCAGGCAACTGTTTATTAACACTGTGACAAAAACAACTACACACCAGTCATTTGATGGCTGATGAATGCAGCTTTAAAATCCCATTGTTTGCTAAAGTTTAGCAAATGGATAGTGGTTATGTAATAAATCAAAACATTACATGACCGGGGGAGACATGGATAGACCTTGACCGACTTCAATTACGAGTAAATGTTTCACTTGTCTTATCTTACCTGGATTATTATCACAAGCTCTGTGTGTTGTTTGTCTGTAAATCTGAAGCGTCTGTGACACAGACAAGCCTGTGACCTTTTTCTTACTTTTGAAGTCAACAAGTAGAGTGTCAGCTATCGTGCTTTGTAAACAGATACAAATTAGGTTTAGCTTTTGACAAATCACAGAAATAATGATAAATTGGTGCAACAGGCTGTTGGGCAGCTAGGATTGAGAGTTAGGAGGATTTTTCAGTCTGTTTTTGTTTTCTGATTTGATTTTCTAACTGCTTTCAACAATGTTCTCTGCAGCCAGCATGATTCAATTACACATCATTGTGACGTTGAGTCTGGGAGTGCAGATGGAAAGAGATCCTCCACTTGGGGTTGGGCCAGACTTTCTAAATCAGGCACAGATGTATAGCCAAGGCCAAAACACAGCTGTGATTACTAGTTACCTCCAGTTACTACAGCAAAGCTTGAGAGCTTCAGATTTAATAGTTTTAGCCTGCAGGGCTTTAGAGTTATGACCAGGGGAAATCGGAGGCACTGCTGGAGGTATTAAAAAAACCTACTTGGCTGGATCCGGCATCTGAGTGCAGAGGAAACGCAGAGACTGGAAACTCTTGCGGATGGAGTGGATGTTGGCCATGCCCATAAACACCACCTCACAGTTGGGATAGTACTCTGGAACAGGAAGAAAACAGTGGTTAAAAAATTAGAAAACAAAAAGTGGTTTTAATTTTAGCACGCAGAATTGCAATCGCATTTGCGGTGAACTGAGCTCCTGAATCCACAGAACACGTTGACCTAATTCTGTCCGTAACCAGGGACAGAGCTGAGAAGACCTACCTGGGCATTCGCAGCCTCCCCCCTTGGCCCTGTTAGCGACAGCAGCAGCGTAGGACCTGGCATCCAGGATCAGTAACTTGTGGGGCTGGATGGCCAACGTCTCTACCTCTGAACTGTTGGTCATGGAGGATTCTGACACGACATAAAAAACAGCAAAATTTTCCTTCAGTGCAATTCCGCTTGTATGACACTAGGACAAGGGGGTATGGTTGAGATCATTATCAAAAAAGTCCAAATAAACCATTAAGGCTTGAATATGAATCATCTAGGCACATTTTCAGAATCAGTTTGACATAAGAAATTAATGTGATCAGTGTGGGTGTAAAGCTGCTGATTCAGACAAGCCCTAACAGGTCAGATTGCACAGTAGCGTCTGCTGTTCATGCAGACAGCAAAACCTCAGCGTGGAAATATCTGTCTGTGTGTGGTGGTAGGTGTGTGTTCAGCTGAAAGTGTGTGTGTGTTTGTGTGTGGGTGTATACAGTATGTCAGTGAGTGTGTGAGAGGGTTAGAAGTGTGAGCTCTCACCAAAGTCAGTATCAGGCAGGTCAGAGCCGTTGCTGTAGCTGCCGTTGGAAAGGTGTTTGCGGGAGCTGCTGTCCACGGCGCAGGCCTTGGCGATGGACTGGACCAGGTGCTCGTCATCCGCGTTCCTCCAGCCCCACCAGCTGACCTCTGGCTGGCCGCAGCGGGCGATCACAGCCCCCGTGGTTTGGTGCCTATGCGAGGTGTGGGGGAGAAGTTAGCCAGAACGCAACAACATAGAGACATCAGAGACAACATATAACATCTATCTGATCATCATTAGATTAATCAAACAGAATTTGTAATCAATATGGCCAAAAATAACAATTATTTGGATACTCAATTAAGCTGGCAATTATTTTTTTGATTAACTGATTAATTACTTAGCATATAAAAGGCAAGTAAATTGTTAAAAACGCTAATTACAGTCTCCTAAAACCAACGTTGACGTTTTAAAATTGCACACTTTGTCTGACAAACAGTCCAAAACCCAAAACACATATATAGTTGGGGTTGGGAAACGGTCATGATTGGGTATGAAAGGTTCATCCTGGAAAGGCTCACAAGCAAGGATGGAGAGAGGTTCACCACTTTGTCAAACACATGATTGTAGAAAGAATATTACTACATGGGCTCAGAAACACTTTGTAAAACCGTCGTCTGTAAACAACTTTATTGCTTAGAAAAAGAAGAAATTATTGGATTTTCAAAACTGTTGCCAATTAATTTGTGGATCAACTAACTGACTAATGATTTTGTTCTAAAAAAAACAATCAAATAACTGAATGAGCAAATTACATATGATTCTTTGGTTGAACTGCTCAAAACTCATCTGATCCATGATGAGTTAAAAGTAGACCTTGTTTCATTTTCAAACACCAAAAATGTTCTGACCCATTGGTTTCACTCATTTTGCAGCCACCAAAGCAAACCTTTGTCTCATATTTATTTCAGGTGCCGTGACGCACATAACACACATACACATACACATAGCAGCCAGTTCTGGTTAGAATAGTTTTCCAAAAGCAAAGATCAAAAGCTCCCAAGAGCTGTTCGTTAAATACAACAACCACAATTCACTGAAGCCATGACGCAGTGTAAGTCACTGGTTAAGTCAGTGGTCGTGGTCATGTTGACAAACTCTAAATAGAAGTAAACAGAGAAATGGAACCTGGAGTGGGGTTATCCATTAGTAATTGGCTGTATGTTGTGGTTTTCCAAGCCAGGATAAACTCTGTCCACAGCAGCTCTGATACAAGAGCCATCAAGATATTATTTGATGACAGTGTCAATCCATTCACAAACAATAAGGCCAGTCAGCACATAAGATAGCTTTTCATTGATGTGTGGCTGTAAACACATTTAACCTTCTGTCTTGAAACAATCACACCAACCTATAAACCACAGCAGGAAACCTCTTCCAGGAGCGGAAGGCTGCCACATTTTCCAGCTCCTTGTCAGTGATCCAGGCTGGCACCAGGAGCTGCTGAGGATAGCTGGGACAAAGCCTGGGAGAGCAGAGGGGCAGAGAGAGCAATGGTTTAACAAGGAGAGCGAGAGAGAGAGAGAGAGAGAGAGAGAGAGAGAGAGAGAGAACCAAAGGGCTGTGATGGCTCAACAAAGGTCTCTGTCTACAGACACCTAATCCTGGGCTGGACTCTTATCTGCCCAGGGCGCAGCACCAGTGGAGTACAATAACACAACCACCCAGTGTGTAACACACACACACTGACTTGTGTTTTACGCCAATGAAAGCAAAGGACGGATCTGTCTTCTAGCTGGGAGTGACGGAAATCAACACAGCAGCGGGTATCTTGAACCAAAGCCACTATTACCTGAACTTGCTGTTGATGTCGGATATCCTCCAGGCGTTTTGAGTGTCAAAGCCCATCCTCTCCACTTCGTTCTTGAACCAGGAGGTCACGTGTTCGCCTACAGACAGAGCAGAGATGTCCGATAAGACCGGAGAGGAGCAGAGGGTTATGTGAGGACGTGTGAGAGGCAGTGGGTTACCTGGCCTGCACAGCTCGCCGTGCTGTTCCTTCTCGCCGGCGTACACATCCATACACCGGGCATGGAAGGCGAAGGAGAAGAGGTCCTCCAGGCGAGAGGGAGGGCGCACGACCGTGTTCAGGCGTTTCAACCATTCCTGACACTGCTCAAAGGTGGAGAACTGACACCTGGGGAATCGAACACAAAAGCCAACATTACACCTTCAACATGTCAAATCAACATCTTTGCTTCCTGGATCAGACACTGGGTTTCAAAACAGTTTGGCAGCGACACATCTCTCCTTTGATGCGTGATTGACGGTCATTAATCTAGTGCAATTAGAACTGACATAATTCCAGAGAACACTCTGGACTCACAATGTTGTACTTTATTGATAGTTTCTGATCTGTTTGCACTGAATCTGGTCACTTTATGTTCTTTGCACAACATTTTGCATTATCTTGCACATCACCTCTACCTCTACCACTGCATTATTACTCGTAGGATCAGTGGTTTTTTAGGTACTTGTTTGTTGTACTGTATGTTGTTTTTTGACTGCACTGGATGTTGGTTTTGCACTGCATGTTGTTTTATGTCTTGTTGTTTAGTGTTATGTGTTGTGCTGTGTTGTGTTGGTTTGTTTCAACTGTACCTGCTCCAACAAAAGAATTTCCCAGTTTGGGACAAATAAAGTACATCTATCTATCTATCTATCTATCTTAAGTGACATCCGACGTCTGCGAATTGTTGAAAAGTGATGGACTGTTAGGGGTTAAACCTGTACATTTGGTTGATTGGATTTGGAAAAAGACATTTGCAGTGCAAATTTCAAACAGGATACAAAACAAACTGAGCTGGTAAGTTTAGTGTAGGTGGGGGTGCAGCAGCTCTGTTGTTTGAATTTTGTGAGGCTGAGCAACAGGGTCAGTCTTTTCTTAATTAACTGTGAAATGGCAATGGTGATATTTTTTTAATTACATATTTTACATATTCTTAATGTTACAGCTGTTGGGTACATCATCCTTCTGACACATGATTCTAAAGCAAGTTTCCTATACTTAGGGCGGTAACAGTTGGAATGACTTAAGGTTGCACGTACCTGACGACTTTGCAGTCCTTACAGGTGACATGAAGCTGGAACATGTCCCGACACTCGGCGCACTCTATGAGCTGAAGAGGAACCTGTGGAGAGTGGAAACATCAATGATGATGAAAATGTTAAATAGCAATCAAGCATATGGAAAATGTACCAACGAAACACATGCAGTCAGTGACAATCCATTTAGCAAATTAGTGGTGGTCAACACAGTAAAACGCATTCATGCCAAAAATCAGCCACATGTGCTGCAACATCACATGTTTAGTTCAAATGTTTAATTGTATAACTCAAACCATCATTCAGCCACATGGTGCTAAAAATATACAAGTCGCACATTACTTGTTCAGGTGCATTTCCATTAATTTTTCACATCACATCACATCACATTACATCTCCCTGAGCTCTTTTAATATACATAATCTTCTTAACTTTGAGTATAGCAGCACAAAAACACTCAATACTAGATGACGAAGAGCTTGTATCTGCATTTCCCTTTTGGCCCAGAGCTTCAGTCTTATCTTTTATAGGCAAATACCATCCAAAGTACAGAACTGCCATGTGCTTAACTTAAGAGCATACTTTGAATACTGCAGGGAAATACCTATGCTGCTTTTGACTAAGCTCCATTAATTAGTAAAGAGCCACATTTCAGCAGCACAGCAGATTTTCAGAAAAGGTGCGGCTCAAGCTGCTGTTCACACGCAGTCCAGAGCCATGCACAATCAGCAACTAGTCATCAGCAGGTCAAGCTCCAAATGCATGAGCGCAAATGACAGGGTTACTGCCTGATGGCAGATTGGTGTGATAGTTGCATCAAACGATTGGCAGCTTGAATGCTTTGGGTGGATAGATGATTCCCACTTATATTTTTTCATCATGTCTACCTTAATCCAGCACCTGGTGTTAAACACGACAAACAAACTCTACTCCTCTAGGCACCAGTCGGTTAACAGACAGGCACACACAAATTATACACTCAAGTCGAGCACTCCATGCCGTGCAGTTCTACTGGTACTTACTGACACCTCACAACAACAGCTCTATCCAAAGCAAAACAGAGAGAACAAGAATCAAAGTGATGCATGGTGATTTGTAACTATTCTCTATAGTCTGTGTATGGCAGTACATTCCGGATGTTCGAGCATCCTGTTGCCACAACTTAATTTCTGCCCTCTAATCTACATCCATAATCTGGCCACCATCAAAATTCCTAGGCTGCTTGTTAACAGCCTCTCACTCTCTTGCAGCACCTCCCACTCCTCATTTGTGAGCTCACACAACTCTGCCATGTGGTGCAGATGCCTCGTCGACCCGTCCAAATATGTGTGAGGACTAGCTGGCTCTGTCTGATGTGAGCACAGAGAGGCGGCATGTGAGCCAAGAACCATAGGCTCATTGAGGTCCAATTAACGTCGATAGCATGTGACCGGTAGCCAGCACAAACACTCGGATGGATGCAACCATCAGAACCACTGAATGACTCATATAGATATGAAGGTTTGATTAACTCAAGAATGATACATGATTACAGGGATTAGTTGGTTTTCATGCAATGCCAACATTTGGGCTTTGGTACCACTATCACGGTTCTGGTTTTCAAACAACACTGAGGCAAAATAACTTAAAAATCGGTGATGACATGGAGGTCAAACATTAAATATATTGTACTGTTTTCAATCGCTTAGAAGACAAAAAGGATTTGCAAATTATGACTTGCAAATTCTGTTTTATTTATGTTTTACACTTTTTTGGAATTGGAATTGAATACAAACGTGGATATATTTTTATATATATTTATATGTGGGGTGACTCTAGGTAGCAGGGGTATTAGGAGAACTGTTTAAAACAAGAAACCATAGCGCAGTCAACATCTTTACAATGGCAAATGAGTAAGGTTTTTTTAAAAAGTGACCACAATTGGGTAACAAAGCTGGTCTCTCTAAACATGGTGAAAAGAGAGAGAGACAGAGAGAGAGACTGAGAGAGATGCGTCCGCTCTAGAACCACTGCAACCAAGGCAACGGCAAGTGCAGAGAGAAAGCGGAGCAGGCAGGCGAGTGTAGAAACAGAGGTGATGAAGAGTCACGCGGCACTGCTGCCAGTGCAGATCAGCCCTGAATGCCCCGGTCACCACAGCGCTGCCACAATGGCCCAACTCTGTCCATTCACAAAACATTAATACACACTTTCACGCAGCCTCAAGTAAAGATAATATAATTCATTCTTCAGTTATTTTAAGCTGTATGAGACACCTTCTCCTTTGTGAAGGAATTGTACCTGACCTCCAAGGTCATCGGTCACTTTTCAGACATACTCACGTTGACAACAGACTCTTTGAACTTGATGTGTAGGCGGTAGTTGGATGTTGCGATGATGGCATCCTCTGCTCTCCCCACATACTCTGTGAACTCCCCGTGCAGCTCAGGAAAGGGCACCTAGCAACAGCAGGAGATAAAACCTTTCAAACAGACAGCAGAGCCACACAGATCACCTGCGATAATACTGTAAGCACAGAGAGCCGCAGTACGATCGACTGTTTCACTAGATATGGTCATCATGATTACTTTGCAACTTGAATCAATATGTTGACCATTTTCCACCACACTCAGGCAAACTGTAATATTTCACAGGTAAATTAAGGTTTTACAGTGATTTTACACCCCTTTTCCAAAGCAACAAGTTTTCCATAACCAACAAGAGAACTTTTTATAGAACTTTACCATCTTTCCAGTTGGGATTGACCAAATCTGCCATTTTCAGTGGGGGGCAAACCATTAACATCTGAGGTATAAAACAATACTGATGAAATGTTTCCCAAGTTACATAACTACCACTTTTAAATGCCAGCAACCAGTTGACTGAAAACATACCTAACAGCTAAGAGGCAGCAAAGAGAAATGTAAATGGAGGGACCATATAAACAGTGACAAAGAGTCCTAACTTGAAGCTTCACAGAGCAGTTGATTTGTCTATCACAACATTTCTTCATAATTAATCTTTGTTTTTCCTAACATAGACAGTAAAACAAGTTGGTTTCTATTTTCCAAATATAGGGTTTCGGATATCACTTGACTTTTAAGACTCCCAAGGCTGGTCAAACTGAAAGTGAGCTTAAGTCGCATGTGACTGGTGGTTATGTAACTGATTACAGAGAGTCACCCACATATTAGCACATATCTGCTAGGTTAATTGGGGTTTTTTTTTTTTACAGCACGAGATAAGCAGAGAGGGCAGCAGCTTCCTCACCTGCATGTTTTCCTCCTCTAGGACGGGGGACTTCTTGGGGAAGATCTGATTGGTCTGGATACACTCCAAGCTCTGCTGCCCCTCCTCCTCCTGCAGAGAAAAGGCTTGTTAACTAGTAAGCACTATCAACTTCAAGTCACACATTTTTCCAGAGAAGGCTGGCTGAGAATTTTCTTATTTATCATCCCGCTCCTCCTGTCACACACTAACGTACACTGACATATGCATTCACAGGTTTGACCACGCAGCTGCTCGGCAGAAATTGTTTGGGGAGTTAAAAGCATCAAGAACATCTTAGCAGTAGTTTTAATGGAAAAAGTCACCGCTGCCGTGACACAGAGTTGATTTAAAACCAACTTGACAGTGCTGCATTTATGCTGCTTTGTGTGGCCGTCTTCTCGTTCCCACCCCCACAGTAATGTGCAACCAAGGCTAATTTACTATAATCACCCCTTGTACAACAAGCCATAGTATTGCAGATGCCAGTAACATAGAGTGCTCTAAAACTGGAAATAGACATGGTAATTAATTTACACAAGAGCCTGAAAAGAAAGGAGAGCCTAAATCTAATTTTTGGGTGGTAAAATCAGATTATAGACATTTTCTGTTTAAAGGCAGTTTTCACCAGCAGTCTCTAGGCTTTCATGAGGGCCGAATATTTGAGGTCACAGTAGTCTTAGGCAAGATGAACATATTTCACAGAGGATGTCTATCAGTGGGGAATGTGAGGCATGGATATACAAGCAGAGTCAGGGTTTTTTTCTCAAGGGCAAACTGGTGGAAATAAATGTCTGGCCTTGTGCTGACAGAGACCGACAGGAATCTATGGGCTGTGTTTTGTCAGGAGCAGAGTTTAGTCGGAACAGCATGCAAAGAAAGATTAAGGTGGTCGAAAGAGATGGTAGATAAAAGACAGCGACGGCGCATCCTGCGGGTTGCTGGCTCAGCATGAGCCGAGCTGATATACACAGTCGCCATGGCTTGAGGAGCAGCGTGCTGAGGCCAGCCAGGGGGCAGCCGCCACACAGCAGCGTGCCAAAAACACATAAACTCAAACACACACACATCGCTTAACAAACAACCTATCCAGTGGTTACATCATGATACAACAAGAATTTCTGTCAAGAAAACTGAAAGCTGCCCTGCTTAGGCAGCAGCCTCAATAGACCTTTGACTCTGCTGCAGCTGATGTAAGTGTCTGCTTCCTGATAAACAAAGCTGATTAAAAGTTAAAATCAATGGAGAGTTTCTGATTCTGCAGGCTGCACCCAGGAAACAGGACACACAACAGCTACAGCCCAAAGCATGCATGAGTTCAAGGTACTTTACCATGGCCCCTGTGAAGGAGTGTGGGTCAACCAACAAGGAACTCCTGCCTGGACCAGTCTGTACAAGAAGAAAACAGTGGATTTGTAAAACACAAAATATCTATGGTGCCTTTAAGTCATTATCTTTAAAACACAAAAAGCAGCTATCATCTTCCTAAATGTGGTTTTCAAATTAAGCTCTTCTTTTTCTTCCTCCAGCCTGAGGTGAGTCATTGTGCAGCCAGTACCACTGGGATCATCATTGTAAAATATGGAGCAACAATTATAGGAACAGAAATCATGATCAAAATACGAGTGTGCCTATTCTGACAAAGACTGCACTGATTTTAGGTCAGTTAAGGGCTTTTTTTGTTGCACAGTGTATTTTGGGACAGCATCGAAATTAATGGTTGGTTTTGAAATTCAATTTAAAAGGTATTCAAGGTTCAGTCATTCAAATCAGCAGCTCACCATTATCTGGCAGGTTTATCTCATAAAACAAGTGTTAATACACTGACTTGGACGGCTAGTTAGCTGAAGATTCTGGGAGAAGGTTAGCGTCCAAAAATGTAAATACATGTTTATGGCACCCCGGTGGCTGAGAGGTTAAGACACTGACCACAAACTGCAATGTCTCTGTTCTCTGCAATGTTCAATTCCGGCCAAGGCCCTTTGTTGCATGTCATGGCCCATCTCTCTACTTTCATTTCTTGTCACTCTCTACTTTCCACTCTCAAATAAAAGCAAAAAACATATTTAAAAATACCTATATATCATCTAAACAATATTATTCCAGTGTTGTTTTTTTCAACAAATGACTTACTAGCTGGGAACTAGCAAAAGAGTCTCATCTACCAGATCACCTCATCTACTTTGAATGAGATGACTACCTGAAATGACAAACCAAATTAAAATCCTTTTCTATATTAACCAGCAGTGTTTCTGTTGGAGTTATTTTGACTGCACGTGCACAGATTTTCCAAGGAGCCCACGAGAAAAGTGTTCCAGGGAGTGGCTGAATTTTGAAGGCCGGTCAAACCGCTGGCCTATTGTATTGCTGATGTTGTACATAAGCATAAGGATGTGTAAATACATTCTCAGGGAATGGGTCTAGGCAATGAACAGATTGTAGCCCATGATCGACTAGGAGATTGTGAGCCCCTGGTTGGGCAGTCAGACGTTCAATAGCAAATCAATTCAACATGAAATGGCACAACACAGGGAGGCTTGGCCAGCAATAGCAGGATTTAGGCCTTCAGTAAAGCTTATATTCAGTCAGTTGCATCTAAGGTATTAAAGAAAGGAAACAGCAGATGGCTAAAAATGTCATATAAAAACATCCATCCATTACAGTTATAGGATATATCTTTAAGACTTACCACAGATAATCAATAACGGACGATGAGCAGTCCTGATGATCCTGTTTGGAAACTCTCACAAGTAAGACATGGAAATCTGTGGAAATGAAGGCAAACATGCGCTTGAATAATGAGCAAATGCTTTTCCTTACAAACGTGTCAGAATTTTACAAACAGCAGACTTTTTCACGGAAACATTCAAGCTACAGAAGCTCT
Source organism: Holacanthus passer (assembly GCA_025331565.1). Taxonomy (NCBI): domain Eukaryota; kingdom Metazoa; phylum Chordata; class Actinopteri; family Pomacanthidae; genus Holacanthus; species Holacanthus passer. The sequence goes on along the minus strand of JAFREQ010000188.1, from coordinate 243,556 downwards.
TTTGATTCCCTTGCAAATATAGCCATACTGGTGGTCACAGTGGCTTGAATGAGATACTACTTAAACTCAGTTGTGGAATGGAAAAAAAGCCAACTGGATGTACCAAGTCTACAGTCTAGCCAGCATGCAGACATGGCACAGTCACGTGAACTTCTCATCTAATGTTCACCTTCAGAAATAAACAAGAACACTCAATTCGTCCAAAAACAGACTTGGATTGGGAAATGGAAATTGGCTGGTTCAAGTCCAGCATGGACCACAGTACAGGCGTAGGCTTATGTGTGTAATGAATGATAACATGGAGTGTGATGAGGGATTAATAATAAAATACTTTCTTCATACCTTTTACCATGTCTTGAGGCTGAATACAATCTAATGGAAGGTGTTGCAGATGTGCTGGTGTAAAAGAACATTGTTTTCAGTTCAACCACCCAACAATGGTTTGTCATCTTCCCAAATGGCTAGAAAAGTACACATACTTGGCAGAGCGAAACACCTCACAGCACTCAGCTGGTGGCTGGTATTAATTTCCTGCCCAGTGTACAGCTGAAAAAATGTCATTCAATAAGAACATGAATAGACAACAACCTTTTTGTTCAGGTAATGTTAAAGGATCTTTATGGAGCATATCCTTAAAGTGATATTGCCTAATATGTCTTTTCAAAACAGGCGACCTGCTAGGGATCTCTCAGCATACAGGCCCGCAAATAGTTGTAAAGGTCAGCTACTCTTGCAGGGACTGAAATCTGATCTGAGAAGGTCAGTGAATGAGGAGGACCTCAACACACCTTCTCAGGAACACTCAAGGTGCCTGAGGGCAGAAACAAGACAAAAAAAATCCCATTGCACCGCCTGATCGTTGAGGGTGGTGTGAAGAGGCCAGGGGAGGTCATTACCTCTCTAACTGAGTCCAGCTTTTACTGCTGCTGCTACCTGATAAAGCATATCTGCCCCACACACACAGGGCTCTGTTTACCGCAGCGGGCTCATGACCCGTGGCTCAGTCTGGTTCTGAGTTCACAGTCACACAGGAAGGCTAAGCCCCTTAGAGCCTTAACGTTACTGCTATCCCGTGACAGGCCACCATGCATCACAGGCTGCAGCATTACCAAGCAAATAGCACCAATCTGCTGATTGATACAACGAAAAGAAACACTGACTGTGGCGATGAATTACAATGACTGACACCACAGTTAGCTTGACGGTCAGGTACCAACAGTAATGCTGAACTTAACGGCGGTGCTAAAAAGGATTAACTCGCATAAAAGCATACATGTCGGCTAACTTGGTGTGTGAAAAAACACATTCCGCTATCTTAAAGTTAAAATTATGGCTTCATTTTCCAATTAAAACATTGACAAAAGCTAGATAAAACGTTATTGTTATTTCAAGTTAGCTAGCGTTTGCTGAGGCAATAGCAAATAAACTAAGGCTACAGCCAACCAAAAACCCAAACACTTCTGAACCGTAATCTTAACGAGTGCTAGCAAGCCAAGTGCTATGCCACATAACGTTAGCAGCTATGGAGAGATCATTTATTACCAGGCAAAAGTCAGCTGCTAACGTCAGCTATGCTAACAGGTTCGTACCATAACTACTCATGTCAATAGACAAAAGTAACAAGCTAGCTAGCGGTAACATCACTGTCGAGCTTCGTTCTCTGTGAGTAACGTTAAGCTAGATCTTCAGCAGCTAGCTAACGTCAACAGTTAATCACACGTCCGCAAAGTAAAGCAGGCAAACTAAGGCTTCGTCCAAAGTGGATATTTGGACAGCAGCCGACTTTAACGTTTACTAGTTAGTGGTGTTATGGTGTACTCATAGTACTCGTTGTTTGCCATTCGTATCTGTGGCACAGAGCAGCCAGTAAGCTGGCTGGCTAACATTAGCTGGTTGAGCTAGCGCGGCTCTCTGCAACTGTTTTTGTTGTTATGAGATGGAGGGCGGAACCCAAAGCGGAGGCCTCTGTCAAAACACACCAAGGAACGAGCACAACCGGCGGACTCACCCGGGAAAGGAGCGATGAGAAGTTAGCAGCCAACGATTCATCCGAAGCCCGTGCAATTACTGAGCAGCAAAAACGCCTCGACCAAATAAACATGAGTCATATCCGAGCCGAGGCCAGCTTCACTGCGTCCCTCTCCAGCACCGAGCCGTCGTCGCCATCGTCGCGAATTCTCCAGCCCAACAGCCTACGTCAGCGTGTGACGTCAGTGCGTCGGAGTGATGCTCGGGTCCGGGGGAGGGGCTTAGACACGCCATGCGGTACGATCATGTAAACACTGGACATTAATGATAGTGAATTCAACCAGTGAGGATGTGTTTGGATCATCGATACGTTGCTAATGAAGCAACAGTGTGGAAATGACTAAATGCTGCCGATAGTTAGGGATATCATATGTTTTAGATTCATAAAATACACATTATAGTAAATGGCAGTGAGGTTTTATAGTATGGTTTTGATAGATGCACGTTTATGAATTTGCATTTATTTGTGTGCATTCATCTCAGCATAAAGAAATAAGGGTCTCAGCATAAAGAAATAAAAACACAACACAGCAGGATCTTAAACAATTATGTATTGAATGATGGCTTACATATGCAAATTCAATTCCAAGACGCTTGGTATACCTTTGTCCATTCTTTAACATTTCATAGCCTGACATGTGAGGCATTAGACTGTAATTTAAGCCTGCAGGACACTTCTCTTTATTATTGGCTCACAGCTGACTTTCAAATGAAATTTTTTCTTTGTGACAAACCCTCAGTGTCAGAGTTGTAAATATTGTTTCTATGTTAACAACTCAGAGCAATCATTCAAATTTTGCTGACCAATTACCTCATTATTTAGTGACAATTGTCAATTATAAAATAAAACCATCTAATGTGTAGGGCTCTTGCTACAAAAAGCTTAGCTTTTTTCTGAACGGGGTTACCAAAAACCCTACACCCCTCTTAAAATCACGCTTCACCACAAGGCATTACTCCTGTGAGGATAATGCATGAGGCATATGATATGGCACAAAATAATCTTGATTTAAATATTTACCTGGAAGTCATGTTTACCGGATCACTATTGGGTTCTGATTTGACTGGATTCATGATGACTTTGTGAGAGCCAAATTTATCAGCTGCACCATGCATGGACTTCACTAATGTAAAAAGACTTTAAGTGCTGATTCAAGGTCCCTGCGCAAGAACAACAACACAAAAACACAATCTATCCCTTGTCATGTGACTAGAATGGATTCGCATGCAAAACAATGAGATGGGCTTTACATGAAGAGATAATGGTCTGGGTAAATACATTTCTTTTTCAGTCATATGTCCATGTTACCATGAAAGACAATGAAATTTCCACATAAGAAATGCCACTTCTAATCATACAGTATATTATGCACAAAAAATGGTGGTACGAAAACCAGAGAAAAATCTTCTGTGGCTCCAAGAGAAAACAAAAACAGTATTTTAGAGAGCAAAGTCTACTGATCTCGAAATTGCAACCCATTAGCTTCATCCTGGTAGTTCCGATCTACACTGTACTTTGACACATCTGTGTAATGAATTACAAAACAGCAACAGCTCTCCAACAAACCACCGCTTTCTGCGAAAGTTGCATTTCCCATATACACACAACTTCCACAGGCCCATTTAATATATAACGGAGTCATTCTCTACACCACATAATGTTTATCATAGCCACTGATGAGAGCAACTGTTTCAGTAAAGCTTTAAAAAGCAAGACTACCCTGAGAGAAGGTCTAAAACGTGGGCAAGCTTGCCAGACCAGAACTGGCTTGAATGGGTTTGGTTTATTAAATCTGTACACTCTATTTCAATATAATCAGCACATTTTGTTCCAAGAATGTAAGATATTATCTTTTTTTAGTAATTGTGTAATATATATCTCTACATAATACAATCCAAGTCTTCTGAACTATGTAGACATGTGCAAGTGTTTACTACCAACTTCAACAATACAGTAAAGGCAAAGACTTGTGGACACTAAGTTAGGATAATGTTGATATTTGAAATTTTCTTGAGTCCTCACAATTATCAAAATCTAAGTGCTGTAAGTAGTTCATACACGAGGTATTGAATATCTAGTTAACTGTTCTGAGTATAAAATAGAGGCAAAATACATAAAGAACATCTTGCAAGCATGACAAAGAAACTTCTACAGACACAATACACAAGTGGTCAAAGATAATATGAGGGGATACCTGTAACCTTTTGTGTCCTTGAATATAGTGTACTTACAGATTGGATGTTTTCATGTTGATGGAGGTCATACTGTATCATCCTCTCAGATGCTGTGAGCTTTAGCCCCAAGAGAGATCAATTCACACCACTGTATTGTTGCTCACATCAGTCTTTTTGTATCAAGGTGGACAGCTAAACATCATCTCAGTGCTAAGAGGTTAAGGTGTTTGATCAAGCACACATTATTCTAGCTACAGTAAATGACCCATTTTGCGAAAGTGCACCGTGTCAGGTGTAACCTGTGAGGAGGATCACAATACACACATATAATTATTAGCTCCCCATCTCCTCAAACAGCATCATATTCTTTGTAAAAGACAGATTTTGCAAATTAAAACTTGCATGTTTGATCTCTGCACGTCTGAGTCGTGATACCCTCCTTTCATTCAAATAAGCGCGGGTCATGTTTATGTATAAGAATGAAATGCATGGTCATAGCATGATGTGCATCAACATAATCTGAGGTAAACCAGGTGTCCTGTGTCTTGGCCTGTTACAGTCTGAGAACCAGTGCCTTAGAGGGTCAGAGAGGTAAGTCTGAAAGAAATCATGTAAACTGTGCTCATGTGTAGTGAATGTTTCACTTACTACCAAAAGCACAAGGGCCCTAAACTGTAAACCTCAAGGATTATTCAAAGAAAAAAGAAAGCAAAACACTAGAAGTACTCTACTCGTTAGATTTAACGTTTCCTTTTTCTTATTTTTTGCAGGGTTTTCAACTTTTTTTTTCTCTTGTTTTCGCTCAAGTATAATCACAGGTGACTAACTACAGAGGATAACAGGGTCAGGTGAGTACCATGCTACATCAGGTTTAGAGAAGGCTATTGCAGACAATTCTACAACATGTACAACCACATTTTATACGTGTGAGTTACAAATATTTCAAAACATATCACCAAGAAACTAAGTACATACAAGATGTTGAATATTTAGAGTCTTAAAGGACTATCCCTCAGTCAGTAATAGGATTTCATGTTATTTGACTTAAACTGTCCAGTCTTACAGACAAAATCTGAAAAAATGCTATTCAAAAAGTAGCAAATTTGGTCAATGTCTCTTTTCAAATAGTTATAGTGCTTTTAATGGCTTAAGACAGGGGTCTTTTTTTAATCTCACCCAGTGGCAATCTACAGAACTTCAGTGTACATTTTATGACACCATAGCTGCAAAAGTCTTCATGTCAAGTCCAATAGGTAAAACAACAGCTAGTGCTGTCACATATATTTAAAAGTAGTATGCATTATCAAAAAAAAACAAAAAAAACAAAAAAAAAACAAATAGACAATTATAAATTTTTTTCAACTCTTTAAGTTCTTGTAGGGCATTCAGCCATATGTTTAGCTCTGCGTTCCCGTTTCCTATGAGTTATCAGTCTGAGAGGACAGGCCTTCAGGAGCCAGGCTCCATTCCAAGTCTTCAGGAAGCTACTATTTGAGACTCTCCTGTGTGCCACGAGGGTCAGCAGGACTAGATACAAGTAAAAGGGGACTTAAAACTCCCATTCCAGTGTTTCTTCTCGATTGGCTGCTCTCTCTAGCCTGTGGATGATGTTATTGAGGTTGGCCATTTTCTCATTGCGTCTCTGAGTGCTTCTGTTGAGTTTGGGGCTTTGGAAGGGAGGGAGAGGGTTAGGGTCCAGGCTGTGATTGGTGCTCGTCGAGGGCGGGTTTGGCAGCGAGGGCGATATGGGAGCAGAGGAGGAGGGGACAGGGGAGACTGACATCATGAGGCCGGGTGAGGATGCGGCAGAGGGGGAGTTGAGGGAGACCTCCAGGCTGCTGCGGCAGGGCTCTGACGAAGCCTTGAAGCTGACCGGGTCAACAGGCGACTTTCCAGAGTCTTCCCCCTCGTGCCTGGACTGGTTGGTTCTCTGGGGTCCATCTATGGAGACTGCAATGTGGTAGAGCCCCTGAGCCTGGCTGCTCATCCCCTCTTCCTGCCTCAGGCTCTGGCCAGCCGAGTGGGGCTCGCGGCAGCCAGCGATGGAGTCCTCGTGTTCGCTTTTCAACAGCGGGAACTGTACTGCTGTGGAAAAACACTGAGCTCTCGACTGTTTCATGGAGCCCTCCCTTCCCTCCTCCCCCTCATCTTCCCTGTCTATTGCCTCTTGTTTGACATGAGGCAGTGCTGTGTTGGCGCTAAGAGGGAAGCTGGAGTGGATGTGTCCTGAGGGCTGCTGCAGCCTCCTCTCCTCTCCATCAGAGTGGGGGCTCCGCGTCACTGAGGGGGAGTAGCTGTGGTGCTCAGCATCTGTGTCATTGTCTGGCAGACCCTCCATCAGCACCTCCCGTCGCATCCTGGACCTGCACACAAACACTGCTGTTAGACAGTCACATGAGGGCAAACACTCAATTTACATTTCAGATATTTAGCTGCAGCTTCAAGTTAATGTACAGAAGTAATGAAGTAATGACTGGCCTGTAGTTGTGGAACCAGTTGATAACAGTGTTGGTTTTGAGTTTGAGCTGGGAGGCCAGTATCTCGATGGTGTTCTGAGAGGGGTAGGGCTCCAGGAGGTACGCCTTCCTCAGGGCTTCTTTCTCTTCGGCTCCCAGCACCACCCGAGGCTTCTTTACCTGGCTGTAGGGGCAAAGATCCAGCGAGGCCAAGGCTGGACTTACGCACTCGGAGCGAGTGCTGGGTGAGTCGCTGTCCGAGCCGGTGCTCAGCAGCCCGTACCGCCTTTTCAGATAGGCTGAAGAGAAGACAGCGATATCAAGTGTAAGGGGATTACAAAAGAGATTAATTTGTACTGAAAGATACACAGTGTACACTCTGGGTCCCCCACCTTTCTTCTCCATCTTCTTCATTGCCCTCAGCTTGTCTACATTGTGAGGATCATTGAGCCACAGCTGCATGCGGACAAATGGCTCCCTTCCTTTCAGGCTGAGTTTGTGCCATGGTTTGGGCCTTGAGAGCAGGTCGGACACCGAGCCTTGAGTCAGACCCAGGATGGTCTCCCCAAACAGACGCTGGCCTGTGGGAAACAAACATACAAAGTGTATGTAGCGCTTGTGTCTGCATTCATCAGCTTAACCCCACAGAGTGCACTCTGACTCACCTAGGTTGTTGTCTGTTAGCACCTCCTTGACCTTCTTGGTGATGGCGTAGGTATCTAGCTCCGGAGACATGGCCACCAGCTCCTGGATACCCAGTGGATTTGTGGGCTGATGCAGGGCCATGAGGCTGGGAGTGGATTTCCCTCCCTCTGGGTGGGGGGGCAAGCCCAGACCCAGGCCCTCAGGCTGCTGGTTCTCCTTGCTGCTCTCCAGGGAGAGGCTGACAGGCTCAACTAGCGGACTCGGGTGGCTCTCTGCGGGGCTCGGAGGCGGGGAAGGCGAGGACTGGGCCGTCACTGGGCTTTTTTCTGGAGGCATCACAAAACAAACAGCAAACCTATAACCTGGATGTAGCCATTGCTGAAGTCCCTCTGTATTTTTTTAAATGTGATATGTTGGCAGCGAAGCATCTCAGGTGTGATTCTTGCTCGTCTCACTCTGTCGATGTGAGTGTGTATAAAGTGCAGTCTCACCCTGAGGGTGACCCTGGTTCGGGGGCTGGCTGAGGCTCTGGCCTAGCTGGTCCAGTAACCACAGCTGCATACGGATGAAGGGCTCCCTGCCTTTCTGGGTTAGCTTGCTCCAAGGTTTGGGCCGAGAAAGCATGTCGCTCACGCTGCCCTGAGAAAGCCCCAGCACCTGTGTCATACAGTACATGTTAATATATAGTGACTACACCCACTATCTGTAACAATCCTAAAAAATGTATAAGTGATCACTTATTTTCTAAATAATGATTACAAAAGAAAAAAAATCAGTTTGCTCTCAACATATGGCCTCAGTGATACACTTTCAGCAAACAACCACTAGAGGGAAGCAATACATCAGAAATGTTTGAGTCTATTTTCATACAGTCATTTAACTTAGAGTGGCAGCACCTTTCAGTGATGAAGAAAATCCAGCGAGAAGCAGAACACTGATCATTTTTAATAGTCACAGTGTGACTAAAAGTATTATATTAAGTATAGTAGTATAGAATAGTATATAAGTATAAAAGTATTTTTTTCACCCTTTTTTTGATTAAAGAATCTCACACACCAAAATGTGCAAGAAAATTTGTGTCAGTGTCAGTTTAAGAATATTTTACAACAGTCAAATTGACAGTCAAGTATTCACAAATATGAATCCCTCTCACAGAAAGGCTCAAGCTGGAGAGTCAAGACTTGAACCCTTAATATCATCAAAATATAAAATCTGCACCATGAAACCTAAAAGTGTTATTTACTGCGCTGAGGATGAATTGTGACAAATGACAAAGGTGCCAAGGAAAACACCCAGAGGGATTTTCTGGAAATAAAGGAATATTTTTTGCAGCTGAAGTTACAAAACTGACATGGAGCATAGAGTAGCTTTCAGGAAAAAATTCAAATTAAATACAGTTTTTTAATACACAAGTCTTCCTTCCATGTTCCCCCATTTCCTCGATTCCACTATTTGTCACACTGATGGTTCCAAATTATTTTATAAAATGTCACATTTGACCTAAGGATAACACATTAAAATTATGATAAAATTCATTTAAGGAACAAACTGATGCAAAAGTGATGTCTCCATTTTTAAATTATTTGGTCTTTGTTAGCCAACCAGCAACATTTGACTAATAATAGATTCAGATGATTGAGCACAGACACCGCAAAATTCCTACAAGGACAATGTGCCACACAGGAAGTTTCAGAAGAGATGAGTTGTTGAAATCTGTTGGTCTGGAATGGCTTACAAAGCCGCCGGACCACAGAGAGAGTTATACACAAGGAGAATAAAGTGGTATGGGAAAGCTTGTGGTCGGCCTCCCAAAGGTCCTACAAGAGCACAGACAACTCATCCATGGTGCTGATGTTCCCGCGATAAGAAGGAGATGGAAAAATAGGATTCAGGGGAGAGAAGTAAATCAGAAACAGCTGCTCTCTTTTCATTCACTCATTTGCAGAATAGCTCCTGAAGGTTTTTAGGATGATGTTACTAACTTTGCATGCATATTATAACTATACATATTATAATACTGCATGAATTTACCAGAATCAACTGTGATGTGATCTTCATACCAACTGTCAAACGTGTGATAGTGCGGGGAGGCTCGGGGGTTGTTACAACCCCAATTCCATAAAAGTTGGGACGCTGTGTAAAACGTTAATAAAAACAGAATTCAGAATGTTCACCGGCAACAGTTTTACAAAGTGTTCATAAACTCATGTACTAATATACTTCATACAATCATGTGTGACATGACATGTGACAAAGTGTTGAACCTCTCTCCATTCTTGCTTGTGATCGACTGAGTCTTTCCAGGATGAACTTTTCATACCCAACCATGATACTATCACCTGTTACCAATGAACCTGTTTACCTGTGGAATGATCCAAAAAGGTGTTTTTCACAGTCTTTCACAGTCTTTTGTTGCTCCTGTCCAAACTTGTTTGAAACGTGTTGCTGCCATCAAATTCAGAATACTTGCAAAAATCAATAAAGCTGATGAGGTCAAACATTAAATATATTGTTTTTGTACTGTTTTCAATTGAGTATAGCAAGTTATCATGTTCTGTTTTATTTATGTTTTACACAGTGTCCCAACTTTTTTGGAATTGTGGTTGTAAACGTTTAGTAATGTTAATGTCAGTTTCAGGAACGTTAACAGTAGGTTGATGAGGTCAAACATTAAAAAAATTGTCTTTGTACGCAATTGAGTATAAATGATCACATTCTGTTTTATTTATGTTTTACACAGCCTCACAATTCTTTTGGAATCGATGATGAGAAAAAAATTAACTCTGCTCAATGCCAAAGTATTCTAAAAGAGAAGAGTCGAGTCATCTGTCCATGAGCTGTGCTGTGCCACAAGACAATGATCCAAACCATAAACACAGATGTGAGGGTGAAAAACAAAAATTAAACTTTTGGAGTGGCCTTGACAGCATTCCTAACGTGAACTCAACAGAGACACAGTAGCTCAACTGAAGCACTTCAAATGTTTTCCTGCATAAAAAGCAGGTTAAAATTCTTCCACAGCACAACAGTGAAATCCTGATATCAAATTAGAAGAAGTGTTGGGCTCCTGTTATTCCTGCTAAAGTGGTACAGCCTATTATTACATTTTTCACATGGATGATTTGAATGTTGCATTACTTTGTTGCTTTGATAAATAACAGAAATGTGTTTTGTCTTTAGTCAGCTTACCTCAGTCAATATTACATGTAGTCTGAAGATCTGAAAACATCCAGTGTGACAAATATGCAATACAAAGGACAACAGGAAGGGGGCAAATACTTCTTTCATGGCACTGTACTGTATCTTAGGCTGCTTGCATTTCAGCATGCATGTCTTTTTTTGTTAATAAGAAAGAACAACACCTCACCTTTTCACCAAAGATCCTCTGACAGATGCCGTTCTTTGCCAGCTTCTCCTTCACCTGTCTGGTCAGCTCAATGGTGTCCACCTCCCGGTACATGTACATCTCATACTGCTCTGGTGTGAGTGGCGGCACGGTGGGCTTGAGGGCACGGGGAATGTACGCCGGGTAGTAGGAAAGCCTTCCCGGACCGGGGCCAGGAGACTCTCCACTTACTGATGTGTCCGACTCCACTTTCACCTCCACCGGCCGGCCCAGCCCCAGCTCGTCCTCGGCAGCAGACGCCTCCTCACTGTTGGGGAGACCCTCGCCGTTCTCCAGACGGGGCCAGGGCCGGGGCAAGGCGGAGGGCCCAGAGGAGGAGGAAGACAAGGAGGGAGAGACCGAATTGAAGGGCCGAGAGCTGCCTCCGCCACCGAGCACCATTGAGCCCCGCTCCTGAGACCAGTGCTGGTCGAAGTAGGTGCCTGCTTCACCGATCTCTGATTTGACTTTGCGGATGATGTTCTGCACGAAGGCTGCCGGGGAGAGGACGCTGAGGGGTGTCTGGGGGCTGCTGGTGGGGTTGGCCATGCAGACTGTGACGCAGCCTCCTTCCTCCTGCTTGATGGAGATGGGTAAAGGCAGGGCCCTAGAGCGCTCTGGGGGCCCCGGACGCTCTATCTGAGCTCCTGAGCTGGCAATCGGGGCCCTGCCACAGACCTCCATCTCCATCAGGGCATGTTGCTGGGCCTCCATCTCCCTCCTGGCCTGTTCCAAGATGTTCTTTATGGTTTCATCAGAGCTGCTGCCTGGCCCGTTGCTGCTTCTGCCTGATGAGCTGTTCAGAGACGACTTGCCATCACCTAAATAAGAGAGATCCACACGCTGATGCATTCTCAAATCCACTTTCCAATTTAGAGGCAATAAAATTGTGATCGAAATTCATAATAAAAACCATAAACATCATTGTCAATAAAAAAAAAAAAAAATCAATCAATACGGCTTTTAAGTATGACTTATGATGTGCAGCTCCATGCTCACCTCCCCTCTGGGACTGGATCTCCTTCTTGGCCTGCTCCAGGATATTCCTAATGGCGTCGTCTGACCCAGTTTCAGGAGTTCGGATGCGCGGAGTGATGCTCCCTGCCACAGAGGGTAACAGAAAGAGATAGAGAGAGAGGAGAGAGGAGGGGGGGGTGAGTGGGATGGTTGATCAGAGAGCAGTTCCAAGGCTTTGCTTTTGACTGGTAGATCAATGGCTGCCTTTGAGCGCGTGCTGTCTGAGGTTGCAGTATACGGGAAGCTCAACTTTCAAAAGCTGTGAATCTAGGGAGAAAACAAAGTTTAAAAGTAACACTACAAACATGGCAGAGGAAGCTGCGAAGAAGTCAAGGATGAGGTCCAAGTAGATTAGAAGGTTTTAACATACACAGGTCCAGAAGCTAAGCCACCAAAACAAGACGGGATGATTACATCTGTTCTAAAAAAAAAATTGGTACATCGTAGCTTCATACACTCGGAGATCTCTTAAACACTCAACAACCTAGTTCTGATTTTGGTATTTTGACTATTATAACTGAATCTAGTTTCAAGACAAAACAAGTGTGAGGGTTCAAGTTACTCTTAGTGTCTGTTGTTAATGACCACTGGTTTATGTACAACTACTTGCTGATTTAACTTTAAACTTACTTAAGTCAAAAAATCCCATGAACTGAACAAAAAAAGTCCATTCATTCCTACTGAAGATGTGATCAGTATGAAGAGTATATCTTTAAAAAAATGCGCTCACAATATGTGCTTTCATTTTTAAAAGTAATTTCCTAAAACAGCTCTGCACTGTAATTTTTAGCAAACATTACTCAAACAAGAGTAAATTGTTTATTTGATGGGGACTACTTTCAGATGCGGATTGATGCACATTTGTTCTAGTTAGTATTTACAGCAGCAGGACGGTGCATGTGAGACTGGCTCAAAAAAAACTACAGTGCCCATGTTCACGTAAATGAAGGAACATGTCACTCAATGCAACAATATGGCTCACTGATATGTTTTTGGACAACAATGAAGCATAAAGTAATAAGACACATCAGACTATGGCTACACACACAATACTTGTTAGTGAGATAAATTAGTTATTAGAAGTAAATTAGATGGTTTACAATATATGGTTAAGGATGTGACATGTGATTGCTCATGCTACCTCCCCTATTGGTCTCTGTTGCAAAGCTGTATATCGCAATGTCACAAGTGGCCAAAACTCCAAATGTAAATAGGGTGTGTTATTCATCAACACCTGAGCCTGCATTTTTCATTTTTCTTTCCATCATGCCACTGTCTTCTCTACTCACCTCTCTGGCGGACCTGGATGGTCCTAAGTGCCAGGATGTTCTGCTCATCAGAGAGGAACTGCTTCATCTTAATGAAAGGTTCTTTGCCTTTCACGGTCAGCTTCCTCCAAGGTTTGGGTCTTGCCAAGATCTCGCTGACCGAGCCCTGGGAGAGGCCCAGCACATAGTGGCCAAACACACGCTGGCCAATATTATGCTTCAGCAGCTGCTCCTTCACCTGGAAGGCGATCTCTGCTGTGTCCAGTTGGTCCTCGTCTCCTGCGGTCGAGCTGCCGCTTTCTGACTGGTCGCTGGGCAAGCCAGCGTCGACGCTGCCTGCCCCCACAGACCCTTGGTTGGCTGACATGAGGGCGACTTTGGCTGCATAGAGGGCGGTGGGAAAAGCCATAAGGCCCTCCTTTTTAAAGTGAGGGGAGAGGAGCTGCTTGTGAAGGATGTGGTCTCCTGACAGTCTGTCCCCAGAGCATGGCGACACAGAGAATGGACGTGGTAGATCGTGGCTGGAGGAGGAGCCATCAAGTGTGGGGGGGCCGGGGCTGGGGGAGGCACGGCCATCAGCCTGAGAGGAGGACGAGTGGGAGCCGGGCGGCCTGCCTGTCTCCCTGCCTGCATCCTCAGACTGGTCATCATCTGAAGACAGAAAACACATGTTCACTGACCAAGCTCATATATAACATAGAACGAGCTGCATGGCTTTAGTATGAGTGCAATCAAAACAAACAATTGTTATCTAGCTGATAACACATATGTCATCAATAAACTTTCTAGGCTTTCTAGCCTTGCAAACCCAGACTACATCTTGCAGGCTCAGCTTATGCAAAGAGATTTAAGTCTGAAAACATCGACTCCAGAATTGATTGAGCCTGACCAACGAGTACCAAGCAATCAGTGAACTATGGGGAGTTTACAGAAGATGACAAAACTCAATGCTTCTCGTTACGAATCTTGTGGTACAATATTTAAACTAGGTTTTATAGAAAAACAATGGAGCATGAGAGACATTTATTTTACCAATGCTGTGCAAAATGCGGGCCTTATCCACCAAGTATTTGTGAGATGGCAGAAAGGCCTCTTTATCCAGCAAAAGAGCCTCTGCAGCCTTGGCAGAATCCTATACACACAAACACACACAAGCAGAAGCGGTTAATTTTCGATTAATCAATTACAGTGGCTGTAGATATCCTTATAATGGATGACGATCAGTGAAGCATTCAATGACACTGCTGTAGTTTTTCTTCCCTGACAGCAAGGGAGCATTAAGAAGAACCCAAAGGTCTACTTTGCTGTGTGAACAGGAGGATGGTACAGAAGCATACATACCTGGGACGAGCTGCCATTTGCTGAAGCCAGCTTCATGACCTTTAGGATACTACAGACACAAACAGACATACAGACGATTCACCAAACCAAAGTCCACAGTCAATTTTTCTGATTTAATTTCACATTATCATGAGTGACTTGCACATTGACACTAAAATGATCACCTGAGTTCAGTTTTAATCTCTTCATAGTCCATCTGGGATTGCAGTTTAGCTTCTAATCTCTGAAAAGGAAAAAGCGAAGCAGCACATTTTATTTCATATTAATAAAAGTCTCATTTGTTATCAGAGCCACTAAGGACTGAGGAGGTGTTCATCATGTTCTGTCACTTCTCATGTGTCGGAGCCACTCACCTCGATAGCCTCTGTCTTATAAGCCAGCTGGCGTTCCAGCTCTAGGATCTGATTGGCCGAGGTCTCTTGAACTTCCTGCAGCGTGAACTGCAGCCGCTGGATGTTTTCAAGAAGACGGAGGATTTCGCGGTCTTTAGCCAGCAAGGCAGCCTCCACTTGGGAGGGCAACACCTCGCCCTTCTCGTTCTTCTCCTGACAGGGCGAAAAGATGTGACAAAGGGTGTGAGGGGGAGGAAAAAAAAGTGATAAAAGGAGTGAGGGGGGGAGAACATGTAAGAGAGCAGCTTGTGAATCACAACCTCTGCAGTGTTGATATTATTCAGACACTCAGAAAGTGAGAGCATTTGACTGCAGCATAGAAGATGAAGTAACAATTAATACTGTAGTCTCATAGTTTGTCTGATAATAAGCTACTTGCCCGCAACATTTCTATGCCAATTAAAAGCCATTTTGCAGCTCTGTCACTGATTTTGTAATTTGATGATTTGTACAGAGCAAATCTGTCTTTCAAAGGAGAGATATTTTCATGATTATGTTTTAAGACCTTGTACTATATGTTTGATAGGCGATCAAGGTGATGAGTATCATTTTATATTAGTTTCTGCTTGCTTTGATTAAGACAGAAGCATAGTAATTAAAAGACTAAATGAGTTCAGGTGCTGTCAAACTTATTTGATCTCAAGAGGAAGCAATCTTGTTACGTTTGTTAAAATTATAATGGCTACATTCAAGAAGTTATTGAGAACTTGCCAGAGTTTATTTGTTTATTTTTCTTACTTTCTTACTGTTTTGTATTGGTGCAGTACTGAGTAATGCGTGTTACTGTTATTTACTTTATTTTCTTTGTCTTTTTTGCATATGGGGAACCATGTACATAGAACAGGTCATTGTCAAACAAATTCAGTCTCAGTCAAAAAATAAATCTGTATTTTTCGATCGATAAGAAAATGTGCACCACCTACAGCAACTTAAGCTTCAAAAGAAAATCTGAGGGAACAGCCAAAAATAAGAAATAAAACAAGCTTCCGAGCAGTGGAAGTTTTTACTTAAGTACAAGTAGCATCACCACAATTCAAAAATACTAGATTATGAGTAAAAGTCCTGCATTCAAACTCTAAAACTATGAAGTACTATTATCAAAATGTAGAGTACTCATAATGCAGGAAATTGCCCCCTGTGAGTATTAAATTATTATTATTAGTGATGAATTAAAATGTAAGTGGAGCTGTAAGCTGGTCTTCATGGAACGATTACAACAATGTTACTGTTGGGTGGGTGGCAATAATATTAATATCAAAAAAAAACCCCACAACATAATATTTTGAAATTGCTCATGGTTTGTATGCTAAATGTATTTGTATGTAAAATAAATCTGCAAAGTCACATAAATGTAGTGGGGTACTGTACAATACTTTACTCTGAAATGTATTGAATTGTATTGTATGTAGAAGTACAAAGAATTGTGCAGCACTTGAGTACATATACTTACTTATATTCCAGCACTGCCTTGATGCACTCAAAAATCAAAAACCAAGTGGCAGAAGGAGACACATTATCCTTACCCTGCTAGTGCCCTCTGCTGGATGGCAGTTCCCTGTGGTGGCACTCTGGCCACTGGCTAACTGCTCCTTTAGCCTCTCCACTTCTCTCTGGGCCATTTCAGCTCTCTGCGCACAGACATGGTATCACAGTGTTACAGTTTTCATACACCAGCCACATCAATTGGCTAATGAGATGATCAAGGTGAGAGCATATACATAAATCAAAGGAGCCTCTGGAATTTCAGAGCCGCGTGAAAACCCGAGCAGGGGCCCGAGCAGACGAGTGCAGCCACGGTTTATTCTGCTGAGGGGGCTGTTTAGCCAGCCCGCTTTATTCCCCAAACTGTTTACCTGCTCTGTCACACCGGGCCTGCTAATTAATGATTCATTTTGAGAACATTTATCTAGGAGCTGCTGGCAGAGAGCAGCAGAGTGAGGAAAAAGAGCACGAGAGAGAAAAGCAGAGGGAGAAGAAAGGAGCAGAAGAAAAGAGGCATCACCAGGATAGGAAGCAATCAAGGCAGTGAGATAACTAAGAACCCTGGCGTTCGGCACTCCGGCATCAGTCGCGCTCGGCAGTCTCCCGTTCTCTGCTGAGTGGAGCCGTGCTGCCACAGCGCGCCCACCGATGGGGGCTCAGGTTTACACTCGCTAATCACACACTCAGGGGAGGGGAGGTGGAAGTGGGAGGAGTGGGGAAGGAGAGAGGGGGGGCTCAGGACGGAGGGTGTCTAATTAAAGCCAAGGCTTGATTACAGGAATGATTACCTTAACGAAGGAGCATCTCAATCAGAGAAGTGCAGAGGAAGACTGTACTCACCTGGTTTGCCTTTTCAAGATTCGCCATGATGGCGTCGACCTCCTCTGCCCTGGGACACACACACACACACACACACACACACACACACACACACACAGACAGACAGAGACAGAGATAGAGACACAGGATTACTGAAGAGATACTCCCACTCTCCACACATTGTGTTAATTATATAATCCTGTAAAAAATAAAACATTTACACAGTTACAGTTCACTTCTTAAGACGCAGATGCTCTAAAAGTGAATGTCATTTGTTTTCCCCATTTCAGGAAATCTTATAAAGACTTTTAAGCCTTGAACCATGACCTTATAATAATTGACTAGCAAAACCAAATGACAAAGCCAAAAAATGGTACGATGCTGTGTTGTACTTTTACATTTTTAAAAGTTAACAAATCACTCACTCTATATAGTTCTACAACCAGAACGTGCAGGTAAGTTCACATAGCCACTTGGGATGTACATTAAATGAAATGACCTGGATTGATTTTTATTATAGATGTGAGTTGTACCCTTACACTGTAGACTTTTTGCTTCAGTGCATCTATTAACAATAACTAACCAGGCTTGGTGACAAGAGTGCAACACTGCTCATCCCCCAAACAGCACTTCCTGTCTGATGGTGAAAAAACACCAACAAAGGCAATCATTTTATCACAAGTGTTTACTCATTAACCAGGTCCTCTTGTACCACTCTTAACTAGACAAGCCTTAATCTCAGGTATATACACTCTGTTGATGAGGGTAGACCAAATATCTGAAAAAGCTCTCTAACACAGTACAGTTCAACAACACCACAAACTGCATTCTCCAAAATGACCATACAGTTCAACACCTCTCTTAGTTTGAACAAAAACTAAATATTATAACCTTCATGAAATGAGGATTTATTGTAGGACTGTTAATAATTACGGTTGTAATTAATTACAGCCAGGTGTACCTAATAAACTGGAAACTTTTAGTGTATCACTGCCCCTGTACTTCAGTACCGAATACTTATTACTACTATTACTACTATTACTATTACTACTTAGCCAGAATTTTAGAAATAGTGATGTCATGAGTCCAAATGAAATCACACTCTCAATTCCTTTAACTGTTCAATTACACTATCTTTAAATTGTATCTCCCTATAGGATGCCGTTTAAAAGCCTTATCCAAAATACCAGGAATATTCTGATGAAGAAATAATAAATCCAAAATTGTTTAACGGTTAGATATTGAATAAATATTCAAATGTGCTTGAAAAAACACCAATTTGTGTGTAGAATTTGAATATAAACTCCTCTGCAGGTCATTAAAAATCTAAGACGCAAATGTGCGATGACCTCTGTGTGACATCACTCTGTGCTGTGGCCAATGGATGTACAGTATGTATGATCCTATCCTCAGAACTCTTCTGAGACTGAACTCCAACTTGCCTCCATACATCTAACAATCAGAGTAGTCTAATTTAAACAGAAGCTCAGCAGGATTATTCATGAGGTTTGTTTGAAGTTCAACAGTTTCATTTTGCACACATGGGACCTGATTTTCAAAAGGTAGATAGGGATGAATTAACAAGGATGCTGTGATTGATTTAAATAAGCACATAGGTTTCTCAAGTTTTGGGACACTGTGGTCCTTTTTACCAAAAGAAAAATTTGTTCAAAGAACATATTAGACTTTTTTGATCCACATTAAACAAACTACATTTAGCCGAACCTTCATTCTCTTTCATGTTTGCACTTAGCTGCTCCC
Source organism: Holacanthus passer (assembly GCA_025331565.1). NCBI lineage: Eukaryota > Metazoa > Chordata > Actinopteri > Pomacanthidae > Holacanthus > Holacanthus passer. The sequence continues at coordinate 224,787 of JAFREQ010000188.1, read as the reverse complement.
ATTGTCTCACATCAGGCTGCATAATTACCTAAAATATTAGCGATCCAACAGAATCATTGTGTCATGAGTACTCAAAAGCAAAAGTCTCCACTATTTACTACAGCGAGACATGGAATCAGTCAGACACTCAGGCTGTCTCAAACCAAACCTATTTTTGGCGTTAATGATCATCGGTGTGGTGGTGTAGGACTGGTTTCAGAGGGTCTCGGCCATGCCCCGATCCTATCAATAAGGCCAGGATAGATGGCACCCCGCTGACAGCAAACACTAACAGGTGTCAGCTCCACGTTTAATGAACTTGTGCAGTACGGAAAATGTTTTGTATTGATTACCTGCTCGGCTACTCAAGCCGAAGCAGACAAATAGTCTTTCTTATCAACATTGAGGAAACAGTCAGTGAGAGTAATAGAGGCCGGCCCGGTGTTCAGATGCTCAGGGTCAGGGAGGGATAACTGCAGCTGGAGCTCTGGGGTCAGTGGTCAGTGTGACCAGGACAACACACACACACAGTGTATGACAAACCACATAACAGAGATGGTCTTTCAAACGGCAGCTGCACACGAAAGGTAAGGCCAAACTGAAAATGTGTCCGATCCAACAAAATGGATGGCAGTGGGTCTAGAAACATCAGTTCAATTGTGCCATGGATTAAGCCTGGGAGAAAATCCATTAGCAGCGGCTGACTGTGCTCTGGAGCACAACCCAAACAAAGGAGTGTTTACTTTGAATGTCTATCGACATCCTTCATACAAGCTCAGATTCATTTCAGGCGTGCGGTGGATACATTGCGCTCAAAGACCAGGACAAGGTAGAGTGTTTTCTGAAGCAATCTTTAAATGGAGCAATTCTTCTTGAGGGCTGTCAAGGCCCAGCTGCCAGTGAAGGCAAACACAGACCTCTCTCATCGACCTGCATTAGTGGCTGAGTCACTCTCACTCTCCGCCTTTACAATGGCATTCCTCAGCTCTACACTGGACACGAGTTTACGTAGGCAAACTAAAGAAGAGTGGCTTCAGCACTTCAAATGATACAATAAGAAAGAGTGAGGAAGACCACAGAGGTGGTGGAGTGTAACCACCACCACCATATGCAAGTTTAAAAAACGGGGGCAAATAAACACTAAATGTAAAATCTGAGTCAGACTCTTACTTGTTGGTCATCTCCTGGTTGTATTTACACCGCAGGTCCAGCAGCTCAGTCTGTGCAGTGTTCAAAGCTGGTGACAGGCACACATGGAAAGTGAGATAAATACTTAAAAAAAAACACATGAACTTTCACCTTAAAGCTACATTACTACATTTATTTGCCAATATTTTGGACACATTAATATCTTTTCCATATTCAAAGGCCAGTTTTAGCTCAAACACAGCCAATGTAAGGCCACTATTAAGTTTGTTGAAGAATTCATGAATAGCTCATATCCAACTGTTATACATGGCAAAAAGCAAATTTCATTCAGAACAGTATTTGTTTCAACTTATAGTTATGTCAACAAAGCCGCAGCGGGGCGTCTGTGATTCAGCAGGGGGCACCATAGAGCAATTATACATGCATTGGCTCTTTAATAGTTTGAAATTAAATTTAACAGCGACAGTATGTGCCAGTGTTTAAACCACTTACATGAATGCAGAACCTTGATCTTCTCCTCAGCCTCTGAGAGTCTGCCAGCCAAACTAACATCAGCGCTCTCCTCCTCCTCCCTGGGAGGAAAAAAAAAAAACTCTTGTCAGTTACTTCACTACATCATGGCCACACGTTGAAAGGTACAAAATGCAACTTTATGCCTTGAGACAGAAAAAGGTGTTAATCTACTTAACAACTTTAACTTAAATGTGAAAGAAGCAGATGTTCAATGGATTTTAGGTGCGTTTTTGAGCCTCATTTGATGCACATTCAGCTTTGGTTTCTTTTTTTAAAAACCTTTCACTATCGCTGTTGGTGCAGACGTCTGACTACACCCCAAAATGTCCCCAGGACAAGCTAAATGGAGGCATTTAAGCTTTATTGTACAGGTCACAGACAAAAGACAAATGACCCTCTAATCTATTCTTATATAATTAAAAGTTGAATAATGTTGCCTTAATGAGCATTATAATGCCTAAAAGACCTAAAATAATTACTTAAGCAATTGTAAGCAGTGGTCTGTGCTGAAGGAACCGGGTGTCACAGGCGGTTAAGAGGGTTAATTCATCTCTTTTAATGTAGGCAATATAAACTCATGTAAATCTCTCATGGCTGTCAATCAGAAGGAGGGAGCGGTTCACTGGTTCTCACCCTCGGCCCTCAGCATGGTCCGGATAGTTCTGCAGTGGGGAGCCTGGGGCCCCGGGAGCCGGTGTGCTGTTGGGGGTCATCAGGGAGGTTGGAGAGCTGGATGTTGGGGCCTCGTCTGTCGCTGCTGCCCCTGAGACTGCCGGACCGTCCTCTGAGTGCTCTGTGTGGAAGGAAAAGGCTGGCATGACTTCTCAGATGAGTGATCCAATATTAACAGGCAAATATGACCATTTACTTTCTTTTTAAATTGTCATCTTAAGGTGACTATTTTTCACATTTCTCCACATATTTTGGTGGAATTCACAGCAGTCTTAAGATCTGATACATTTAAATTGACATCAGAGCACTTTCATACCTGTACAGCAACAGCACCGCAATAAAAAAATTAGCATTCAAGTGGGATTGCTCCCTGATGTAGATGATTCCAGCCTGACCTGTCTTTTCAAGGCACTCCAGGTGTTTCTTCCAGTGCCCGCTGATCTCTCGTACCAGGGCCTCGCTGTCTGGGGCCGAGCTCTGAAGCTGCTGCAGCCTTCCCTCCAGGGTGTGTGAGGCCTCCAGCACAGGAGCCGGATCTGTGGAAACAGACACAAACAAATCTCTGTAGAAAGAACTCCTAAGATTCACGTGATACCCATACGCTCCTACTTTTCAAAAAAAGCAAAATAGCTGTTTTACTGTGTGCGCTGCCTGTAAAGCACATTACAGAGTTTTCTGCATCGCAGTTTCAACAGAGGCAGACTATTCCACTGAGACTTCTTTCCAAAGAGTGACTCTTAGACTTTCCCCACTCAGACGCCTTTGAAAATTTCGCAGGCTGGACCTAATGACACAAGTGCTGTTCCGACCCTTCACATGTACAGAAATCAAATCTAATGAGTCTTCTCACATGCTGATGAATGGCAAAGAAGACAAAAAGATTGCCATGAATATGTGACGGAGTCTTAAGTCCCAAGTATACACCTAGGCAAAGTGCAGAAAAAGTCTGCTCCTGAAAAGGGGGTAAAAAAAAAAAAAAAAAAAAAAGCGGGATTCTTTAGCACAACAGAGGAGCTGTTTTGCAATGCATGCGCGGCAGCACCGGGCCCATGGGGCCAACTAGGAGGCTGTTTCTCAGCTAACAAGTCTCCTCTGTATCATTTGATCATTTAAATTATTATGCCAGGAATTCTCAGGAGGCAGCTCGGCACTCCACATCACAGGGCTGTTTTTAATCTTCCCCTTCCCTTTCTTCCCCTCCCGAAAAGTTCAACAGCTCAGAGAGAGAGAGCTGCTCCTGTTGTGTACCTGCCTGCCGAACACCAAAGGAGGTGACTTCTAGTGCCAAAGCACAGAGAGGGAAGCTCAGGGGAGCTCCTTGACAAGGGGGGAGGCAAGATGTAGAGCCACGCGCACACACACGCACTCACACACTTACGCACACACACACACACACACCGCAGCCCTTCAAAACTCTAAAAGAGGAGGAAAATCGCTGCTTTGCTGCACAAACTTTTCTCCCACAGCTTTCATCCACTCATCTTAGACTTCTATGTGGAACCCAATTGGATCCCTTCTTCAGTATGGGCACTGACTGAAGTGACTTTTCATAAGAAGTTGGAGCCACAGACGTTTAAACTTTGCCAGATGCCACAGAGAGAATGCAAACTCTGAGCCGGCTGGCCGCGAAAATAAATGCTCATCAGAGAGCTAAAACTTCTGCAATGTGCAATTTGTTGAAATCCTGGCCATACGTTGCAGCTCGCCATATCTGCATTTTCATCAGACAAACATTTTGGGCCATTTAATTGATTGAGCTATTTTTCCCAGGACCGTTTACAGTCAAACATTGTCTGCATTCATTGTTACACCAACTGTGGAGATATTGCATCAGTCACAAGGGACATCACTATTAAGAGCACAGCTCTTCTAAGACAAACAGGATGACTTAAAGCACTGCTATTCCATCGACCCACTGTCACAGAAATCACTTTATCAGCCTCTTTCCCATATATCCTTTCAACTTTTAATGATCAAAGGACAGAGATTATAGTAAGGGATCTCTCACACATGGACAAGCCAGGATTATCAATCAGTGGCAGGGGAGTAAAGTAAAGTCAAATTTAAAGTGAAGGGATATAACTTAAGTCTGTATACAAAATTAACCCCCGTCAAAGTAGAGCAGCGGGGATACTCTCTAAGGGCCCGGATCTGCAGTTACTGAAGGAGAGTCCAGAAAGACTGCTGATAACTTTGGAAAATAGAGCTACTAATTGATGTAGCTAATAAGAAGCACTGGAGGTTCTTATTAAAGCAGCTCTGATGGTAAATCCACTGAATCAAACCTGGAATGGAAGAGGAATTTAGCGCTACCCCGACCGCTCACATTCCTGTTAATCAAGAAATATGACACAGCTGACGAGGCATTATGTACATGAGGTGATTCGCATCGCTCTAAGAGCAAAATAAACGGTCCAATTTTTAATTTGTCCCTTATCTTAATCGCAGATGATTGGATGTCTGCTACGATAACTGATCGGGCAACAGCAGCTCGTTTAAACTAATAAATCACTGGACATTGAATACATCATTTTCTCTGTTGAATGCAGGTCCAGCTCTGCAGGAGTCACAGCCACTGAGAAGAGCAGAGTGACATAGCGATGTTCAATAATGTCATTGTGGAAACAGGAAACGTATCCATTCGCTCACAATGAGAAGCTGTCTGCCATTACAATGGTGATTCTGGTTTATTACAACTTGGGTCATGTTTTTATAGTTTTGACCATCATTTCTATCAGTTCTAATAACACTGTGCTCGCCAAAGTAACTGCTGAGATCTGGGAAAACAGTGACATCAAGTCCAAGAGGGCAATTTATACATATTTACAACAAATTTATTTGGAAGTTAAACTGTACAGTATGCACACCCGAAATGTCAGTTATAATCCATTACACAGGAAAACAGTGTACACATACAAAAATGAACCAGAAGTGTGAAAACTGTGACGGATGTTTACTGACAGTTTGCTATTTTTACTGTTTATCTTTGTTTTCTCTACCAGATAAGTTTGTCTAACCTGGAGGGTTTTTTACTTTTCCCAGCTGACCTCTTTTTAGCAATGCCACCGCGTTCCCAGCACAGAAATTAACAAAAAATTTACAAGACAATTATAAATGACCTCATAAGCAAAACAGATATAATAGGGTGGGTGTGCTAGGACTGACTCTGAAATTAGTTTGGGTTACACATATACTGAGATGGAAGAGATTTGACTAGAGTGTGAAAAACGAAAAAGGAATTCTGAAAAACGAAATTGAATGAGTAGAGTTTGCTACTTATTTTTGAAAAACTGAGTTGGCTATAATATTGTCTGTTTTGTCTCACGGTCATTTAAATTTGCTTTTCAATTTTCTGCATTATTGTCTTTTGTAAAAAGTATATTGTCAGGTGACAGCAACAATGTTTTATATACTTAGTATGGTGATCTATACATGACTGATTAAGGTACATAAAGAAACTGGATGAAGCCAAGGTAGTGAAAATATTTGGTGAATAAATCATGGTGTACTGTAGGTGTCTTCATTGAAGCTCACACATGACTGCACTGTGATGTGTGTGTGTTCTCAAAGTTAAAAATTTTTATTAGTGGCAATATAAGAGATGGCCAAAAATACAAAAACAAGATTGTGTTGTCATGATAAACCCCAACTTGCTAATAGCCAACAAATGTAAGTATGACTTTTAATTGTTTTTGCACATTCTCAGCTGCATTGATATTGAGTTTCATCACCTTGGCTGAGCCGTAATGAGGCTGCCACCCCGTAGCGGCTTGCTTGTGGTCACTGCGTTGCTGTTTCAGTGCTATTGCACATCTCAAAGCGGGAGGCAGTCAGTGTATCTGGGTGAGCCTCCAGTCCAGGAGCCAAAGCCTGTCAGAAGCTGGACGGCTCGGCGGACTGCAGGTGGCACCGGGGAGGACGGTGCACAGGTTCAGGATGTGTGTCTAGGTGGGTGGGGGTGGACCAGGGTGGTGTGCGCCAAGACAAGCAGGTGTGTCGGGGCGGTCCATCTTGGCCCTGTCAGCGATACACCATCATTAGGCGGTGTGGGCGCAGCAGGGTGCACCATTATGTCTCCCTGGGCCCTGTGTAATTACGCTCTGACATAATTAACCCAGCAAGCCCATTAGCCAAGCATTGGCTGGCTGAAGAGAGAAAAAAAACGCTATAATTATTTGTTGTGCGCATGTTAATGAGGCCAGCTGTGTTCCCATCATACAACACGAACAAATTAATTTACAAGGCTGTGCTCCAAGGTTTTTTCTTTTCATTCAAAACAGTCTTGTTTTTTTTTCCTCTGAGTGGACTTCAAGGTCCATAAACACGCTCTGCCGCTGCTGCAACAAACAGTAACACTGCTGTAATATTGTTGTCAAGAACCCAAACTAGGTTGAGAGAACACTTAGTTTTTACTTTCACCTTCACAGACAATGTTAAGTGATATGAGGTATGTAACGATAAATTGTTGCCTCTCTTCTTCTGCCTGTCAAGGATTAGTTTCGATTGCAAAAAACACAAACCGTTCGCAACAAATTCATAAACATTACTTTTGTGTTTGTGGTACATTTTAAACCAACGAGCATTTGATATTCAGATAGCGAGCCGAAGTCTCGCTTTACCTTGATGTGGCAGAAGGAGTGAGAAAATACTAAAATAAAAAGATAGGTGGAATGAAAAAAAAAATGATTGTGGGAAGCGGCGGCTTTTGTGTGTGAACAAAACAAAGCTGAAAGAGAAACTTCTTAACCTGTTCTTTTTCATTGCCGTTCCATGTCTTTGTCTGACAGACTGAAGGACGGAGAAGGATTGACATCAATACCAACACATTTTAAAGCTTGGAACAAAGAGTCGAGCCAGAGCTAGATAGCATTTAAAATTAACATGAGATGCTGCGGCGAAAAACAAAGTGCCAATGACACACAAACCGAACTTCTCTTGAAATTATATGAAAAAATGAAACAAACTACCTCGCATTCTTATTTATGAGACATGTAATACAAATCACAATTAATTAACTTCATCAAATACACCAGCCTTTACATTTTTGAATCCCATGGTTCCATCTTATCTGCTCTAAGGCGCGCACACACACACACACGCACATGCACACGCACGCACACACACACACACCCACACATGCACACACACACACACACACACACACACACAGACATTCCTACACACACCCAGTTGCTGTCTTTTAAGAGCACACTCTCTCCTGGTCCCTCTGGGGTCTCCTTCTCCACTGGGATCAGTTGGAGAGGCCCAGCTCTTTTATGAACATAATGCATTATTAAGCACCTCAAACATCTCCTGGGCCTTTGTTTATTACTGCTCTTATTAATCACTTGTGCATAATCTCGTCCCGCCCAGAGAGCTTTCATTTTCCATCAGCCTTTATACGCCGTTATTTTCCGACAGACCGCCACGAACGCACACGGCACTCCTTCTTCGCTCTCATCCCGACTGTAGGTACTCAGCTGCAAAATTACAATAAAGCCAGCTTGTTGTGCCTTGCAGGCCTCTCTCGCTGGTGCTTGCTTATGTATATGAAGGGTTGAAGAAGGACAACTATTCTTTATGCATCTGAATGACTCTGAATTACTAAGGTCAGTACGTGGTGTTCTGATAATCTTATAGCCCAGGGAAACATCCAATGTGAATATGTGAGGCACTTATAACCATCTCACATGAAAAACATGCAACTTAATGGGACAAAAAGCTGCTTGTGCTTCTGCCCTGCTCTGCAGTACCAATGGTCACCACTAGCAAGCACTGTTGCCATAACATTTCCACTAACACACACATATATGCATAGACTACACAGACACACACACACCTCAGACATGCCGTAGGCCCGGCGCACACACGCATACACACACATACACACACACACACACTTAGAGGGGTGTATTCAGATCAGAATCTTCACAAACTCTCAGTGAGCTCCCCGCTCAGATAAAAGGAGCTGTGTTCTAAAGGAGAGAGGGAGCGGGGTGGATCCTGAGGGATGAGTGTGTGTACTGAGAGGAGGCAAGGAAGAGCAAACACCTGGAGCGTCAGTCTCAGGGCTACGCCCCTGGCGACAGGGCCTCGCTGCTCTCACAGAGGTGGCAACAAACGCCGACGTTCAAACGCCACTCGCACACACTCACACACTCCAGGAGAGAAGAGCAGAATGAGACGGCGAGGAGGAGAGGAAGAAACAGAGAGAGGAAGTGAGGTGCATCTCTGGGAAACCGATGAATTCGGGCAGAAGCTGCCACTGTTTTTCAGCGTTCAGTGATCAGGACGTGTTTATCTGCACTGATCAAAACCGTGCGGAGGTGATATAAACATTGTTAGGGAAACACTGTTAACAGGCCTCTTTCAAGCCCCAGACTGGGTAGGAGTTACAGTGCACAGCATGGGGAGATGTCACAGGCAAATCAAAATATAGAACGCTAATGAAACACTCCAGCGGATTGACATCTCGGCTTAGGGGCCTCATGAAAGACAAGAGGAGAGAGAAAAAAAATCACTTCAATCACCTGCATCAAGAAGTTATTTCTGTTCTGAGTTTACTGTTGCATTCTAGTTGCCATTGAACAGGAGCATTAGTTTGCATTAACAAAGCAGAACGTTATCATGCTGGAATCTCACAGATGTAACGGATATGTTATTTGTATTCAATAGTGGGCACGGCAAAGTGGATAACTGATATGTGACCAGATGTTAATGATAGCCAGATACAACAGGTCACATATTGAGCTGCTGCTGCGCGTGCCCCTCCCCCTCCTTTCCTTGTTCGCCTCTTGCATTCATTAACTCTGCTGTTGGCCTGTTCTGATTGGACTGAAGGCCTTAGTGTCGGGCACACAAATGAGCGCGCGCACACACACATTGAGAGAGAGGCACTTTCAAATGAAATAATAGGAGGGAAAAAACGTCCCGCAATGAATAGTAATAACTGCATTAAGATTAACGAGCACGGCGTGTAAAGAATAATTGCATCTGTCAAAAGATTAAAAATACATGAGCTGTAGCATTTGTTGGGGGAATGGTGGGGAAGCTCACTGTTGTGTTTGAGGGGCAGAGAGAAATGAAGTGGGGCCACAGCCAAATGACTGTCCTCCGGTGTACCTGGAGTCATCCATTCTAGCGAGGGGTGGGCAGGAGAAGGGGGGAGTTGTGACCTTGGACACCAGCAGCAAGATGTACAGTGACAAACAGGCACAGGATACTGTAGGCCCTCCTCACAGATGGCAGATACTGCAAGGGCCCGACACGGAAATTCTGTCAACAGTCTGGCTTCTGCTTGGCTGCAGCCAGTGAAGTGGGGATATCTGGCAACGAAGGCACCTAATGTCGGGATCATTCAACGCTACGTTTTTGCCTTTCGGGATAGTCACCGTGTCAAATTAGGCAATCATTGAGTCATAAATTGTTGCTAAGACTTGGCTGAAAGACATGGCAGACTTGGACCCTGACCAAGTGTCGCTTAACATCCTTCATGACTTGCGTGGCATAAATTCAGAATTGGGGAGGTGGTGCTGGGGACTTTTGACATTCATTCATTCAATCATCAATCGATTTGTCGTGCATACAGTTGGGCGCTGAAAAGTTCTATGTGCTGCTTCGGGTCAGCATCAGAGACATCACAGGAGTGTGAAAAGCTAGCTTTTCTGTTTGTCAGTTACTTTGTGGTTGACTGAATATAAAATTATTTAAGAATATGCACCATGTGGGCACAACATAAAATAATCATAACATCTGATTTGGGCACAAGACCCCTCTTCAAGACAGGATTACTAGTCTGTGTTAGGAAATGGTATTTCTATATTCAAGAAACAGCTGGATTTGTTCAGAGACTTTGTAACTGTGGCAAATATCTGGAAGCTGGCAGCTTGTTAAACCACAATGTCCAATTTTCTATTTTCAAACATGTTCTTTATTATTATTAATTGGGGATATTAGAAAACACAGAAGTATAAAGTTCCAAGTATTTCCCATTTTTATGAAAAACAAGATAAAACATTGTCTTCATATAGAAAATTACGATAGTACTAGTAATTGTAGTGTGTAAGAATATTGTTCCATAGAATAGTTATTACATTGATTAAGTAATGCAATTACAGTTTATTTGATAAATAAGTAATTCATTGCATTTTCCAGGCTTCTTGTCCAGCTCTGTTTAGCTCTCTCTGACCTTTGCTGAGATAGAAAATAAGTGGCTTCGCTCTGTATGAGTCTCAGTGATACCGTGAAACAGACTCCCTTTGTAAAGGTAAGGTCAAATGGAGGTAGGAAGCTGGCTGTGTTACGTCACCTGATGTAACCTGACACGGGAAGGTCTACTATTGTATACTCAATATAATGACCACACGTACTCTCTGTGTGAATACGTACACTGTATATAAAGAGACAGAGAGGAAAAAATTGTTAGGTACCTTGAAAACAAAAGCTACTGTAGCTTTTTCTTAGACATTAGAGTTGATGTTGGCTGACAGTGGCCTTTCTTTTTATTTTAAAGTCTTTGTTCTTGAACATAACAACGGTTATTTGACTCTATTCTCTACTTGAGAGGGGTTCGTGACAGAATATATCCCACAAGACGCTCCTGGGCTTGAATTAAGGCCTTGATATAAAAGGTATAGGTCAGAAAATCAAACTGAATACATCTTCAAAGAACGGTATTTCTTATCAAGGAAATAACTCCATTCAAAGTGTGTGTATGTGTGCGTGTGTGTGTGTGGTGGCACAATATCAAGCAGGGGACTTCAAGGAAAAATGGAGACCTTTAAAAGTCAGTTGCTGCCGTCGCTATTTCTCTGACGCAGACTTTTATCTTGTATTCATTGAATCTGTAAACAGCATTCTCTACTCCTGCCACAAGTGTTTCTCTGATCTAGACTGAGATTGGGCTGCGTTTTGCTTGCCGTCTCCTGCAACAAAGAGCAACACAGTACATGTGCCCTGGCATTGAAATAACAACTGCATAAACACACAATATGTCTTTCCTCCGCTCTAACTTACTGTCTTTGCCCCTCTCTCTCCCTTTTCCCCCCATTGGCCTCATCAGGCCTGCGTTCCACACGAAGCCAGACTTCAGTTGGGATTTTAATTGGCCCTCCACAATCAACAGCAGAGCTCCTCAAGGATGTGTTCGCTCCTCAGCCAGGCTACACTCAAGGACCAGTGCTGGGTTTTGAAGTGGCCTCACGCAGAGTTTTGGAAACCACTCTGAGAGCACAGACTTTGAAAAATAGATAAGAGCCACAGGGTATAGGGTTTTATGTATCTTACATCCATGTGCTGTTGCACCATATCTATCTACGGCAAGAAAATTACCTCTTGGTTTGAGTATGCTGCTTCATATATACATGATACGTCTATGTGTGTATACTTATAGGGCCGGTCCAGTGATAGAGGTAGTGGTTTGATGGGAAATTGATCTCCAGGGAGTGATCTTTGAAGGGGGAAAGATAATTCTAGAAGTAATGTGTGAGTGTGGTGTTTATACCGCTGCTGCTGTTGTTGTTTGGGAAGATGCGCATCTCTGGTCTTAGTGGGAGACTCACCTGGGGCCTCGATAAGCTGTTTGTAGATTCCCAGGAATGCAGACTCGGCCTCCTTACTGCGCTTGTTCAGAGCAACCACCTGCAGAGGAGAAGACACCATTAAGGTAAACATTGATGGATATAATCCTGGCATATGTCGAACTCACAATGCACAACATATTTACAATTCAGGCATTAAATTGATGCTTTTATACGGAGCAGAAAACCCTTACATTCTCAAATAGCTAACAATGAATCAATAGCAAACAGAGCAAAGGTCAACCTCACCGTATTCTTCCACTAAATGAAAGATACATTTCTGCATACCTTCTATATGTACTGTATATAACATATAACACATTTAAAAGAGCGAAATACTGTGCAGTGCATAGCTTGTGTTCAATTCAATTCAAAGGCTGTGTTTCTACATGAGCACTGACGTTTAGAGGAACAAGGTGTAAACTATGACCATATCCTCCCTGTTTAACTGCCAAGCTGCTGCATGTTGCGAGGTGACATTTGGCCTGTTAAATGTAGGTGCCGGCGTGCGCGAGAAGGCTCGCCAGTGACAGTGGCCTCCATCACCAGCAGCACTCGGCACCTGCTATCCTCCACTCGGCGGGTGATGCAAACCAATTAACGATTCATTAGGAGGGACAAAGAAAGCGAATTAGCCACCACCTGGCCCCATGGAGAGGGCACCTGCACTAGTGGGTATGTGGGTTACCCTGCTCCCAGCTCCCGCTAAGTCCTGGGGCCTGTTTGCAAGTCAGAGGACGCGCTGCAGCGGCCTCTCGGCGTCCTCTGCTCTGCAACGGTAAATCAGATCAGGCTCGTCCAAATGACCCAAACGACCGGAATTCAAATTATTGTCATCTATTGTCTATGTCATTTCTGTCACTGTTGATTACAGCCTCTGTCGGATCAGCTCAGTGGACTCCACAACGGAGGGTCAAGTGCGCGGTCGGGCTGAGCCAGGCTGCTCCTCATCGGTATGACTACACTTGAAAAACATTCATTTCGCAAAGGCTGAAAACACTTATGAGAATGATGGCGGTTGAGGCGGTGGTGGTGGTGGTGTGTTGGGGCTGTTTAGTGGGGTTATAAATAAGGTGTGTGGAAAACAGCGAGGGAGACGGAGAGCCTTTGATTTACTGGAAATGGCTGGCGTCTTCCCTGGGGAGGCATAACGACAGCATCATGTTTAAAGAAATATCATAAAGATCAAGCAAATCCCCCCCTCCCCATCACTCCCACTTGGAGCAGCTCAGAGGAGTTCATGGAAAATGGAAAAGGCTGGAGCCCAATCAATACAGATGCAATAGTCTGCAGCTCTCAGCCAGCTGCCTGCTACACTATGCTGTTGTTTCACTCAACTATACCCCAGTTTAAGGCCCCCACCCACCAACCTCCATCCACCCCTCAGCCACCCCCTTCCCCTCCCCTCTCCTTCCAGGACATGACGTTCATGTTGGCATGTCCGCTCACAAACAGTGAGAACGTGTGAAGCACCCTGGCCCCATAAACACTGTTTCCAGCTTTATGTGGTTTATGAGTACATCAACATCTAGTGTTAGTTCAGCTAAGGTTTGCTTTATCCCCACTGATGATAGACTGTTGTCATGTTTGCTTCGTTTTCACTACCAACAGGAGCAATTTCGTGACCGCTACCTCTGCTCTTAAACGCGACAATGAGCAAAGCCAACAGCACTTTGTGACATCCAGACAAACTATCATCAACCTGAGCTTTCACCTGAGCTACATGGCCACTACAGCAGGGTGGCTGAACCCACGGCCACTCATCAACTTTTTGCTGAAAGTCTGCTGGCTGGCCAGGCTTCCTCTGAAGCATATACATCAAATGAGGTTCCCAGCTGCATATGTAAAAAGCCTGAGATCCCATGAAGGCAACAGCAAGGGCTCCTTCTTCCAAAGACAGGCGGGGTCTCTTGGCCCTCCATCATCCTTTAACGAGAGAACACGGAGATTACCTCCACAATCACACCATTAACCTGCCTACAGACGCTAGCAGAGACATCAATCACACGCCTGCCTGACGCCTTCTCACGTTAGCGCCCACTATGCGTATAGATACCCCCCCCCACTACCCCACAACCCACCCTTGCTATCATCAAAGCACTCTTGAGGTGTCGTGCATAATATGGGTTGATCGGGGAATCATCTTCATCTCCATGCTAATCCACCTCCAGCCAAGCACATTGCATTTCAGAGCCAGAAGTCTCACACTAGATCCGAGCAGATAGGGCGGATGTGCAGAGAGGTACGGCTCGAGGAAGGACTGCAACTGGCAATTCTCTTCTCCTCTTTTGGATGCGAGATACGGCTCCGGCCCTGGCTTCGGCTCACAGCGCATTCTTTGTTTTCACCCGTTTTGTGATAAAGGATATGGCTACCGAGGGAATGGGCTTGGCCACAGGTTGATTTTACAAGCAGGAGTAAAGCCTGGGGCAGAGTAGCAAGAGAGAGACAAAGGAAACCTGTTAGCGCTCCTCCATAACTCTTCACGCAGCAACAGAGTGGGCAGAACACAGCCTCTGGGACAAGGCTGCTGGGAAATACTTACTGATAAGCCTTTGAGAATACTTACAGTACCCGCTAGTGAGTCTCTGTGTGTGCATCTGAGTGTGTGTGTGTGTGCGTGTGGGAACAAGCTAGCATGTGTTGAGAGAGGGAAATAAATGAAGGAGGAGAGAACAAATCTAGAATGAAGTGGAGGAAGCAGAGTGAAGGGCTACTGAGCGACATACAGAGAGAGACGGAGAGACAACAGAAAAGAGAGGTTCCCATAAAGAGCGCAATTAGCAATTATGCAGTCATCAATTACAATTATCACAACTGGTGATTATGCAATTATCACTCTAAATCATCGTTTTCCCCCTCTGCCTTACCAGTTTGCCACCCCCTGTGATTTGGTTGTTTGAGGATGGGTTGTGATGATGCAGGTGATTACAGTGTGACGATGATGGGGGTGTTGGGCGGGTGTCAAGGCACTGTGTGTGTGTGCAAATAAGTGTGTGAATGCTGTGAGCATGTCTGCATATGCATCTATGCCTTGGTGTTCACAGCATGTGATTTCTTTCTGTTTCGTGTGTGTGTGCGCGCACTGTTCGTGGATACACCGCTTCCATCTCAAGGTGAATGTGGTTGGTGTTGTGGGTGGTTTGGGGACAGCAAATGTATGGTTCCACAGTCCCTGAGGCCTCTAAATTACCTGTCATCTTCCCCATGATGCAAAGGTCAGTGCACAATCATAGGGAGTCCATCCTACTGTGCTGCTCACTGAGCGCCAGTCCAGCCCACAGGCTGACAGGATGTCACAACAACCCCGATCCCGCTCCATGCTTATTAGAACAAAACAGTGGGAAGCCCACCACCACCGCAACACCACTTGTCACAACACCTTCCAGAAGAATCCACTTGATTCTTGACAAAGATTCAGTCCTTGGTGTTAATAATGTCCTAAGCGTTGAGAAAATGAGGCAAAAAATATATCCAATTAAGGTGTGTTAAGTTGAACCGAAATTTAAAAGCTGTGTTGATTCAATTGTTATGTCTAAAATATTTCCAACAGCTGTCTTAAACAGTCCTTCCATTTTCAATGTTGCTATTTTGAGCCTTGTATCATGTCCATTTCTGTCCAGTTGTTCTTTCAGCTTAGTTTCTTGCAGAAAACTTTTTCAATTATAGAGATCTTCAACAATTAGTAACCACTGGTCAGGGAATCTACTTTACCCCAGTTCCTCATAATAGTTTTCTTACTTGCAATTCATAATATTTTAAACAATATTCATCCCTTCGTCGAACATTTGTTTTTAGTTTTAATATTAAGTTTTAGTTTCAATAAAGCACCATACCGACTCTTAGGGGCTGTGTATACAACAATCAATTGTAACACTTTGATAGCAGGGCAGTATTAAATGTCAGGTACAGTAACACAGATTAGAGCTGCAACCGACAATTATTTTCATTATCGAGTAATCTATCAATATTTGACCTGTACAATTTTTTAAAAAGAGTTGGAAAAAGGCCAATCCCAGTTTCCCAGAGCCCAACATGTCTTCAAATAGCTTTGACCAAAAGTCTAAACCTATACATATACATATTTACAATTGTACAAAACATCAAACTAACTTTTGAGAAGTTGAAAACCAGAGACTGCTTAACATTTTTGCTTGACACATGACATTATTCTATTAAACTTACATTTTTCAATTCTCTGAAATCCACTGGACTAAATGCTTCTTAAACAGCAAAGTGATTTCGTATCTCACCTAATCTTATAATGTCTGTTGAAGAGCCATTAAATAAAGGCCAAAATTTAAAACTGATAGGATTTTTTTCGAATCTGACTTTGAACAAAATTAGTAGATGGATCTTAATGGCTGAATGGCCACAGAAAAGCCTGCATCACTAATGGAGGACAACAAAATTCAATTAAACTCAATTGTATAAACAAATCAAGGAGGAAACGTGCAAGGAAGAAACCGGATAGCACATAACTGTAGGACAGCTATGTGCTATCCGTTTCCTTTATGTGCGATCTGTATGTTAAAAACAGCAAATGCAAAGCCACACTCTTCCCTTCAGAAGAGGGGAAAAGATCATATTTTAGCTGTGCCACCCAGCACTTTTGTAGCTGTCACTGCTGGCGTTTGTTTTGTGTTGAGTGTAGGTTCAGAGGAGAGGCGGGAGGAGAGAGATGAGTTGGTGTGGAGTGACTGATGAGTGGGTGGAGGAGAGGGGCAGAGGTAAACACTATTGCAATACAGTCTGGACGGTGAGAGACCCGTGTACACCCACACACGCACACCCACGTACACACACACACACACACACACACTTGAACTTGGGAGCATGCATACACACACACGTCAAGTTGCACTCACGCAGATGCACACTACACACAGACTGTGTTTGAGGGAAGATTTAATCATGGTGACACCCATCTCGGAGCGGTGGTAGCAGCATGGCGGTGGCTGTGGTCGTCTCTGGATGCCCGGCGAGATGAGCAGTCAGAGCACTGACACACATCTCGTCGCCACGTCAATTCCAATCAGCGGTGCCTGTCAGTCAAGGCGCTGTGCTCACAACGGACTGACGCCGCCGCCACTCTGCCGCTGCAGAGCTGCCGTCTCAGCCAAATAAATGGCCAAAGCTGACCAATATTCTTTTGTACCACTTATCTGCTCCCGATGCGAAAACACGCTGCGACTGTGCAGTGACAAATACTGAGTGAAAACGCAACTCGATTAATGGAAACCTTACGGGAGAGGTTCACTTGCATTTGAATAGAAGTAGATATAGGAAAGTGCACGGCAGAAAAAATTCAATATAGGCTTTAAGGCAAGTTTCAAGACCCTAATAATCCATAAAGGAGGTGGAAAGAATGTTCAAATCATGTTAGTAAAGCTAATATTGACAATGAAGTCGTTAAAAATGAATCTGAGTTTACAGCCATGCTAGCTGCATCAAGCTAAATGCTACTGTCAGCATGATAATTTGCTTACATTGACTATGCTATATTTGGCAGTATACTCTTGACCATGTTCACAAATCTTAGTTTAGCATGTTAGCATATTAGCACAAAACAAGTACAGCTGAGGCTGAAAGGAATGTCATTAGTTTTGCAGGTATTTGGTCATAAAACCAAAGTATTGGAAAAATTTTAATCTTGACCTAATCATGGCGCTAGATGAAAATCGAGATCACAAAAGTTATTTCTCATTTCAATTTGGTACCGACACAAATTTCAAGGCAATCTATCCAACAGTTCTCAAGACATTTCCTTAAATGTCAACCTCATGGTGGCGCTAGATGAAAAGTCAGAGGAGCAACAAAGTTATAATGATTCATCCTCTGGGGATGATGAATCTCAAAGCTGCATTGCAATCCATCAAATAGTTGCTGAGATATTTCAGTCTGGACCAAAGTGGTCTACAGATGGGCTGACAGACCCACGTTGCCATCCCCAGAGTCACGCTGTTAGCATGGCTAAAAAGGTACATCAAGATATATGGTTTCACTTGATTACAAGACACGACAAAATGAGCGAGACCTTGGGTCAATGCCCTGGTGGAGAATGGCGATAATGACCCAGGCTGAGAGGAGAGCAGATCTCTATAGATCAAGGTGGAGCTGACGTAATCCCAACGGACGTGGCACACGGAGCAGCATGAGAGACAGAACATGGCACGACATTAAACCAAGATCAAAGGGCCTGCTGTCTCCACTACGCAGCAGGTTGCCTTCTGGGTCCCCAACACCATCAACAGGCGGCAGAAGCGCTGTGTTACCCGCCCTCTCGACAAAACTCAAAAGCGCCAGCCTCGGCGCTAACATCTCAAAGTCACGGCAAAGTCAAAGTCAAGAGCCTGTGAGAGACAAACGGAGGGAAGAAAACAAATCTTTTCTGAATGTCTTTGTAGTTCAAAAGACAGGAGTTGTCATTTTCTTTGAGCTCGCGCTTTCAAATGTTTGATGCAGCGAATGACCTAAACCTTGAGGAGAGTGTGTCTGCTGAAAACGTATCTATCATGGCACGATGGGAGGGTGCGGGGGCGTGCTGAGGCTAAGATGAAGGCACTGGTTGATGTGCTGAAAGGGAGGGCTGTGAAAAGTAGTAATGAGTGCACCTGGACTAGATTTCAGAGCTGGGAGAACTGTTAAGAGCAGAGAAGAGAGGAGAAGTGTAGGTAAGGGCTAATTATAAAAATAAAGTGCCCCCATTATCCCGGTGCTGTACTGCCCTAGTGAACAAAGCTACAACAGATGGGGTGTCATGGGTAACTGTGCCAATGTGAGCCAAAGCCCTGGAGTGGATGGACCCTGGCAGGGCGCTCGTGAAGCAGTCCTGGCAAGGGGGAGGCACAGCTGCATATCTCGCCCTCAGACACATGTTGACAGTGTTTCTCTAGCCCTGCCTACACTAGTCAAGGTGAGACAGCATGACACGAGGGGAGAGAGAGGGAGAGAGAGAGGGAGAGAGCGCTCCACTATGATGGATAACGTTCTCCATCCACCTCTCCTCTCTCTCCCTCTTAGAAGGCTGGTGACTTTCCAGTGAGGCAATTATCATTGCGGAATGCATAATAGCCTAATTAATTACAGGTGTCAGCGCTGCCTTTGTTTCAGCATGGAGGAACATCATGCCAAAGCCGCATCCGCTAAAAAGAGCAGCACTGATGAACGAGCCTTGAACCGCGGCTAGAAGAGCGCAGCTGACAGAGGAACGGATCGCTGTGGAGACGACTTGAAGTCTGCCAAACAATCCTGTGTCTGTTGCTAGCGGAAGATGGATTGGAAACACATGGTGCAGAAATTAGGTCCATTATTTGCTTGATAAATCTGCAGTTGTCAATCGCAGTGCTCGGAGGAAGGTCTCAGGAAGGCCCCGCATAGGACGGCTTTGTGGGTAATTTGGTTCCAAGTAGCGGAGACCAGCACGCCGTTGGTGGCAGCACTATCAACAATGAAGCGGCCCCCTTACCCGGCGTTCCTGACAAACATGGCATATCATTTGTCCTGTCAGATTTGCCGATTTCATTCATTGTAGTGAGAAAGCCGGAAAGCAGACAATTGCTGGAGAGAGAGGGAAAAAAAGACCTAACAGGACCTGCGAAGGAGAGACTTGAATGATGGGGTGACTAGGGAGGAGAGACAGCGTCGCGATTCCTGTTATTCTCCTCCTCAGCTAAACACAAGCATACATTGGTGCAGGACTTAATAGAACGTCACATTTGGTGTGTGTAAGTGTGTGTGTGTACTGTACAGCATGTGTGTCGTACGATGGGGGGTCGTGGCGGTAGGCTGATAATCCCTCCACGCCCCCAGGCAGTGGGGGCTCATTGTAGAGTACATTGAGTCTAATAGGAGCGGGCGCTGCAGTTGTATGCAGCTCTCCCTGCTCCCACTGTGAGAAGACTTTTACATAATTAATGACTGTTGATGTTTCCCAGGTAGTCGCCCGGCAAATTCACTCCAGACTCGGCTGCCACCGTTGTCGGTTCCACGGAGAATGAGCGACACCAGAACAGACAGCTTACATTACAGGCATAAATAAGGCAATTTTGTACAGTGTCTTCAGACATTACTGTGAGGGGGGTTCAGGGCCAATGATTCGACTTGCTTCAGAGAAACACTCAGAAAGAGCTTTTCTATGTCTCGGGGTCTACAGAGAATTTGCTCTTGATCCGAGTAAAACTGCCTCCTTTAGTGTTTTTATAATTCTGTATGCGGTTGGAGACACACAGATAGAAGAGTGCAGCCTTTTCAAGATAACAGTTGACGGCTCCAGACGGATGATCATTCATGTCTGCATGAATCAGTCTAATCTGAATGTCGATCTTAATACACGTGAGCCTGGTGGTCTGGGTTTGTATGTTCCAGACCACTGACAGTCTGGTGAGGCCTCGGGGCCCTGTAAATATCGCTGGGAGGCAGTCCACATTTATACTGGAGCATGTTAAATTAAACATTTAAACACGACACCAAGGGAAGGCTATTTTTTACTGCTCTCGGCCCACTAGTCATTATTAATTTGTAATAACCTTTAAGGCTTTTTGATGTCATACATATTTTACAGAGAGATATCACTCCCAGCCAGACTGGAGAGGGCCTGTCGATGACAGATCACCAGAGTGCCACTGAAATGTGCCTTCATCTGCTATAATTAGGACCAGGTGAAGGTTAAGAGTGATCTTTCGAATGTGTGTGTATGCATTTGTCTGTGCACCACCTTACACATTGATGCATCAGTGTGATGACATGTCAACACCCAAAGATTAAAAACCGTGGCAGCCAAAAAGAGAGGAGAGACGAGACTGGACAGCAGCAAGGAGCAAGGATTTTCCCAAAATTATTTTTCACAAAAAACAGTGCGCAACGTCTTTCTGGCAGTGGCCTGACCATCATTTTAAAACCTTTTTAGGTATTTATGAATGCCCAGCATGAAGGAGTTCATTTCAGCTCCATAAATCAGCTGAGCGGTTGAACACTGGGGGGTAAGGGGACACATTAACACCCCACTCTCTGTCTCCTTCATATTCCTCTGTTAGAGGGCTGGCCAAGGCCCATCTTGCTCCCGCTCTGCTGGGAGGTCCTCCATGCCCGCTGGATGCCAGCCTAAAGCTCGTGTACGCTGGTGCCAACACGCCACTAAAAGCTGTAAAACAAATGAGCTCTGTTTGGTTAATGTACGCTGATTGACCTCTGCTGCCAGGCATTTGATGTCATGATTGTAATGACCAGCTTCTCTGCCTGATCACTCATATACAATGTGACAGGCGCGAGGTGGCATTTCAGTTGAAGTGAATGAGGGCTAATCAGATGAGATTCCTATAACAGCAAGAGCTGATGTTATTTTCAAAATGCATATCCGAGCATCTATTGATAAAATTAACAAGCATTCAAAATGTTTTTGGCATTTTTATCTAAAAAGGGTCAGTTCATCAAAATAACATAAAAAGTTTGATACTTTTCATGGTATGTACTAATGTGGTTTTGGTTTTAGCTTGTCCAGGTTTGAGATTTCTGCTTCCTTCCCAATAAAACAGAAAGTAAATAGAATTTCACTGTTGGTGCACTATTGAACAAATGTAATTATATTTTAAAAAATTCAGTAGTTGTGCAGTGGTTTCAACTTTTTTGGCTTGTGAACCCCGAATAAAAAGCAATCTACTTGCAACTTTTTGCCACATGTTGCATGTCTATGACCACTTTAATCAAAGAGTGACTTTCCCTTCTATGACAGTTTCATTTGAATACTTTTTAGAGCCCTTAAGAAGTAAAACTATACAGTATTTCGAAAGACAGAAGCAAATATTAGAGGAAAGACTTTTGTTTTTTAGCACATCCGACATAAGAAAACATCTTTTGACCCCTCAGATTCATCTCACAACCCCTTGCAGGGGTCCTGATCCTGGGTTGGGAACCATAGATCCACATGAAGACATTATCAACAGTTTTCATAGGGACTTTTTTCAGCAGAAAGTGTGTGTAGTGAAAAATAGTGACAGTGAGGTCTGTGGATTATCCTGAGTAATGGGGAAATGTTTCTCACTACTGTGAGTGAGCTACACAGACAAAATTCCATTTCCCTCCATTGTCTCAGATATACGTTTCAAAACCTGGGCAAATAAGCCAAATCTATTGGTTAGATACCACTAGAGGTAAGTGAGAAGTACGTTTTTGTTATTTGTATGAACTGGCCTTTTGAAGGATTTTTTTTCGCTTCACAATAACTATTCTTTTTGTTACATCGTTGTGAAGCAGACATTCAGGATGCGCGAAATCAATCTTAAGCAGCCTCAGAAACAACTCTTCAGCAAGCTTTATATATAGGACCTGACTTTAGTGGTTATCTATTGGATGCTGAGCGTTACATAACCCTCCATATGCTCAGAGTGTAGGACAATTCCATACGGGTTATAAATAAAGAAACCTGACGCACGGCTGCAGCCACTGTGATTTGGGCAAGTTCTCACATGGGATGTCATAGTTCTGCAGTGCTAGCCCCACTGCTATTTCAGGCTCTGCCTCATTAGAACATCCGCCGTGAGTGAACAAAAAAAAAAAATAACAGACTGTACAAAAGACATTTCATTAGGGAAGAGAGAGCATGAAGAGAACGTTCACCCTCCCAGCCACGGTGCGTTCTGCGCTAAAACTCCACGCATTTGCTACAATGATGGTAGATGCATTGTGAAGTGCGGCCAGGTAGGTGAGATCTGTGTCTCATGATCCCAAATGGAGGAGGTCTGCAGGCCTCGCTGACAGGGGCACAAACACGCAACCTGCCACAATGACTGCAATTACCCCACATCCACTGCCTTCAGCAGGGGAGAGTGAGTGTGGAAGTGTGAGAGGGGGAAAGTGAGGGACAGGACATGCGATTATGCATGTAAGTGTGAGTTCTGGCATGAGAGAGGAGGTGGGGGTGAAAAAAATACACATTATTGCGTGACTGCCTGTACCTGCCTCTGTGATAATGTGTGTGTGTGTGTGTGTGTGTGTGTCAGAGCGTGGTTTCAGTGTGCCTGTGGAGGCCCTCTCACACCACAGCGGCTGGCTAATTTAGTTAGGGAATAGCTGGCTGTCCTTCAGGTGAATGGACAGAGATTGGTCTCAATATGAGATGTAATAAAACAAGCCCATCACTGGATCTCACCGCACCTTCGGCTGTCCTTCACATGTCTCGCCAGAAGAAGACACACACCCACAAACACACACACACACACACACACACACACACACACACACACACACAGGCCAAGGAGGCCTCCAAGGTTTGCTATTTTGAAGAAAACCATGAAGCAAATATTGCTTTTTCAGTTATTTTAGATTGCCCACATTCTATTTATTTATATTTATCACCACTGGCACTGACACAATATTAACATCTTCATCTCATCTCAGCTGTCTCAAAGACATAAAAATAATGCTAATCCCGTTGCAATAACCCAGTGGTGGAAGAAGCACTTAGATCCCTTATTTAAGTAAAAGTACTATTACAACCATTTCTAAATACTCCATTACAAGTAATTACAAGTATAAGCAGGAAAAATACTTAGTATGCAGAAAAAATGCCACTGTGAGTCATTCACTATTGTATATTACATTATTGAATTATTAATACTGATGCATGAATG
The DNA here is from genome assembly GCA_025331565.1 of Holacanthus passer. Taxonomy (NCBI): domain Eukaryota; kingdom Metazoa; phylum Chordata; class Actinopteri; family Pomacanthidae; genus Holacanthus; species Holacanthus passer. The sequence continues at coordinate 201,269 of JAFREQ010000188.1, read as the reverse complement.
TGTAAGTGACACTTTAGTGTTGTAGCTGGTTGAAGTGGAGCCGTTTTATTTACAGTTCCATGGTCTACTGGTTCAAAGCCTAGTTGTTGGTCCACTCAAATGGTCACAATATTAATCTAAGATGTTGTTTGATGATTAGCAGGACAGAAATGCAGAAAAACTAAGTTTTGTTACACAAATGTAGATGAATTTTTGGGGGGACTTTTCTAGAATCTTTGCTTTTGTTGTGAAAGAATGGATGCTTTTACCTCTGAATAGTTATTCAAATAAATCCATCTGAGAAATTTAAAGCAGAAATCACTATATATAGTGGAAATGCAAACAACTCATAGACATCTGCAACAAGGAGCACCAACTAGACACTGCCTTCTTTGTAACTTGCCACGAGATAAAGAGGATGGAAAACACTGATTTTATCTTAACCTATTTATTGTGTTTTTATCTAAAATCTTAATCTTAAAATCCTGATATGAAATGTGACTGCTAATTATTGCTGTCAAATAAATGTAGTGGAATAATAAGTACAGTATTTCCCTCTGAAATGTAGTGGAGTAGAAGTATAAAGTGCCATAAAATAGAAGTACTCAAGTAAAGTACAAGTACTTCAGAATTGCACATAGGTACAGTACTTGTGTATTTAGTTAATGTTCACCACTGGTAACACAGTGCTACAAAATCCTGCATGTTGATTTTCCTCAGGCAGTTATTGGACCTCCATTTCTCCTGTATACTGAGAGAGTAACAGTGCCTCTCTGTAAGGACTGAAGCAGGGCTGAGTCCACCTGTCCTCCACTTTGGCTGCAGCTGACTCTTGCTCCTTCCTGCCAGCTGCTGGCATCCAGGGTCTGGTGACCAGCAGCTTTTTCCCTTTTGGCTGTCCCTTCAGCCCTACTCCAGGCTGGCCCCTTCACTCCAGAAGAAGAGCCGGAGTTCTCCCACTAAATCCACCGAGACCCAATTACAGGGACTGCAGGAGAAATCACGAGGAGATGCAAAGTTACTTGGCTCTAATTGAGGATGTGTTGAACACCCTCCTCAGGCCACCGTGGACACTTTATGAGTTGGATGAAACAGAGAGCCCTGCAGTGGGACTTTAAAACATACATCTGTTTGTGACAAAGGCAAAGAACACTCTGATCTGTGGTCTTAGATATTTAAGGGTGGCGGGTGCAGTTTAGGATGTCATATTTCCAGTGTGAAATAAAAATAAAACAAGCAGATCTGCTTAAAGTGTAAAAACACATTTGATTTGTGGTGAAGAAGCGACACTTTAAAGTGGGGTGTACATTAAGAGAGTAAGAGAGTTACTTCACTTGCAGCTGCTTGTTTTAATAGAGCCACATGTTAATTAGTATTGTAGTTAATCCCATATTAGAGAGACCCAAACTGTCAGGTCATATTATAAACAATCGGTCCTAATGTTCGTGCATGTGACATTTGGAGCTGCTATCTCTTCTAGCAAAATGTTCCCTAGGTACTAATTGGCCTACTTTACGCTGTCTTTCTTTGAATTGCCAGTTTCTTTATCATTTAGGATATTAGCCTTGACAAGCATCATCCCATATACCATAGGCCCACTAAGAGCAGAGAGGAGCTGCATCTGGTTTTTTTTTTTTTTGCAGAGGGACAGCAAAAACGGGAATAAATGATTTACACTAGCATGTAATACCGCAAGATCTGCCTTCATGGGATATTAAATACAATCTGAAAGAAGAATAAAAGTTCAAACACTTAGCCAGCAGCAAAGTAAGTGTAACTTTTCTCTGCTTGCATTATTTAAGATAGGCTCCATCATTTTATCAATCTATCGATCTCTCACCAGAAAGATGAAAATGGAAAAATAATGAGGCCGATGAATGCTGTGTAAAGAACATCAATGTGCAAAATTTAATTATCTGTGCTGGAAAGAGAAGGAAAATGTGTCGGCTGTTTTCTAAAACAAAAAAAAAAGTGAAAAAAGGAGCAGTTAATATTTTTCCCTCTCTGCATATTTTAATTACCAGATCAATCATAACTACGTACTGCAGTACTGCAGAGAAAAGAAAATTGCAAGTCTAAATGAAAAACAATAGATTTGCTTTAAAGTCTTGGCTCTTTTGAAGTCTAAATTAAAATTTCAGGTGCCTTTACAAGAGCCTTCTTCAGAAAGTTATGATATTTAATTAGCGTGTTTAGATTTTGCTGAAATTAAACTTCACAGCCGAGCATCATGTGAAATGAAGACTGGTATTCCCAGGCTTTCAGCAGGGGGGGAAACACCGCAGATGAACAGAGGGAATTAAATCACTTCAGCACATGTGGGCTGTGTATCCTCTGACAGAAGCTCATGTTCTTTTGACTTGTGCTGCCACTGGCTTGATCTGAGGCTGGGTCTCGCTGCTCAATGGAGCAGAGAAAACAACTTTGCTCTCTGACTGTCTGTGCAGCTCCGATTCTGCGCCTGAAATCAGAGAATCACGCCGTAGAATTGGCGGAGCAGCTCTCCCGTTCCGCCTTTTCCTCCTCGCATGAGCTTTTCCTGGTTGTGCGAGCGCTGATGTTTATTTCTCCTGGCATGTCCTCGCCGGCGCTGAGCCACCGATTTCACACATTTTTATTGGCTAATTTGACTGTGCTCTTGCCAGCAGCTGAGAGTGAGCCAGGAGTCAGAGATCCTCAGAGACAGTGCTACTGCTACTGCTAGTGTTGCTGCTCTCTCTGGCTTAGGGTGCCTGGAGGGAGCAGGGGAGGGGGAGGGGGGGGGGCTCTCACCTGTCTCATAACAAGTAGTTGACCATGTTAGACTGAGGCGAGCTCGGTCTTAGAAACTGCCTCTGAGATTAGTTACTGTCTGCTGCTGGTGAGTGTCTGTTTGGTGAGGGGTCAGGAGGGGAATGTGATTGCCTGTCTCTTAAGGTGACAGGGGTTTAGAGGAGCGGATGTACACCCAGTCAGACGCCCAATAGGAGCGGAGCAGCCGGCGCTATGCGTGCGTCCATCCTCAAACATGGCTAACATTTGCACAGCAGCGGCAGTCAGGCGTGACGTCTCCGGGCTCTGAGGTTTGTGCTGTCAGGACGGTAGAAATTAAACCTGGCACTGCAGAGCAGAATGTGCTGAAACTCATCAATTCCACATGGCTAGAGAGCCAAGTGCCTATTTATAACATGCCCCCCCCCTCTCTCTTCTTTACCTGGTGTGCATCCCTGGCTCTAAACACGCATCCATAATGATGAATACACCCAACTGGGACGCTCCGACAGGGCATCAGTCAGGACAGGAAAACAAACACGCCAACACACACACACCATCAGATCACAGCACAGCAGAGGAGGGATAAGACTGACACTGGGAAGGCTGATGGAAAGGTTGAGGCGTCTCAGCATAAAAACACCCAGCAGAATCACAACAATCAGTCACCACACAGGAAACAAACAAGGGCAGTCAGATATATTAAACTTCTTCAAAAGGCCCAATCTAAAGCTGAAACGTGCCAGAGCGCTGGTGAAATACTGCCACCCAACTACAGGCTTTTTTTTATGTAGTCATTTACTGAATTGATGATATTTCATTTTAAAAGTGACTGTCTGAACTTCTGAGAAACAGACTGATGGCATATTGCAGGAATTCTCCAGTTATACATCTGTGTTGGGGGAGAAAAATGTGTCCATACAAACACTGGAGACAAAAATGACCTGTATTTTGGTTTCTTTATGCAAGTCGAGAGCTATTCTTATATTGCTTCTGTTTCAATTTAAAGCTTCACAGCAAGAGTGCTGCATGCAGGTTTCCTCTTGGATATAAAAAGCTAAACTGACGTGAAGTAAAATGCAATGAATGAAGGGTTTTACTGCTCCAGCCTTATGTGCCAGGACCAGTATCTTAGGGTGGCTGGTGTTATGTTTGCTGACTTTATGACTCTTCTCTGTTAAGGTGTTTTCAGACTGAGCACAAAGACAATTTGTTTGTGTTTACATATGTGTCGAAAACAGGCAATGTATTCAGACTTAAGCTATAGATAGCTACCAACATACACACTGGCTGTTAGGGGGGTGATTTCGGACACAGCTGATTTAAAAATTCTCTTATTTTGTCCGGTTTCTCTCTTTTTTCCCCCCTCTTGTCTTTATACTGTCATAAAATTGAGTCATAGCTTCAGGATAAGTGCAAATCTTTGGCTCAGGTTGAAACATTTTTAATACCTGCGGATGCATGTTTCTCTCACTTTGCTCTGCCTGAATGAATTAGCATCTGTTCACATGCACTCAGCTCTTTGCATTGAATTTATAGGCAATCACAACACTCACTTTGTGTTCAGTTCACGTTATGTTTTAGCATTTTAACATCAGTCTGTAATTGTCACTTGTGGCCACAGAGGCCACTGTTTAGCAAATGTAACATAAGCTCGTTTTAAAAGGGTTAACAGACAGGGTCAATAAATAGAAATACAACAAGTAACTAAGTGAATTTAAAAAATGAGCTAATTGTAAATGGTCTGCTGAATCGTCTTCTGGAGCAAAATGTATATGTGAAATTAAATTAGCGTGCCTCTCAAAAAGCAGAGCTGCCTTCAAAATAAGACTAAAAAAGCCTTTGACTGGGATATTTGTTATTTTGTCATTATATGAAATTTGGCATTAGAGAAGAAGAAGTATCAGACGTAAAATGGACAGCCGTAAAATATTTGCTCTAATATCCACAAATAAGCTTGTTCATCTTTGACTAATTGTAATCAATAAAAGTGAACTTTTAAGTAACACAGACTGAGACAGTAAGTGAACAGAAGTACATTAAGTTTTGGTCAAAGCAGCTTTTCTGCACTGATGTGGAGAAACCGGCGAGGACATTCACCCTCTGGAGATGGAGAGGACGTAAAAGACTCAAGGAAGGTATTATCTAATGTCCAATTACACTCCCACGCCCGCCCCCCATCATCCTTTGCTCTGTCTCTCTCTCTCCTCTCTCCTCCCTGCCTCCCACCTTCCATCCCTCTCCTTAGTATGAAGAGGACACAAGTGATAAACCAGGAGCAGAGAGCCACTGGTTTACATGGCCCTGGAGCCCATTATGTTCCCCACAATAGGCTGGAGGCCTGGACGTGCTGTGAATAGGTAATGGCCTGGAGATCCTGGGCCTGGCCTGCTGCTCAATGAGCCTGAGACAGCCGAGCAGGAGACAGGCATTAGAGATACCTCGTCAGCCCGGTACAGAGCAGTCTGGTCATAGCCGGGGGGGAGGTAGGGGAGGATGGGAGAGTGGGAGTGAGTGAGAGGAGTAGGAGGGTGTCGTAAATGCCCCTTACATAAGGTAGGGCATGAATAATAACACAAAGAGAATATTCAGAGGTAACTGTAAGGCAGGGATCCAGTTTATTGACACAGAAATATGGGCCTATAATGTACAATATACATAGAAATCAACACTAACTTGATTTTAAAACTGTATTCAGTCGAGAAGCAGCTTTTGCATCGCACTGTACCAATCTGCTGCTCACTTGTTTCCGATCCCACCTTCCCAAGTTAGCCATCCATTCAAGCAATCTGTACCTAATAACCGCAAGGTTTAGCCCATGATGAAGATCTGTCTTCATTGAGCTGGAAAAGCTGTAGCGTCGCCGAGCATTTTTCCTAACGGCGCAGTCCCTCATCTATGAAAGTGCCATAGAGCCCCTCAGACAATTAGGCAGGGAAAAGCTTTATGACCGTTAGACTCACTCAGTGAGCGGCACTCTCACCGCCAGCACCGCCAGGAGCGCTGGCTCGTGCAGAAAGGTAATTACGGAGCCTCTCATAATGACACGGAGGAAGCTTGCGTCATAACACCCACAGCCTTTTATCATAGCGCTGTAATTAATTATCATCCTTTACTCTTTGATTCATTCCACTATTCATAACATATTCATACATTCAAGAGAAATTATCATTTCCTTCAGGAATTAATCAAAAGGAGGAAGAGCCGGTCGTCTCTCGATGGATGATCAAAGACGGTGTTTGTCTACCTCGCTGCATGGCGGGCCAGCTCAGGGCAAGGCACTGTGGGCAAGGTCTCTGAAAACACTGAAACACTCTACTCTTCTATTCCAGGACACTGGTCAAATCATCTTGCAAAGCGCTTTACACGACTGGCTGAAAACACAGCTGCAGATGTTTCTGATAAACGAGAGGTGAACGGATATGACAATCCAAGCAACCACTCTGACTTTTGTTATACATTATCTCTTATTTCTCTGTCATTCTACACCACGCCGTCTGACAAACATAATGGCTACAAGATGAGCTCTGTGCAACAGGGAAACGTATGAATTGTAATAGTACAAGCTCACAAAATTTGCCTTTGAATCGGTTTCTTTCTGCCTTTCCTGAACGTGACGAGTCAGTCGTATGGGTGGGGAGGAGCAGCCATTTTGAGACCTCTTTACTCAGTTTCACGGAGTTAGAAAAGCTGCTGTATAGTCAGAACACTTCCCGTGCTCTCATAGAAAACAAGAAACAACAACAACATACATAAAAACATTGTCTTCCCCCACATCATCACTTCCCAACCTCAGGGGAAGAAATGGCACAGTTAGACTCATAAACAGGTGTCCACCGGCCCCCAGTTTGCAGCGCTTTAATAGCTGTTTGATGTTTTTGATGTCTAGTCAGCTCGATCGTACCTTGCTGCTTGATAATGAGGGCCAATAATGATTCCTGAGCTTGAGGGGTTAATGGTATGTAACCGGCAGAGCTGCTAATTACACGTTACAAACTATTTATCAGAATCTCCATCTGCGCAAGCACCACAACTCTCATTGTGCACGCTAAATTACTCCACGGATTATCATTGTAAAGCAAGTTTCAGTAATTAGGGACCCATACTGCTGTTTTCTTTTTCTGAGAGCACCAAACGACATCAAGAGGAGAGGAGAAAAAATAGAATGACTGGTTAATTTGGGCCTGATATTAAGATTGGTGCAGGCCGGATGTGAGGAGGAATCTGCCTCTGCCAAAGAAAAAAAAAAAGGCTACAAACACAAGAAAACCGTCACTGTTTTTTTTTTTTCCCACCTCACAAAAGGTTTATCCTGAGGGGAGTTTACACTCTAAACTGAGAGGGAGGTGTAAATTGCTTTGAGAAGCCCACGTAGTCTTGGTGAGACTTGGTGAAGACTACTTTCTGTATGTTCATATGGCGGCAAGATCGTCTGTAAAAGTTGTGTGAACAGTGTGGTCCAACGGGCCCGTCTCTCCAGCGATCGGTTATTTGAGAAATAACTGTCATATCCCTCAGCCCCAAAGGTGTGCCTGAGACCATGGAGACATGTACTATCTCCTCTGCTTCGCCGTAAATTTTTATTAAAATTACCTTCATTATAAGACAGTGTTCATTATAAAACCAAAAACGCCGGTCTCCCAGGGCCCTGTGGATTAATAAGGACAGCAGTGTATTTTAAGCCGTAAACTCAGCTCCTCACTGTCCTTAATCTCCTTCCTACTTCACAAGGCCAAATTAACACCTCTCCTCAGCTCTGACGGGACCTCATTAGCAAACTTCCAGGGAAAGAAAGAGGAGAGCAGAACGAAAAAGAGGAGAAGAAGGAGGGAAGCGACCAATGACAGCCACCAGCTCTGGGATTAACCCTTTCTCCTCCTCCAGCTCCTCGGAAAAAACTAGGTCGGCAACGTGTTTCTAATCAGTCGCCTGGTTAGCGATAATTAGAAGGCGAGATTGGACGGGAGAAGAGAGAGAAAGTGGGTGGGGAACATTGAAATGAAAAAGAAAAGAAAGAGAACCTGTCATGTCGCAAACACTTCAAAGGAGCCGACTTCTCCTTTAGAAGTGGCATGATGAGGGTCCAAATACCACGAGGCACTCCTCTGGGCCTCCGAACTGTGAGGGTGGAGGGGTAGGGGGTTGGAAGCAAGGACCCAGTTCTTTCTCACATACATGCATCCTCGCAAAAAACACACACACGCCAGGACTTTTCTATCATTCACCACCTGTACAGTGCAGCTGCAGGGGGGCTTTAGTCTATCCCAAACCACACAGCCAAACAAGCACATCCAACTCCACCTTCTCCTCACATTCTCCCCCTGCAGCAGCAGGTCGAGGTCCCACAGCTTACACTGAGGTCGTGAAGACTACCGCTGGGTAAAGTTCACAAGCCTCCGCAAGCTGTTTGACATTACCAATAAGGTCAAAGTGTATCAGAAAACACCAGAGGATTATATTATTATGGTGTGCTGAGTTACTCGCTGCACCTCGAGATCAAAAAAAAAAAAAAAAAAAAAAAAAAAAATAGCCGAGGCTGTTTTTTCCACCGCAAGCTGGCTTACTTATCAATGTGCAGAACATAAGCCTGTGGAAGTTACACAAGAGAGACCAAGAGGTACCCAGAGAGGCCTGCAGCTAACAGGAAAAAAAAAATCATCTCTCATTATCAGCCATCTATTTTATCTACTATGAAACATCTCTAGACTCCCAGTTGTCAGACATCAATGGTGCTTAAATTAATCCTGTGGGTTCCTGTTTGCACAATAAAGATATGGAAGGGTGCTTCTGATATTTGCGCAACTTTACAGTAGAGTAATTGAATTAGCACACAAATCAACCACAGAGTATTGCAGAGTGTAGCATTGAAGAATGTGATAGCTCCTGCCAGGGAACACGGTTGCTTGGGCATAGTCAATTATAAAGCATTAAAAAGAATCTGCCAATAATCACTTCCAAGAGAACTGAACAATCCATGCTGAGTGTTCTCATGTTTACCGATGATAGGGCTTTCAGGTTAGCGCTGAGCAGGAGTTTAGAAGGGGAGAGCGAGACTGAAAACATATTTGTGGTATCATTTCCATAAGCCTCTGCTTTGCGGACCATAACGCAGCTCGCAAATGTGATTTATGACCTTGGTTTAATGGCTGGAGCAGAGTCTTGGTAGGTATCAGATGACTTTTTCAATATGGCGACGTCAGAGGGGGCACGCTGAATGCACCATCACAACAGGAAATGAGGGCTTGTCTCAGCCAAGAAAATATGAGAAGCCAGATATCTGATCATCTAATGGCAGATAGATGCTACTTCACTTTGACAGAAAAGGCATCAGTCAATAAGCACCAGATGAGCAGTAAGACGAAAAGTATGCCATGGATTCCTCACCCTGTCTATCAAATCATTCATTCCAGAGGCACAGTCATCTGCACTGGTCAATGTATAAACAATATCCAGCAGGAGTGTCTCTTGTTTCAGGACACTGTAATGTGGTGCAGGAAAAGCTCATCATCAATAAAAATATATGATGCAACTACTACTGCCATGTCCGCCCTCATTATATTTTATTCTGCAGCATCTGTAGGTGTAAAATGCAAAGACACGTGACTCACCTGGGCCTGGAAACTCTTGAGAACAGGTGCCACCATCTCCCGGACTTCCTGTGCACAGACGAGAAAAGGAAACTCAGTCTCAGCATTTTCTAGTTTGCAGATGCTCCACCTGTTTAGGAACCAGACTGGCCCCACTGAGGCGCAAACGGCTCCATATGAAAGAGGACTGAAAATCTTTAATGTTAATGGATTCTTTCCACGGCTCCTCTTACACTGCATGTGTGTATGAGTGAGGTATGTTGTTATGGGGTGTGGGTATTAGTGGTTAAACCTAAAGGGTTTGAGTGGGCATGTTTGAAAAGTGGGGCTTTCCAGTAGCTTGCGTTAGAGCTCAGAGATCCAGACTTGTGCGAGCTCCCACAGCCTCAGGTAAGGGGATTGTGCTGCCAGTGGTGACAGCCTGATCCTGTCTTAAACGCCTGTATTATACTGACAAGATTACAGCACTACACTACATACTCCGGCTGAGATAGGCAGGCAGCATAGCCACAGCAAATAGCCTGCGGGCTCATTTATAAAATATAAAAATATTCTCTTTGACTTCAGCTTAGATGTCAATGGATGATCATTTCAAAGAAGATGATAAAAAAGGACAAAATCATATCTGTATCATTCACAGATTTAGCTTTTCATGTATTCGGCTCAATCCACCTTAATTGCCATTTTGCCTTACAAAAGTAAGGTGGAATGAGGTCTTGGTACACCCTAAATGTAAAGTAGGAAATGATAATGAAAAACAGTAACGCACAGACAGCAAACTTGAAATAAAATTCCCAGTGTGGTATTAAAATAGTAGTGTACATCAAATATTATTGTGGCTACAGTATTAATAATAAAAAGGTTAGCATATTAATTGCAGTTGACAGGTACATAAAATGTTAACTTTGGTGACAGGAGCAACGCCGATGCTAGTGAAAAGAGCTTCTCAGTTCCAAATCCAGTATCAGCTTTGGTGTTGAGTCCTGCTCAGGGAGGTGGAGTATAAAAGGATATTGCTCTAAGTAGCACCATTTGCACATGTACTTAGTTGTTTTTCAGAGGGAAAGTAACACACAAAGGGAATTTTGTACCAAAAACACTGTGATTTTGGAAGATATCCACTTCATCTGGCTAACTCAAGACTGCTGAAGCCTCATATTAGCTTGGGCTGAACTTTCGAATGCATTTTGGCAAAGAACAAGGGCTGTGGATTTTGTCCCTAATCTCTTTCACTGGAATCACTTAAGAAAGGGATCTTTTCATGGCCAAAATAGACAAAAGGAACAAGTACAGCAAGCAACAACTCTTTCAATATACATATGTGTGTCTGATTGTTGTCTATTATTGTTATGACACAAACTTGAAAAAAAAATGCAAACCTATTCTTCAAAGTGCACGTTTGTACTCATCTTCTACTGTGCATTTGTCTTTAATAAAAATCTGGTTTTAAAAAAGCAGCACAAAATGTGTGTTTGCAATCGTCGCCTTGGAGGGCTGTTGTAGCGGGGGGGGACTTGTCTTCATTAACATTCATCAGATTGTGTTTAGTCAGAGTCCTTTTCCTTGCGGGTTTGGAGAGACACCTGTTCCTGTTACATCACAGACATTTGTAGAAAGTCAATATCAGCTGCCAATTCTGACTCCAAGATAACTTTTTTATAAACTGGTGCTTTGGCTTTGGAGTTGAAAGTAAGCAGCGAAGTTGCGCTTACCTTTTGTAAATGAGCCCCCTGGCCTCTCATCGCACTCAGCCAGAGGCTACCGTTACTGCAAGGCCTCAGCATTTAAATATTAACTCAGCTACTGAAAGAGGAGGGGATAACCCTGACTTCTCACAAATGTTGTGCACCATTATTATATACCAATGCAGATTTTACAAAAGAAATAATTCCCTGCACAAAGGTAAATGCGGGGGAGCACAGACAGTCAGTACCTGCTGAAGTGAGGATGAAGAAAACGACACATACAGCTGAGAGAATGGGAGGGGGGGTGGCAGACTCACCTCAGGGACATTTCTCTTGAACTCCCTGCTCAGCTCTACCAGGTGCTTGTGGGAATGTTCGCTCTCCTCTTGTCGACCAGCCAGCTCAGATGCTACAGAGTTTAGCTCCCTCTACAAACACACAAAAGAGAGAGAAACGGTGAGAGGAAGCGAGCGGAGAGAGACGGCACTTTAGGGAGCCTGCCAACGCTCATCCAGTAAAGCTTAGAGTGTACATAAATAAAAATACACTGCTGAATATTAACAATGTAATCCTTCATGATCTCACAGCAGTAATACTTACAGCTAGCCCTGGCCCATAAATAATTAAGCCAAAATAAATCCAATGCCTACAGTAGCAGAAGGCCTTTTAGATAATCAGTATTTGAAATAATCAATACGCTTGCAACGGCTATAGAGCGCCAGTGAGGGAGTGGGGCAAGAGGGAGGGGGTGGAGAGAGAGAGAGAGAGAGAGAGAGAGAGAGAGAAAAGGGGGGGCTGAGTCACGTGTAGAGACCCAATAACCTGACAAACACCCTTGCAAACAAATAGAGCTTCTTCCTGAAATGAAAGGCTGTTTTTTAAGCCCGGCCAAGACCTGATTCAAACATACAAACGCCTCGCTTGCTGTCGTAATTACCACAGGTCAGATCTATTTTCAGCCTCTTTTCAATCTCTCTCACATCGCCTGCACCGATCTTTATATTGATCCGCACAGATTTTCAATACATGGCAGCAGCCTCCATAGCTTTAACCAAATTACCCTTTTGCTACAACAACAGCCCTAATCGCTATTCCATTAATGTCTCCGCACATTGGTTCTTTACATGTCTGTGTTCTGCGAAATGAGAGCTCCACCCCGGCAACATGTCTGATCCACTATTCAAAGCTGTCTGTGTAGCAGGCCCTTCATCAGAACCTTGCATTCATGCTGGACTCAGCTGCACCACATGCCATCCGCAAATCCGATATTATCGATCAGTCATCCAATTCCCGGCTCTTTCAGCAAACAGGAAAAAAAAAAGAAAAACAGATTCAAACTCTACTCCCCTGTACTGAGCGGCACTCGAGCAGACAACTGTACATTCACCTCCTCTTCATTTTGACTGTGATTCTCAGTAATTGATGAGGGTCTTCTCTTGTAACTGCTGGGTTACAATATAAAAGTGGAGTAGGGGATTCAATTACCACTGTGAATTTATATATGACGCCGGGAAATTAAATTGACTGTGTTTTAATTAATCTGCAGTCTTACTTAAAGGCAATTTAATAAATCATCACGCTAGGAAAAAAAGAGAGAGAAAATGGAAGGGTGAAACTTCAACAGTGGCAGCCTCGTGGGATGGTGGCAGCCTGTCGGTCAGAGAAGTAGGCCGGTAATTGAAGGGCTGCTGGTTCAAGTCCCTGGATTGACGAGTCAGAAAGTGGCAAAAGTAGAACTGAATGTACAGTCTGAGTGCAGCGTCTGAATGTACAGTAAGTTGCAGTGCTGTAAGATGAGATGCTAGATGATAACATTACAACATGTCTGTGAGAAACACGTGTAGTAAAAGTCTGCTGTGCCCCTGTGTTGCTTGCAAGAGCTTTGGACCTTTAACTGAGACACTTTGAACTGTGTTGGCCAAGTAATACATTTCTACTGGCAACAATGGACTAATAAAGTCCAGAGAAATGACACATTGCACACAAGGTGGCACAATAAGTAATTTGCCATTGCCATCCAAAATGGCAGATGAATGTTTTCTGATCTGGCACCCTCATCTGCACATCTCACTCAAATGATTTGTAAGTGCATTACCAAACTAGCTGGCAACAGTTAGGGAAAAGATTGTGGTCATGGTTAAAAGAAATCAACATTGAGTCTTGGCACCCTGACACCTTTCACACCATCCACCCATCCACCCCAGTTTTGTGGCGCTATAAAGAAATAGGCTTGGTCATTATATGCACGGCCACAAGAGGTCACTTGTCAGAAAAATATATACAGGTGAGTCAAGTTATATTTTTATTATTGTCAATAAATTCAATGAAAAGACCAAATCTACTGTGTCTCAATACTTTCTGACTTCCCTGTTTTGTCTGTGGTCCCAAGCTTTTTCATTCCTAATGAAGATGTTGGGTCACAAATACATACTTACTTACTTTAAAAAAAAAAAAAAAAAAAAAATTATAGAAAAAAAATACTCCAAAAGGTATAACTAGTGCATTTGATTGGAACTATTTTCAACGAGTGACTTATACACATTCGCAACAGTAAGTATTTACAGCACCAGGATGGAATATGTGCAATTGATTCAAAATAAACTAGAGTATTACAAAGACAAAAAATATATATTTTTAAATATCTGGTTACAGCTACTGCTCCTGTCTTTTAAAAATCTCAAGTTCTACACACAAAGTATCCAAATGTTTAGGATACATTTGGTTAGTGGGGAAATGTGTCATTCCTGGTAAACCGTACTGTCACTGAAAAAGGCCATGGCTGTACAGGATAAGGCGACAGGACTTTATAAATTCCCGTTAGTCCTTACAGTCCATCTGGGATGAGCCTTCCTGGAGATTAGAAAGTGGGCTTTCAGAAGCTGGCCAACCTCCACTAGATTCAAATGGCCCCAGACCGGCTAATCTTGCCAAGAGAAAATTCCTCTAGAAGTGACTTTGAGTGGATTTCATAAGTACTTAAGATATAACAGTGTGGTGATTCTAAGTCCGCCAGTGCTTCAGTGGCCTCAGTGTAGAGCTGGGTTCACTTTTTATTGCAGCTCAGCTGATGAGAATGGTAAGCACTCATACTGTATGCAAGCCAAACAGTGCTATCATAATGGCATGGTTATTTTGAAAGCACCCCCACAGTTTCTAGACCATTACAAGGGAGGGGAGTCTGGGCAACAGCGCATCAAATGAAACCTACTGTCTGTCTTTCTGGAAAGAAGTGAAGCAGAACATTGTTTGCTACTTTGGTTGTCTTGCTCAGATTGATGATGGGAGGAACTCCACAATGTAGTGTTTCGCAACGCTATCTCAAGAGACAAAAGATACTAAAGAAGATTTTTCCTCTGCCTCCTAATCAGATGTGATCCATTTCAACCTACAACCAGGGCACCTTTGAGATCCCTGATAAAATTCACTTATCTCCCTCCATTATGTTGAGTTTCATCCTTCATGAAATCATTTGCATGAACATGTAGATTTTTCTGATGACTTGAAAACAAAAAAGGGGAAAAGAGTGTTACTCGCTGTGCAAAGAAGAGTTTGTCGGTAATCATTTGACAGGTTTTAAAAAAGACGATTGGGACCAAATTTTCAGTGTGTGGCAGTCTGGTCAATACAGAGCTCCTGCCATTAAGCCTCTGCCAGTCAAACATCCAGCCATAATTGATGAGTTTCCCCTGGGGAGGGTGGAGCTGTCATTGGGGCTGGAGGGACAGGAAAGAGGGATTTTGAACAGGGAACCAGTTCTGGCATACTCAAGTGTGAGTAGCAATCTTGGTGACTTCTGGCTCAAAAACAAAGACCAAGAAACAAAAAGTTTATTAGCTTTAACAGGATAGACCTGCAGCTTATTGGCAGTCAGAAAATGCACTTGAAGCTCAATGAAGTGCTGAACACCAGGAAAAAGGAGCTCACATGTCTTTGGCTTACAAATGTAGGCTCTGCCCTTCTGACACTGACCAAAGACGGACACTATCAGCATCTGTAGTGGAGCCCTCACATGATGTGACAGGCAGCCATACAGTATATACTGCATTAAGAGGTTTATGCAAGTGTGTTGCAGCAAAGACTGTAGGGAGTGGTCCCTTCAAACTCTATTGGGGAAGAAGAAGGAAAGAAAAATGGAGGCCAGCAGTGTCAACAAATCTGTAAAAAGACAAAGCACTGAGGATTATGAAATAAGCTGGTTGTCAAGTATGTTGTATTTCATTTAAAGGATGGGAGGCAACTTATGCCTATTGTAGGCAATGGCAGCAAACAGAGGGTAAAAAGTCTAATAATCACATCCAGCAAAGACAATGCTCTTGACAAAAAAAGGAACAGAGAGATGTGCTGTAACAATCTGTGCAAGAGCGAATGTTTTAGGTAAAACGCGCGGCTCACTAATGTATTGTGTTGGAGTAGATTTGACATTGATTCATTAAACCTAGCTTGTCTTGATTACATCTGTAGTGGTAAGCTATTTTCTGGCCTTTCACAAAGACAACCCATGGTGGAAAATGTTGACAAGTGAGGGAAAAAAACTACCTTGGTACCGCAATGAGGTAGACTGAGTCAAAATCACTATTGTGTGCACTGGGCTTGGACAGCACAAATTAAAGAGGAAAAAATAGGGAGGAGGAGGAGAGAGGGGAAAATGCAGATGGGGTATTATTTTTCTTTTTGTATCCCATCTAATTGCAATCATAGGCAGATGTCTGAAAGTGTGACAGCATCAGCAGAATTGCTGCTGAGAGCACAGAATCTTTGTCTAAAAATAATCAGACATTCTGTGTGCTGCTGTTTGTTATAATGGTAATCGATGCTGGAGGCTTTGAATTCCATCAATTTATAGATCCACTCTGTTCTGCCTGGTGACTGTACTGCCTCACAACCCCCACCGCATACGTACACCGATGCAAAAACACACACACACGCACACTCGCACGCGAGGTCTCGCACAAAAGAGCGGGTGGGCACACATGCGTGCGCGGAGACTCATGTGCGCTGACATCGGCACACGGGGGCTGCAGCAAGGCAGAGCAGGGACCGGCGTGTGATTAAGATAAGTGTAGTTTCCTTTCGTGCATTCCTTGTCGCCTCCCATTCTCTGTGAGGCACAAGATTGTCCGTAGCTGCCTCAGATTAGCCCCGCATCTCAGACGCCACATTTGAGAGGGAGGACTGATCAATAAATCAAATCACCACAATCAATGGCCTCAATCACTGCAGTCTAGTCTGGCCTCACCATTATTACTGGCAATCCCCCCCAGCCACTGAGGGAGGGGGGCAGCGGTTTGGTGTGGGGAAGAATGCACATTGGCGCCCGTCCATATGAAAGATCCAACATGAGCTCTTATCTGGCCTCCTTGGGCTGAATATCAGTTAAGGGCAGAACCGGCAGACAGTGTGTGTGTGTTGGACTGTCCAGACGGAGGGTGCTGGGCGGGTGGAGCCTCTGACCTCCGTGACCCGGCGCTATGAACGTGAGCTGAGCACGTGGCCTCTGACAGGGCAGCACTGTGGGGCTGCTATCACCTGGCATCTCCCTCCATCTGTTTACCTCTGACTGCTGCTCCTTCACTTTTACTCTCCATCAGCTAGAACTGCTCCAATTCACACCGCCATCACACTGCTGTTGGACCACATCACACCTGGGTCAAATACTATTTGCATATAATTCTGACAGTTTGGTTCAACGTGCTGCGAGTGCCAGGCGGGTGGAGTTTACCCAATTACGATTCAGAAAAGGTCACATGCCACATATGTCAATGTCAATCAGAAAAAAACTACAAAAATGACACCCAAGCATGGCTATGAATGTTTAAATGCTCAGGTATCCACCCTACTAGTCTTTGTATGGCACTTGCGTGTTACTCCACTTGGGTTAAAAAAGACCCTAAGGCAGTGGTTCCAAATCTCTTTGATTGAGCCCATAAGGTAGACTTCAACATTTTGGGAATCACACTTAATCACTTTTCTCACAAAAGAGTTAGTGAGCAGATTGACACCACACTCAAACCTGTCTGTTACATTTGAAGGAGATGGATATCTCAGTTTAGCAATGACATGGACACAGCTCATCTGGCTCTGTCCAGACGTTAAAAAAAATCCTGCAACCAGCACCTTTAAAACTCACATTAACATTTTAGTTAATCTGCAATGCTCACTAACACACACTGACTTGCTGGATGCTTATTATTAGCGTCAGAGTTTGCCATGCAGCCAGCGAAGTCTCCAGGAAGTCACTGCTCCCGACCAAGAAACAGTCCAGAGTTATTTTAATAATTTTCAGAGGACTGAGAAGGTAAAATTATCCAATAACACAAAAAGTAAAAATTAAATGAATGTTGAAAAAAATTTTTTGAAAAGCAAATGTTTTTTCTGCTTTCATATCCTGGTCATTTTCTTTTGACCTCTCTGATTTGTCTTGCGACCCTTTGTGGGGTCCCGAGCTCCGTGTTGGGAATCCCTGCCCTACGGATTACTTGCACATTGTGCAACTGTCCGCTCTGCAGCAGCAACACTGACTGCTCAGTGCGGAAATATGTAGGTAGTGTATAGATTGCGAGGACTTACCAACGAGGAAAATCACATTTAATTTTGACACCTCTCTAAACTCTGGACTGGTAAGTCTGATAAATCATCCAAAATAATTAATCCCCAGTCAGTCAGGCTGTCTTCAAGCGGCATGCTAAATCTTACAAAAGGAAGGAGAAGCGTGTGAGCGTTACAACCATCAGCAAAAGGTGTGACTGGTGTTGTCAGCCATTATTCGTCATACCCTGCTTCATTTAGAGAGTTTTTGGCGCCTGATGCACCAGAGCACAGCCTACTTGTCAACACTTCTCTCTCTTTAATTCCAACGTGCGCAGTTGGACACACATGCACACACACGTTTCTTATTTCTCACTGATATACTGGTAACACATCTTCGTATGATCAGGGAGGCTCTAATTTCATTTATTGTCAAGTCTTATTCAAAATAGTATCAAGAGGTATCATGAAAACATCTTATTACAGCCCTTTCAAATAATCCTGTATCCACTCTCAGTCCAATGAATAACTTTAAATGTCCTCCAATTAGAAACTTCAAATTACAATCTATGACTGAATGCTCCAAACGAAGGCCAATTACAACACCTTATTTATCATCATTAAGGCCAACCATTGTTCTGCTCCTTTCAAACTCTGTGGTTACAATCAGGGTGTCTATTGTCATTGTGTGGTACATGCAGGGTGACTAATTACACAGTCCTATGATTCATTAGCAGACTAGTGGGTTGAAACCTGAGAGAAGACGTGATAACCTCAGTCGGCCAAATGATCTGCTCAAATGGAGATGTGAATATGGAAGAGCGACAGGGAGGTTTCACAATAGCCAAGAACATGAAAAACAGCCAGTGCTCCAAACACAAAAACCTTCTGAACTGAAGTTTTTTTCAGGGTGACGCATAAAAAACAAGGAGAAGAGAGATGGTGTCGAACTTACTAATATTGGGGACATGGTTTGTTTTCCTGTCTCTTTCAAAGTGGGAGAGAGGGGTGCACTGCGGGGGACTTGTTTCTGTGAAGCTTCACCATTGAGGTCAGTTAGTGGGAGAGGAGGAAGGCTCCAAAGATGCAGCCATCACCACAATGGCCCACTTTCACCTGAAACGACGAGCTGGAGCGATGCAACACAGCTAACCTGCGATTGTTTATTCTCTCTTAAGAAATGTCAATCTGTTCGCTCTCAGGTGTGCTGCTCTTCCTCTTGTTTTTGTTGTTTTCTCCCCCCTACTCTCTCCGTTTTCCCTTGTCGATTGCAGCGAGATCAAAGCGACGCCGCTGGAAGAATCTGAATATTTCAGGTGTGGAGAGAGGGCTGAGTTTCACACCACCTGTGTAGCGCTGAGAGACAGGTCCCTCCTCTCACTCAGACTCAGTTAGCGGGGCCCTTGGGGCCCGGCGACATAAACCAGGGCCACCTGTCTGAGAGAGGGAACACTCCTTTACCCTCCTTCTCTCCATCACACTTTCATTTTACAGCATTTGAACCAAAAATAAATGAATCTAAATAGAGCGGTGAGAGTGGGAATAAAACCAGCACTGACAACAAGCAGCTGAGAGCTTTGAGCGCCGTCACAAAGGCTCGAAGATCTGGCAGACGAGTTCCGCTGCCGCAGAATGGGAGCAGCCACTTGAAAGGGCAGTTTATACATGAATCATTTTATAATTTGCCCTGTTCTGCCGCAGAAGGTAGCTCTCATATATTAAATGATGAGCCTGGTCAAGAGAATCACCGGGATTATTTTCTGCCATAACATAGCACGCAGTGTGGAGCGGAGTCTGTGAGATGATTCTCATCACATCATCAGGGCCGCCATTTCTGACCCAAAGCAAATAAAAAGTATCCCTGATGTCCGCGCCAGCCTTAACAGTTTGATGTAGCTGCTCTCCTTGGAGGGCTGTGTGCCTTGACATGTGTGCATGTGTAAGCACTTGTGCAAGCGTGTGTGTACGTGCATGTGTGCGGACGTGTGTTCAGGGGGGCGTGGAGCAGGTTCCACACTACCAGTTCCCAGCCATGTCTCTCAAAAGGGCCGTAAAGTCTTTACAGCAAATTCCTTACATTCATCTGTGTCAGAGCACTCGGCACACATTAGGCGTTTACACGAGAGGAAACACAATCTATTTGATGCTACACTGCCCACACGTCCAGAGCCCTCCTCCCCACACTGGAGATTCACAGTGTTTAACTTCCATTTCATATTCCGAACAGGCAGGCAGACGGGCAGGCAGGCAAGTGCGGGGAATGGACTCCATCTTGCTGTAAATCAGCGTTTAAACAGCCGGCTAAATGTAATCTGGAAAGAGTCAACAAGAGGCCCTCGCATTACGCTGCTCAAGATATTTGTTTTTATTTATTCTGGAATGTGCAATTGATTTTTGTTGTTCCCCCTAATGATGTATGCAAACGGTGAACTAAAAAAAGTCACACTTCATTTTTCCCCGGCTGCTGCTGCTCCCCATCTTTTAATATCGGTGGTGCTTATGAGAACAAGTGGAGGTTAATCTAGGGAGCGGGTCATAGCCAGCCGGCTCTTTGTAAATGTCAGCTGGGAGATCCAGGCCTTTCTTATTACCACACTAAACCAACAAGGCTGACGGCTCCAAGACGGATGTGTGACTTGGAGGTGTCTCCCCCCCCCCACTTCTCACCACCATCACGGACCAAACCCGGCACAGAAAACCTTATTAATCAATCGATTTATCGCCATAAATCAGGCCAGGCTTTGATTGTATCAGCAAGTCATACAATCAATCAATTAGTCAGGACCTCGCGGCCCAATTTGCCTAAAGAAAGATGAATGCTCCCCCGTATCATCCATTTGGTTGTCCGTTTACCCATCAAACACAGCTGCTGTTGACTCCCAAGCCCAACATGCATCCTTTTATCGATTTCTGCAGATTAAACTTGAATCAAAGGACACCTAACTGACTGGGAATAATTCTGCCTTTCTCATTTGTAGTGAAGTATGTTCTGTGTTCTGCTTTGATAGTGTTGCCTCATATCATCAAAACAACAAAAAGTAAATATTAAAATCCAGAACACAGAGCTCTTATGAGAGATCCGGCTGAGTGAAGCAACTACAGAGCATTATACTTAAAAGTAACTGGACCCACTCTGAGAAAAAAGGGGCACGAATCATGGATTATTACCAGTCCAGGTTTATATGGCAAGGCAAGGGGGAGCGAGGGGGGACTGAGCAAGGAAACAGCTGGATGAACAAACTGTGGAAACCATATGTATAATGACATATTTGTTTCATATTTTATCCCAACTGTGAATTCCAATCCACATTGTGACACCAGCTGCCTCGGTCCAATGCCTCCCATCTGCAACTCGGTGTCAGGATGTCTCAGAGGACGGGCTGGGAAACTTTGGGGACGACAGAAACCGACAGGAGCAAGTAGAGCACGACAGAGTGGGCTGCTGGAGCCTCGGCGTGCTTCTCCCCCAGCGGCAGGTTGGAATGTGGCAGACTGCGGAGCTGCTGTGGAGAGGAAAGAACACCGGGGACTCCCCAGGGAGCACGTCTGTGGTGGGATTAGAGCCCCACCAGACCTGGTTCTGCTTCACACCCTCAGACCCCGCTGCGTTACAGCCAGGGGGGCAACCGAGCTATCTGTGGGGGCTTTACAGTTCTGCCCAATCTCCCCAAGCCTCACCATGTAATTAGAGATAAAGACAGAGGGCTCAGCTACTCAACCTCAATTCTTTTGGCTTCACACAAGGCTGCCCACCCATAGCCCCCAGAGGAACCCCTCAAACACTACCACTACACCAGCACCGTGTATGCTAGCTGGCTGCAGACCCTATCATCTCCCATCCGACTGTTCCACAGACTAAACATGTGCGATACTACCAGGTACGGCACATGATCATGATTGATTGGCGTTCGAATGTGAGGTGTCCTGAGGTTGCTGCACCATGATTCGCAATGGCAGTATGCTTTTTCTGACGCCTCATTCCATATATTATGTGTGGCGAAGAGGCTTCATATTGTAAAAATTCTCAGGTAAACAATAACCACGGTAAATAAGTAATTTTTCTTCATATCTCTCTCCTCCAAAACTTCATCCAGGCAAGGGGGAAACATTTAGAGGATAAGGAAGAGGAGGAACTCGACTATATTCAAGAAACACAAAATTATACTATGGAGAGATCCATTATTCATCTCAGATACATTTTTCATTTAAGAGTGGGCTGGATATGAGCAATGATGAATGCATCGCCCAGGATGCAATTTGTATGTAAAATAACAGAAGATTACAGAATATGTTTTAAGTGCAAATGCAGTTTGTTGCCATCTAAGTAGAAAATGCATTCCTACAAAAAGGAATAAGACCTGAGCCCCATGATGCTGCCTCATAAAATCACTTAGCCTATAGCTAGGCCCATCGCCAGTCCTTTTAAAGGGTCACAATGAGAGGCTCCGGTGATGAATGAGCCGACTGGAGTAGATTTTCATTCATATAATATACACTACCTCTTGGCAGGCCATTTGAAAATGTGGGATAAGTAAACTGAATAACTAAGGCTAATTCAACTTACATTCAGCTCAGTAGCACATTTCCTTGAAATCCACCCTTCTGCAGTGAACACACAGAGAGCACTTGCAGACTCCACACTGTTAGATGCATGTCTACGCACAAGTGCACACAAACATACTACAGTGTTTCGCTGCCTGCCAGGCATCCACATGTTCCTCTCAGGACTCGCTCTCTCCTCATCAGCTTCACTCGGTGCACACCGTTTCAATTCAGTGCCTCTCAAAGACACACAAAGAGCCTTCCCTTCCACTCACAGTACAAAGATTGAATACAGCCCCCTAACACAAGACATGCCCACCACAGAGCATGTAATACAACTCATTACTGGGCACGCAGGGTGCAGAGGGCTGTGATGGGAGAGACAAGCACAACGGGGAGAGAACGGGGGGCCCTCACACCAACATCTCCATCTTTCCTCACAACTAACAGAGCTCTAAAACCAGCCTTAATAACTAAAGCAATCCGATTGATTTTTGGAGGTTCTCTGAAATAAGTCTTATAACAGTGGTGGAATTGAGGGGAAAACCAGAAATACTTTTAACACTTTAGGCGGAAGTGCCACAAAGACTGCAGGCCTGTGGACAACACTTGCTACATGATGGATAGGACTCAGAGGTTAATTCAGGTCTCGACTGCAACTTCCCCTCCTGCCTCTCCTAAACTGTGGTTGACCCACAAGCAAACTGTGTCCAATCACAAAGAGGCAGGGGGACAGTGTATCTGGGTCAGCCACATTGATCTCAGCCCTGCACTGCATGGCTCTGGGGTCAGGTTTTGTGTGGTGCTGACAAGAGGGCACTATGTTTGGTTTGGTGCACGTGGAGGCCGAGAGGGAAAAGCTGCGTCTGTAAAGCAGGGAGAAGAAGAAGGACGTTGAATTGGCTAATCCACCGCTGCGCACAGCCTCATGAACCTTCCTTAACCTCAGGGCAATCGCATGACCTGAGGCAAAGCATTACACACATTAAAAAGACATGAACTTCAGAGCGTTGGAGATTCGAGCACGCAATCAATGGGGCCACAGGTGCAAACATTTTCTGCACTGCCAGTGGAATGCCTTTTTTTTCTTTTACCCCTCCCAGGATTACAGTGGAACCTGTTTTTTGCACCGTGTTCATGTTAATGTCAGCAATAATAAAGACCTGCAGCACAAGAAACAATAAAAAACGAGCCCGAGCTGGAGACAGCTTTTGGAGGTGGGCTGGAAACAGTGCGGGGAGTCAGGAGAGAGGCCAGGATGTGAGGAGTCTGTCAACTTCTCCCTGTCTGCTCCTGTGTTCACTCGCTTCAGACTGAGGGGAGCAAATGGGCCTAATTCACACTGGCTGTGTGTGAGTGTCTCTGCTGTCTAGCAGCGTGAGCGGGAATTAGATCTATGGTTTGTAGCCTTCATCCCTTCCCAGACAGACTTGTTCCGGCTCAGAGGCGCTGCCTAATCCGCACCTCTCTCCCGCTTGCACTCCCGGAAAATGACTTCACACAGCTGCCTCAAACGCCCAACGCAGCAATTCTCGTCTGACTGAACTCCCCCCCCCCCCCACTCAAAAAAAAAAAGCCTCAGCAGACCTCCCATAGCTCATTTAACATACCAATTCCTCCCCAAAGCCCACCCTACCCCCCTCTCCTAAGAGATGAAAACAACAAGGAAAACAACTACAGCCCCACTTGATAATTTAAGGGCCCTTTTCTCCAGAGGGTTGTCAGAATCAGCAGTACAGTGGGAGGAATTCAAAGACAGAGGAGGTACGCTGGTTGTGCAGTGGTGAGCAGTTGGTTTTAGATTTTTATGTATGTCCAACTATTGCTAACCATATGACAATATGACATCCATGAAGCTGCACAGGTATTTACGTCACCTGAGGGTGTCATTTGGTCCATGATCCCCGCTCACTGCCTCCATCAACCCATCCCACCAAGAGGATGAGAAGTGAATTAAAGTGAATGTCAATTCACAGCAAGGACTCTGGGAACACAAAGCCAAGTGAGTTCTCACATTAAAACCCAGGTCTTGGCCAGGTGGTTTCTTCTAGTTGTTGTCAAGGACACAATCATACTAGATAGACCGGACTGCGAGAGAGCTGCTCCCAGGCACAGTGGCTTATTTGGGTCATGCAGGGTAACTCTGGATAATGGCAGGGCCACTCAGACAAACACTCCAGCCTTGAGGACAGGAAACCGGGAGAGGTCCTTCTTATAAACCAAAGCCTACCTAATGGCTTTCATCTGTTTCATGAATACCCCACCTAGAGACTGTGCCACGAAGCCTTGCACTTCTTCACCCGCTTTGGTCCTTTCTCAGAGCTACTATGAAAGTGATTTTCAGATCTTCAAGTGCCATTTTGGATCTCCGGGGGAAAGTTAAATTAAGTGTTGAGTATTTCAAGACGGAAAAAGTAAAAAGTTAAACGGGCAAACAGTGTCCCCCCATGCGCTCAAATTGAAGCATTTACAAGCAGTCAACTGATGCTGGGAGAAATGCAGTGTAGTTCTCAAGAACTCCTTAGGCAGCAGTGAGAAACAAGTGATATTACAAGAAAAGGAGAATGATTAAAGCCTAATATGGCATAGTAGAGAGGGGAGAGAGAGGTGATTTATCCCTTCACGGCCTTTTGACACTAAATTAAACTGTTGAGTCCATTCCCCCGTGCCAGCTAGTTATCTTTCCAGGCTAATTTAACACTATAATTTACATTCCATATAAAATACATCCTGATGTGGTGCTGTCAAGGCCGTACATCATTTGCAGAGAGTGCTCCAGTTTCAGTGAAAAGGACAGAATTAGATCATATTCATGATGCAATTAAACACTTCAGTGGGAATCGATGTAAAACCGATGAGCCCTGAAAACAATGCATATGGCTGAGAACATTAGAACACATTACCTACCCTTGGATCCCTCGCTCCACAGACGCAATTTAAAATCCTCCACCACTCCACTCTCCGTCTCTCCAGATTCATAACGCACAGCGATAATAAATGAATTTTTCACAAAATTATTCAACTACTAAATTGCCCATGGTAACTGAGTATCAGATGAAAGTGATGTGAATTATTAAGTAGGGAAACTGTTTGTTCTCACCATGGGTGTAATAATCGGCCAAATGAGGAAGAGAAGGGGCACAAGAGGGGCAGGTTACAGTAAAGGGAGATCTCATAATAAACATCAGTGTTGATGTAAAAATGGGAAAACTCTGTCTGCCGCCTGGGCCTCCAGCTGGGTTGATGTTATCGACCAATTTCCCTAGGGCGGGAGTGTGGGTTTTCTTATGGATACAGAGACGAGAACATTATGAGGCATTGCTGCACGTTCTCATGCAAAACTGGCAACAGGCCCTCTGGAGCTGGCAAACCACTGCAACAGCCAGCCAGTGTTACACCATCTCACCACATTTTACATAATCAGAGAGACAGCGCAGCAGACCACACACTCACAGCGCTCTACTCCAGATCACATCAACTACCTGTCCACTTCTCTCCACAGCCACAAGTCTCACTTTGATTGGCTTAGAGTCACATATTAACAAAAACTGAAACACCTAGTGCAAAGCAAACTTTGCTCAATTTGAAGTCTTATTTTCAGCAGTCACCATTTGCCTTTTTCGATTCTTCTCACCAAAGACATTTTCATTGTCAAAGCCAAAACGTGTTGATAGTAAGAAAGTAGACAAATGTAATGAAATTCTGAATTTAAGAGCCATACAGGGGGCAGAGGTGCAGCAATTTGTAACCATTTCTGACAGGATGAGTTGGCCTCTCCAACTGAAACAGTAATTATGCTTAATGGTCCTTTAATCTGTCCATCAGGCAGGAGGTGAGCAGCCGGGTCAGCCTAAAGTGCTCCAGGCGTCACACTGTGTCAGGGTACAGTTGGAGGGGTGAAGTGCTCCACGAGGAGTGCCAGGAACAGTCACTTCAACACACAACCTCAGCAGGCTGCAGGACACAGGCCTCCCTCCAACACACACATTAGTCAACACATCACACACCTACTGACCGTCGCCTGCATAAAAATGCTTACAAATAGATAAGTATGAATTGAGCAAATGAATGAGGAGTGTGGGCCCCTGACAAGTTTGATACAATTTGATGAAATCCTGATCATCCTGGACTGGATGACTGATGTTGAGAATTCTGACCTATCGTGTCCCGCTGGTGCCCTGCCATCACCATTAATGAGGAGCGCTAACTGATGAAAGTGGGGTTGGAGTTTAGCTAATTCCAGTTCACATTAGAAATCCCAGGTCATGTCCCGTACATACCTCGACAGTCACGCATGTCTGAGCCCCCCTTTATGCAGACAAAGCCCAGACGGAGAGAGCATTCAAAGCAGAGAGATGGCACTAGGTCTATCCTAATAGTACGAGCAAAGACACAGGGTCCATACCAAAACAAGGGTGAACAAATAGTACCTTTGTACCCAGAGTCATTTGTACCCGGCTCAGGCGCCTGGCTATCTCAGAGCCTGGCAGATAGAGCTTCTAGTCCCGGCTATGCATCTGCACTTGTGCTGTATTTGTTATCTTGGACAAGCATTCTCCCTCACCGTTTCTGTGGCCAAATAGAGAGGGGGGAGAAAACGAATCACTCCTAGGCCTACTCCTGTTGTTCCCTCAGCCGTCAACACTTCTCACAGACTTCACCCCCGCCTGGCCACATCGATACAGAGAAGTGACTGCCGTTTGCTTTATGATTGCCTTGTTTTATTCTCTCGGCCGGGCTTTTTCTCAGCCCTCACAGCTCTAATCAGACCGCCTTGCCTGGACAACAGAGCCATTGTCTCTTTAAGTGAAAGAGGCAGTGGATCAGTGAATCCCTTTCCATTTTGCCGCTTTATTAGCCCAGCGGCACACTACTGTTTATACTAGTGGGTATTCTGTGTTTGCTGAGAACAATTACAGTGTGACAAATGATCCGTCAATGCCATCTATCAGGCCGGAGCTGACAGGAATCCTATAGACAGGGCAGCCATTCGTCCCCCGCTCCCCATCTCTGGGGTCCCATGCTTTAGTATCCATGACAACGTGCAAGCCACTTGCCACGCTTGCCACTTCACAGTGAGAGATGAGCGCCCGTGAGTGGCTTTGAAAATTAGCCTTTGACACCCCATGTTCCACTGCGCTCCCACCCTCCTAGCCTACAGTCCAGCCCCTTTGGGGGGCCTCCGAACAGCCCCAACCCTTTTCCACATTCAGCCTCACACAAACACAAAGGCAGACACATAGCTCGGCGCTACCATAAACGTACCTCTCTAGGTCTCACAGTGCCAATTTTATTGTGCCTGAGCTATACGATTCTCAACATTAACCTCACAGCTACATTACCTATGCAGCAGTGGAAAAAGACAGAGACCGCACCAACATGGCCAACATCCATAAAATAGGGTGAAAACTAAAATGGGTGAAATAGAAATGTTGAGAAGTGCCTGAATGCACATGAGCTGCCAGCAAATTATCAGACAGAGCCAAGTGTCAGACCCCTTCCTTCTCACATTTCATGAATGACTTTCTGGAAAAAAATATGTCTCAAACCCCAGAAACCCAAAAAATACTTCATTAAATGCTGGAAAGGATTTGTTTTTTAGCAGAGGTTCACTATGCCGCTCACCTTTTGGCTTAACAGTACAGGAAAGTTGGGTGTGCTGGGAACGGATTTAAATGTATGTGCAAAGCAGATCAGACTGGAAAATCTTACTCCAACATATTCAGGAATATCAGGAGGTCAGCTTTGGAAACATGCATAAAATACTCACATATAAATGCAAAAACGCTCGCAGACTTACCACATCACAAGTAAAGTACGAGAGATGTTGTGGGCCAAGCTATGATTCCCATTTGACTTCCAGACACACCTCTTTGGGGTTGTGTTTATGCCACAAACTACACTTGGCAGCTGAGGATCACATTACTACCGTGAAAGAAACAAACAAAGCTGTGCAAACGTGGTGCACTGTCAGAAGCAACGGTTTTACGGCTTGTGATTAATCATATTTGGAGAAACATTAAAGGGAAAGGAGGAAACTGGCTCCAGCACTAGGAGGTAAGGGTGTCAACTGATATAACCCACCACTGACATCAAGCAGAGCCAGCTAGCTCATTGATGTGGCAGCGTCTCATTTTCACCAGTTTGGAAGCAGACAGTTTTGCAGCGCCTTGCGGTTCTTAATTATCTTCCGACTTTGTCTAATTCAATCAACACAAGTCAGATCTGGCTGCGAAATGGCACTCACATCCCCTCAAGCTCAGCAAGTCAAAAAACACTGAATAAGTGGAACAGTCAAACTGACAAAATGGCATAGCACATGAGAAATAACTGCTATTTTATCTCCCGGGCTGAGACCTCATCCAGAGTGGAGGGGATGAGGGGAGGCTGAGAGAGCAACCAATCAGCTTTCTGTTTTAAGCTACAAGGCTGCGTTCAGGGGGGACACAGGAGTCGAGTGCTTTGATGACGCTGCAGATGCTGCCTTGCCGAGCGGTGTGAGGTCAGTCTGTTAGCCGAGACTCTTTAGGTCCCTTGCTCAGATGCTTCCTGGCCAACTTAATATCCTGTTAACACAATGGCATGGAACTACGATGTCAGGATGGTTTGCTATATCACACAACTGCCTCTCAACTATCACTTTTAAGAGAATACAAGTCAAATGTACTAGTGACTGTGTGGGCGCATACACACACACACAGAGAATTTAAAGGTCATTAGGGATTAAATTGTTTGCCAATTCGCAGTCTAAAAAAGTGAGTGACAAAATGAGAGGAGGTGGTATGGCAGAGCCCATCCCACCAAAATCCTTTTCCGCACCGGCACTATTCCCACCCATTCACCTCCCATCTAATTCCAAGGGCCACAGCATTATTAGATTTTGACATTATTAGCTGAAATAGCAGAGAGGCCCTGCTGTCATTATAAAGCCTTTACTTTGGCGCTGACTGCCAAATCTGTTTTGCACTAGCTACAGACTGCCAAACCCAACAATGGCAGATTAGTGAAGCCCTTCTCCTGTTGCAGCAGAGGTTAATATAAAGTGACAGGGCTAAGTCCGCTCCGATTAAGTATGCTGAGAGATATTACGGCAGTTTGTTACATCAGATCGTTATTGGATTAAACAGCATGCACAACAATGAAAGTTTAATTTTAATTTTCGGCAGGAATATAAAACAGGCCCTGAGAGCGCTCCTGTCAGAACAAAGGCAGTATTACAATACCTTCTTGTTTTTGCTTCCCCTTTGCCATTACTGGAATGGCAGACATGAGAAAAAAATATGATGGTAAGTGAGGATGTCAACCTTTAGATTTTTTTTTTCTCCCTTAGGTTAATACATTATTTATAAACCAACAAAATTCAACTGCACTTTAA
This sequence comes from Holacanthus passer, assembly GCA_025331565.1. Classification (NCBI taxonomy): domain Eukaryota; kingdom Metazoa; phylum Chordata; class Actinopteri; family Pomacanthidae; genus Holacanthus; species Holacanthus passer. The sequence goes on along the minus strand of JAFREQ010000188.1, from coordinate 171,825 downwards.
AACCAGGATTTGGTAATTTAAGGTAACATAAGGGGATAGAGTGGGTCTCAAAAAACTGGACGCTTTAATTTCCCTGCCCCCCACTGTTTATTGGTTTGGTCATTATCGTGCTGCATGCAGCGAGAGCCCTGTTGGCCAGTGCATTGTTAGCTCTGCAAGAGGTCACCGCACCTGACCAATAAGCTGTTATTAATCCTCACAGAGTCATCCATTAGCCCGTCCAATTTTTATGACCCTCTTCTTTATTGGATGAGCTATCAGCTGTCCATATTTGGCAGAAATATGGACTTCCTCATCTCGGCTTCAACACTCCCATCTTCCCAGAAGGTGTTGGCGTGCTGGGCCAGGTAGAGTGGACCTGAAGCCAAGCCAGGGGAGCGAGAAGGGGGGCAGGAGCTGAATCTGCCAGTCTCCTGGGGTATTCCCCACTGTCCCGTTACCTCCGATAAATCTCAGTGCTTTACGATTAGGTACATAAAATGAGTCATAGATCTGGACGGTAAATAAGAGCTTGTCAGTGGGGCTGACGCCAGGCCCAGCTCCTCCTCCACCTCCTCCTCTGCCAGATAGTCCCTCTGTACCCTGGCCATCAGACTGCTGCTATTGAGCTGGGGCTAAAAAGGCTCCAATAAATAAGCCTGATATTTCCCTCAGGACGTCTACGGTGCCACCCTGAAGCACGCTTGCATACACTGAACAAACAAAAACGTCCTGCATCAGAAACAGGCCTGTCTGGATCCTAACAATGTTTTATTTCTTGTTTTTCAAATCATCTTCAAAATGGTATTGTGTCTCTAGGTTTCTAATTACTTCTCTCAAATAGAAAAGCCAGGAAGTCAATGGATCAATCCATTTCAAGTATATTCAAACTATATGCTGGACTCCAAGACACTGATGTCTTTTAATGGACCTTCAATCCATACTTGCAATTAAGAATGCAAAATCTCCCATTAAGTAACTCCACTTACAGTGTATTTACTGTACTCTGGTGCTGTTTGGGTGTTTTTCAGAGCGCATCTTCTGTGAGGCTGAGAGAGCAGCGGCGAGATGACCTGAGGGAGGAGTGATGGTCTCCAAATGCACTAACACAATGATGGACACTTCCTCTGCAGCGCCAGCTAATCATTGTTGCCGATTCGTTTACACTGGTCCAAAATGACTCCCCGAATGACCGCCTTTGCATATTAAACAGACAAACAGACAATAGGGACACACTGTTGGAGGACATGAGAGCAGCTAAACACCAGCAGTGTCGTGATAGTCTGGGGAACAGTAGGCTCATAATACTGTATGTACAAATGGGAATCCAGCGGCTGATTGATAGCATATTAAACAGAACTGTGTTACTGCCTATCCACTGCACATTTTGACAAGGCACCTGCAAAACTGTTTTCAACATACATCAGCACCTATTCAGCATAACTGCATATAAAGTGCACTGCATCTCAGTGTAACCGGGAAAAAAGGAGGCTATCAGGAGAGAGAGGTCTGGAAAGGAAAGTGTATGGCTACAGGCACGCAATCAGCTAAGAATTCAAAATCTCGCCCAGTTTATACAGTTCTATAATCAGAGAGAAAAGAAAGAAAACAACGCCATTGGCACAGCAGCAAAGACATTCAAAACATTTTCATTAGTGAGCAAAAAATAAAGTACTCCTTAGTGAAAGCATTGCTTCTTTTTGCACAAGTTTGACGCTGAAGAGTGAAGATTAGATGGAGGACAGGGAGTTTTATGTCAAGTCTGATCTCTGACAAAGCCTTTATTATTAGTTACAACATCTGATTTATATTCTTGTTGTCTCATCCGGTGTCAGACAGAAACTGGAGCCTCAAAACTATGAAGCAAAAGTAAAGCTACAATAAATAATTGTAATTTAATTCACTGATTAAACAGTATGATAATGTACATACTTTAATTTACTTTTTTTCCTGATTTGCTTCCCGACTGAAAATATGATCATTGTCAATTATGACTTTTTGATTTTAACTGATTCTAACTAACCAGAAATACTGTACTCAATAGAATATATAAACTAAAAATATCTTTCCATTGAGGTTAAGAAATATTTACCAGTCTACTACTACTCTACAGTCTACTATGCCTGTATGCCATGGTGCCAACATGCCATTATGTCAGAGGACCAAAATGTCATTATGTCATTCCTGAGTCATTTGCCAATATGTCATTATGTCAATATGTCATTCAATTTGTCATTATGACATATACTACAGCCATATTGCCTATTAGTGTACGGAAACAGGATAATATTTCTATCGTGTCTCATGTTGGTTGATACTGAGATAATAATTCTTTAAGTATATCTATCTGTATATATATACAGTGTGTACTGTATCTACTACTGTATCTACTGTGTCAAACCTCAATGCCAGCCTTTATAAATGATGTGCAGTCACTATTCAGCTATGTTGAGAGAGCTTAGCTGCTTTGTGGTCCACCACCTGCTTCCCTGCTCCACCAAGATCTCTTCTTATGTACTGTAAATAGGATATGATCTCTCTGACTACAGTCTATTGTTTTAATATCCTTGTAGCTGGAACCTTCTGTTTATTTTATTTCAGTATTTCCATCACTGCCTCAGAGTCCTTCTGTTGTATTGATCTATGTCATCTGCTCAGTCTTTTATCTTTCATGACGGTGAAGCAACTCTGGAACTTGTTTTGAAAAAAGCTACATAGATACAATATGATACTATTATTATAGTTATTATAAGGGATCTATGTTGGGGTTTTTTTGCTTCACTGTCTTCCTGGACTTTCTTCTTCCTTCTCAAAGTGTCTGGATCTTGTACAGTATAGGACACACAGCATCCATCTTTCTGGACAAGTTTTAATTTTTTTTTTAGCTTTTTTTTTTGCCAACACTAAGTCAGCTATAAAGTATACAAAATGACCAGATTAAACATGACAAATGCTTCTACATTTTGGCCGATAACTTCTAAACCACAGAGAAGCAAATTATTTTGCACATGGTGACAATAATTTTGCAATTTTTTAGCATTGTAAAAATGAACGCATTCATTTTTGCAATTAACTTTAAATATTTAATGTGTAAAAAATGAACACAATGACAGCAGCAGTATTTTAGTTACTTCCTGTGGCAGCTGACTTACAATCTGATGACATCAGGTTTGACATATCACCTCAAAGCAAAACACCTTACAGAAACTGGTAGTGGTAGTGGTAGACGATGGACTGAGAGAAACCATTCGAATTACATCTGGAGACACCTTTAGGCCTCATCTACCCTTGAGAGGAACCATCGTATCAAGAATGCACACTTTCTATAATGGTGAGAGGATGAACATGCTCGAGCAAGCAAAGGACGTCGTTCTCACAGGGGACTGTTGGACTTTTGTAAGCAATGACAACTACTTGGGCGTCACAACGCACTTCACTGTTAAAGAATGGAATCTGCAATCTTTTGTAGTAACTGTGAGAACAACTGAAGACACTATGCTGAGGCATGTGCTGATCTTTATGAAGTTGGTATCTCCTTGTGAATGTAGAGTCTAGTACATAAGATGACACTCAAAAATTTAAAACAGCCCACCTGGCACAACAATACAATACAATAGAAGAAAATCCTATCACTTGATCCCTCATTGGTTTCACCGAGTTTCATCCAGGACCAATCTCATTAATATTTACATTTTACTTTTATTGTTATCATTGCCTTTATCATTATGCATGTCCAGCTCTATGCCATGAAAGTTGAGGTTCAAGCTTGTACTGCAGTTTAAATAGTTGCATATTTTATGTGAACTGCTTTTTAATACCTGCAATATTTCAATCAGGTACAGTTCTGAAGTCAAAAAGATTAGTTAGAATTCTAAGAAGAAAACACTATTGGCCCCACTTAGTTTTCTGTTCGGGTCATTAAAGCTGCAGCCATTTGTCGTGACAGTTTATGAGGTGTTATACGGTATGACATTGCCATAGACACAGCATGTCGATGTCTGGCATTTTAAACCTCAGCTGGTTGTCATTTTTAGTGTTCTTTTTCACTCTGATGTTTTCTAAATGATTTTTAGTAGAATGGAGTTAGTGATATTTTCTATTTGCACTTTTAATTATATTCCTGTTGTCATATTATTGATTCATCTTTGTGACTTGGATATATTGATTTGACCCCATCAGGACAGAACATTATTGATCTTACACCACATAGCACCATTTGACCTTGTTTACTGAAACATTTCACTGTTTAAAAAAGGACACTGTGTGGGCAAGTCCACTTTCTATACATATTCTATATTTATTTAATTTTTTACACATTTTTAAATTTATACATTTAGATGAAGCTTTTCTGTATGACAGTAGCCATAAATATCTTGTGATATATTACATGTCAGAGTGGTCCTCCATATTGTCCTATACTGATGACAGTATTTATATTTCATAAAAAGTTCTTCACTCTGATCTTTACATGCTGAAGGATCCTTGAAGTGATCACACAATGAATATTTGGGGGCTGGGTGTTTAAGAACCAGATGTGCATAAATGAGGAGCGCTCTGAAGAAGGATTATCTCCTCATAATTCTGCCTACGTATCGAGTCATAACTAGACATCGTCAGCAGTTGCGGAGAGGTTCTCAACATTAAGTTTATGGGCTCCTCATTATTTAACATGTTAGGGTCTCCCCACAGCCCAATGAAATTTTGATGGCAGTATTACAGCTAGTTTGTTGGCTCCTCACTCCTACTCACTACTTATGCAGATGCAAATGGATAAGAGAAGTCTCTTTGGACAGACCCACACTCGCACAGCAAAAGACATTACACTAATCCACCTTTCTGCTCTGATGTGAATAAATATTCAAGACTCATCTTCCAAAGGGCATGATCAGAGAGTGCTGGATTTGCTGCAGCCTTGGTGGTGGTGTTGTTGTTGCAGACATGCATGATGAGGCCAGACCCCTGCCTGGACAGGCCAGGGACTGCAGTGGTGCAGTGGTCTGAGCTAGCCATTTCCTGCCTCTACATCTGCATACAGTAAAAAACAAACATTCCTGTAAATAAAGACGGCCGTCCAGCAACTGTCTTCCCAGCGACAATGGTATTGACCGTAGTCAGATGCTCCGCTGATTAAAAATTGATCCATTTTGAAAAATCTAATCAACTGAATAGGATTCTTTCATACGTGGGGTGGGGTTGGGTGCGTTAGCTAGGGGTGGAGGGGGTTGAGCAACTGCTGACACAGAGAGGCGGACCTGTTATTAACCCCTGCACCTCCGAGCAGCCCCCTGCACCCTGCTCCCCAGTTCACATCCCCCTGCGCCCCGGGACTAGACATGGCCCAGACGGCCTGAATTATTCAGCAGTCTGAGAAGAGGCTCTGGCCACTTGGCCTATTAATGCCTGCCAGTAGAGGCTAGTGGCTCTAATGGCCAGTCCAGAGGAGGCCCAGTTCCCAGTGGACAGGAGGAGGGCTGCTAACGCTAGGCTGCAGGGGATGTGAGAGCGAATTCATCAGGGGCTGAGGTCGCAGCAGGTTAATGATGCCGCACGTCTAGACGGACCATGGACTCACACCCTGCCCAAAAGGCAGTGGGGGATGGCGTTGAGATGCAATAATATTTTTATCTTTGAAGAAGAACAGGCCCTGCAATATTAAGTCTTAGGGCTTATCTATGAAAGAGCAGCATTGTTGACTTTGACCATGATCCACAATTGACCTGAGGTTCCCCCCCTTAAAAATAACAGAACACAATGATTGTCTCCAAACCCACCGATATTACCAGACCTCATGTTATATCCTGGTAGTCCAGTTATTATTTAAGGCTAAATGAAAAGGAAGTGCTGCAAGTAAGATTTATCAGAAATGGATAAAATGTTCCGACATAGCAGAACATTCATAATAGACAGATTAAAAGATTGTCTACACAACCCAACTCTGATTACTCACAACCCCTTATCTTCATTGCACAAACAATCCCAACAGCTGGAGAGGGCCCTCAACTCCAGCACAAAGTCACTCAGTAATCAGGGCATCTCCCCCAGAGAGAAAGGGGATGAAGCTCGGGGTGCGACTCTCATTTGGGAGCGGCTCGGGTTGCCATGTGGTCTGTCACCTTGGTGATCATGTGCATCCGCTGGGTGTCTCTGAGGCTGTAAACACAATAGTGAACACAGGCATAAGAACAAATGACCCCCTGGGTGGAGCACACATGATCCAGTCAACAACAGCAGCATACATGATATGCATGGCATGTACCTGGAGGATTCCTAATAGAGAAAGCTCTCAGACAAAAAGTAATCATTGTTGCACCAGAACACTCAGTCATCATTCACTGTGAGGACACATACATTATAAAGTCCAGGCAGAGGAAGGTATTCTTATTATCATCTACTGGAGATTTATGCACTTGAAGGTTGAGTTCTTTGAGTGAGTGGGCTCGATAAGTCTGATGAAGCGGAATGAGTTTAGCCTTCAATAGCTACTATCTGCGCTGGACCGCCACAACGCGCGCTCTTCCCTTATCCAGGATCTAATGCCAAGCACATTTACTGTTGAGGTCAACATCACTGCCATGATTGAACCAAACCAAGGGCAACCCATGGAAGGCTACAGAGGGGACGCAGACACACCCCACGCCCATTTACACAAATGTAATTTCCTCAGCTCCCCTCACTCAAGGTGACCAAGCACATCATTCAGAGATACACATGAAATGATCCTGATGGCCTCATCAGCAGCGGAAATTCTCCTACACTCAAAACAAGTCAGCGAAAGCATGCAGCGAGAGCAGCTCCTTCAAAAACACAAGACATCCATTCAGACATCTGAGCAGAAATGTAGAAAATGTGTGGGCCAAGCAGAGAGCCACATGCATAGCAAATTATTTTGCTTGGCTGCAGCAAAAAATCATATGCTTGCTTATCATAAAGAAACACTGTATCACAGTATAAATATTGGTACTGCATTAATAGTCAACAGGATAATTTCCATATAGCATCAAGCTGAGATGAATTGCAAGGATAATTTACATTCCGGTGTGGTCTGCACAGCTCTCCAGCAGGCATGAACTCAGGACAACCCTGAAGATTGTCCACTTCACATGTTCCCTGGTTTGTCATCATACAAGTTGACCCCCCACCTCAACCAAATTTCGGTTCCTGAGGCATACTCTTCCTCCTGCTGCATACAGCAGAAGCCTGGAGCAATGTTTAGCTAAACCTGCTGGCCTACGTAGGCAGGGAGAGTCCCCAGAGGGCTGAACAATCAGACAATTTCAAGATCATGAAGCATTAAACCAATCCCGGCAGGGTACACTAATTAAACAGCCGAGCCCGGCACAGCCAACCAATCCCCACAGAGCAATTAAATCCATCCCCTCTAAAACACTGTGGAACCTGTCTGGGGAAAACTGCCGAGGAGTGAGAGAGAGGAGAGAAAGAGGGAGAGGTGGAGGGGGGGGGGAGAGGAAAATATCATAAAATTCATCTGGAAAAAAAATAGAAAAAAAACTATAGGGGGAATGCAGCAGGAGGCTAACAAGGGAAATTGAAAAAGGAGCGATTCAATTCAGCTCTTTGTTCTTTTCTCCCTTTTTTGCATTAAGATTCAAATTGTCTGCCTTTTCTCTCAGCTGAAGGGGGTCTGTGACCACATTTAAATGCAAAAATAGTGACCCTGTTGCGATCAAAAGTTGCATATTTAATTAAGATTACAAGGTCTGGAAAGCACTCGTGAGACTGAACGGAAAGACAGAATAGCCTCAAGGCCTATATTACACACCGGCAGAGCTGCTAACACAGTTGCAATCCCTAATCAATACCCCGATGCCCTCCACTACGAAAGTAAATGAACAGGTGACAATGGAGGCATGACATCACTGGGCTTTTCAGGGAACAACAAAACCAGACGAAGTGAGAGGCAGGAGCCGGTGGAGAGATGCAGGCTGATTTTGGAATGATACTGTACCTCCTACACGCCAGCAATAACTAATTAGTCCGCATGTGTTAACATATATAATTGCTGACATTAATAATGGATAATAAATCAATAAGGTGATATTTTTTTCCCACAATTTTATGGTTAGATAGGCAAATTCTCGTACTGTGTTATTTCCCTGGAGAGGCTCCAGCAAAGTGCAAGTGTATTTTGGTGGTGTTGAAGAAGAGCTGAGAATGCCAAGGGGGGTACGATTGGAGCGGGAGCGGCTGCAAACCAGAGGTGTGGACAGGGAGATAGACTTGCTCTTTTCTCCCCCGACTGAGGCGGTGTATAAATCACAGGGCCCAGCTTCATGTCTCCACTTCCTGTTCCTCTCCATTAAAAATGATAAACTGTACCTCTTGAAGCCACTCGCTCGCTTTAGGGTCCCAGTCTGCACCTTCCTGGTGAAGAAGCGAGAGTGCGTGGCTCAGATTTATTCTATCCCCTCCCATTGTTGGGGATGAATAAGAGAGTAATTAACTGTGTGGGGGGAGCAGCTGCACAAAGACAAGGCCAGCTAACACAACAAGCCTGATCCGTCTGCTTTTGCTATAACACACCTTTTGTATTATTTTGACAAATAAGAGCACATCTGCTTAGTAATAACAAATGCTGGTTTAATGCTCAAAAGACCACCGAGAGCCCGTCGTTCCCGGGTCTTCTCTCTTCCCACTTAAATGAGGACAAATGGGCCTTACAAATGGGTGGCATGCACAAGACTACTATTCCTCCAGTCTGGTAAACACACTCTGAGCAGTGGCACATAATGAGAGCGGCTGAGATCCCCGAAGACAACCTGGAGAAGGTTAGTGAAGCATTGATCTCATGAGTGTGCCGGGCCCAGGAGCACCCTTCACACCATGCTAACTCACGCTACATGACAACCGACGTCAGAACACGCGCCACACAAAAGCCTGGCACTTGCACATTTGAGAAATAAAGGCGTGCTTTTTTTTTTTTTTTTTCTTTTTTTAGTCATGAAGGACGAAATGGACAATAGAGGAATGAAATACAGCAAGTGAAACCCTGCCAAACGCAGCTGAGGCATGCTAGGTGGAGAGATGGAGAGACGGAGAGAGAGAGAGAGAGAGAGAGACTGAGAGCAGGAGGGCAGAGGGATTCATTGTAAGCCCAGTAAAATGAACAAGAAAGGACGGGTGCTCAATACGTCTGCAGTGGCGTCAGACAGTCAAAACAAATAAAGCCAAGGCCGCAGTGGAGAAACGTAGCTCAATATGGACTTGCTGGGCATGGGACTGGCTGTCAGCAGGGAGAGAGGACACAGCTTTATACCCATGCCGATGAGCCATTACCTCTCTCCTCCTGATGCTTCCGCCTGCCTCACTGTGAGGGAAGTAGAGGCTGCCCTACCACCACGGAGTCGTCCTCCAGCAGACTAATGTGTCCCTGAAGTTTTGTTAAAGCTGGTTATTTACTCCTGCAAAGCAATTGCTCCAGCCCGGGGGCAGCAGGACGGAGAACGCACTGCTATGAAAAATCTGGCGTCTCTCGCTATGAAGCACTGTCAACTACCAAGGGGGGCGTTCCCGCTGAAACATTGTGGGGACTGCTTTTTTGGCACAACACTTCATAAAAGACATTAAAACAGTAATATCTAGGTAGTGCTTTAGAGGAAAAGACCAAAATAAGACCAAAGATCAAAAATCTTCATTAGCCACAACAATTAGTGATCAATATTATGAAATTATATGTCAATAATTTCAGCTGATCTGGTTCAAAAGGCACTTTAAAGGGTCAGTTCACCCAAATTACAAAAACACATTTTCTCATTTCCTCTAGTGGTATCTCGTATCTCGGCTCGGTTTTATTTGCTCAGGTTTTGAAACATCGGCGTCTAAGATTTCTGCTCGACCCCAATAAGATTGAGGTGAATGGAATTTTGTTTGGGGTGCGCGCATCAGTGAAAACATTTAACAGCAACATCTCTTTCCAGAATAGCAATGTCCATGTTATTCTGTAAAAGCCACAGAACATGCTGTCAACAGGTTTGCAGGGACTAATTCTTGGGTAGAAACTAGTTCCGATGGTGGATTCTAGCTCTGATCAGATCTTATCACACGCATCAAGGACCTACATCGGTATCTCCTAGAAGTCAGACACTTCAGTCAATGAGGGGCTCATACTATTCTTAAAACGAAGAAATGTTAAAAACTCCTGGTGGTAAGCAATCTTCAGGAAAAAACATCAGGCAGGTGCAAAGTAGCAACACAAAAAATAACACGATTTACTCCAACTAACAAAGGTCTCTTCCATTACAGTCAATACAAACCATGTAAGATCAAAGACGGCATAGGATTTCTTTTTCACTTACCTACTGGAGTGCTGTCAGCAGTGGTGTGCTACTGTTACATTATCAAAGAACTACTAAATAAAATGGTATTCTATTCCTTTATATAACTTCCATCTTTGATTTTACATGATTTGTATTGATAGCAATGGAAGAGACCTTTCTTAGAGTAAATCATGATTTTTGCTATTTCGCACCCACCCAATGTTGTTTTTATCCCCCCATGTTGTAGGTCACATCATGATTGTCTATCTTTAACAGTCATCCCTTGAAGAATTTTATGAGTCAATCAGGGACTGAAATGTCTTGATTGCGGGGAGATGGCAAGAACAGCGATACACAGCATGGTGGTGCTGGATCGGGGCTATGGACTGTTGTTTCTTGAAAAACACTTGCTGCAGCTGTAATTTTTCAAAAGAAGCGAACAACTTAAAGGAAACTGAATTCACTCGCTGCATTGGGGTGGAAGCAGAGATCTCATGTGAAAACCTGGTTAAATCGAGCCAAAGCTAAATGCAAGGCTACATACCACTAAAGGGAAGTTTTTTTTATAGTATGCACGAACCAATCCTTTAATATTACAGCTTTCAGGGCATTTCAAGTATACAATGACTGATATAGACAGTAACATCATCACACCCAGCCTTATCAAACAGCAGCACATCCAGCAGTCTGCAAACAGGAGCACAAGCAAGGCAAAATGATTGGATAGGTATGGAAATCTACTTGAAGGAAGGTCAAAGTGATTAAGCTGACATTAATGACAGGCCTAGTCTTCCTGTGAGAATGCTCACCGTAGCTGTCTCTAAACCCATTTGTCATTCTGCTTCCAACGCTGAAGCATCTGCTTTGAAGTCTCTACCACTAATGCTACACAGAGAGGTTAAACAGCTTAATGCTGAAGTCTGTTTCACTCCTCTCGCTTTCTAATGTTCCCTGCGTTTTATGTACTGGGGTTATGGCTCCTGGATTTCACATCTCAATTTGCCCCAGATAGTCCTGTAAAAGCTCCCCTCTTTCTTATTTGCTTTGTTGTCACTGTCAAAGGAAGAGAGGGGCAACCCGAAGGATATGGGACCGTGACAGACGTGCCCCACCCATCGATTCACAGAGGTGGTAATAATGAAGGCATGTTAAGAAATGTTTATATGGGAGGCACGCGCGACTCAAACTAGTGCTGATTATGATGATGGGGCAGCTTTTACATTTAAACGCAGCATTTAATCTGCTGGAGATTTCAAAGACCTGACAACAAAAGGCAAGTCTTGAAAATGAGATAATGAGTATATATAGCACCACCGTGGAGGTCAACTTTAAAGCCTTTTATATGTATCACAGCATATGAATCAAATGATACAGTCATTATGATAAATAATACATGATCTGAGGCGCTCTGGACTTAGTTACTCTCCACTACAATGAGATTATGCTGATGCATTTGACATTAACAATATCAGCAAACAAATATATGAAAGCATGAATGAAAGGGAGACAGAGACCGATTTTCACAGCCAATTTGAGATTGCAGGGTTGGTGTGTGTGTGTGTGTGTGTGTGTGTGTGTGTGTGGGAGCTACTGGCAAACAGCACACAGAGCAGGCTGGCAGCGGAGGCAGCCAGGCTCACAGGCTGCAAAGCAATTTCACTGTTTGGCAATACTGTTGTCTCTGTGTGCGGATTAGAGCTGACACCAGAGCAACTGAGTCATGCTAAATGTAGTACAATCACAAGCTTTTGTTCCTGATCTAAAACCCCACTGCCTCTTAGATTCATGGAAGAGAGAGTGGAAACAAGGCTAAAAAATGGTAACAAATAAGCGGGGCATTATTTCGCCGTATGAGCGCAGCATTGCGACATCGTTAAAAACAACAGAGGGATAAAAGTAACTGGTAGTAAAGGCATGGAGCCCAAGTTTTCTAAAGTTGAATCAAATAAAAGTCTTTTTAGTCTGCTTTGATGATATCCTTGCAAATCCTTTTCTCTCAGTGCTCAAAGGGCAATTAAAGATATCTGATAAATACAACTGATTTCAGCTGATAGGACTGAACAAAACCGTGACTGTAATCAAACTACATTTCCACCTGCTCTGACCACACATTCTCATCACCTGGCTCTGCAAAATCTTTCCACAGGCCCAGCGCTCTCTCTCTCTCCAGGTACCGTATTGGCCCAGAGTTGTTTTTGGGCCTGGCAGGACCTGGCAGGACAGACCCTGACCCGTCCTTTTCATGCTCGCCCACGGAAATGCCATCTGGCTGGTGTGAATGATTACCACAGCAACGGCCGGGTGACCTGCAGCCAGCAGGAACCAAGGTCACTCCACCTCAGCGCTTCGCACTTTCCCTGCCCTCTTTTCATCAGCCTGCAGGTGAATTATTCATCCTGTACAACTCGGAGGCACAAATCTACTGCACAAACACAAAAAAACTGCACACTCAGTTTACAGATATAATAACTTGTAATGAGAAAATAAATGTTCCAGCATGAACTGCTAAAATAAATAGCTCGTCCGCGTCCTCAGATATAGCAAGAATGCTGTCCTATATGGCTGGTGAAACAGCTGTAATGATTTTACACAGCCAGAAACTGGCTCCAACCATGACTGAATGAGAAATAAGTGAATTAATTGATTTATGACACATGTAGCAAACAATGTCACATTTAAACTACAGGCATGTTTGCAACCATAGGCTTGTAAGAATATTTAGCAGTGCTGCCGACAACGAGAGGATGTGATTGAATCCTGTGAAATTTTAAAAGGTTTCAGCGTTAAAGGAACACACACAAAAAAGAAAAAAAGATAACTGTCAAATGATCATTACGAACACCCTGGTGAACTTTATGTGATTAACGAGCCGGTTGAAAAGCATCAAAAAAGGGCACTTTTCCAGAGCAGACATAAAAGATAAAGTCAAGGTGCGCTATTCAGAGTTGCTATAATTCAAGCCGTTTGACATCTATGTGTGCATTTTACTTCATTTAATATGTCTATAATGTGACTGTGTGGACGAATTTGTGTATTTCTGCAAGATGGCATTTGTACAAAATAACCTGTTTGCAGAATTATCCAGGTGATTAACGGTGTTTTACCAATGATTCACAATATGGGTTGTATGGAAATATTATGTGAACGCCTAAGCCTGAAGCTGCAGAGGTAAATACCTATATTCATATTCATCCACCTCCAACCTATAGGTGGAATTATTTAACCACCTTTATAACCTGACAATAATCCTTACAAGCAGTAGGTTTAGGCACTACTATTTCACAGCAAGCTGCATCAAAGTGATTCATTTTACATGAGGATAAGGTCATTCAAGGGAACACAAGCATGAACTAACACTTTTCTGCAGGTAGCCTGATTTTTTTCTTTATATTAGTGGCCCTATGCTTTCTGATGATCACTGACTGGAGGCTAACCTTTTTATTATATACCACTACATCACTGCTCGTGACACTAGGTAATGGCTCGGGCATCCTTTAAGGGGCAGTTCACATTTAGCTCCTAGGCTGCTCAGTCACATTTAATGAAAAACCTTGAACGTATATATCTATCATAAAAAAAAATTTAAAAAAAAAGCTCCACGGTGCTCCGGAGCTGTGGATGAGAGGCTGCGGAGAGAGGACGCCGCGCGAAGCCGCAACAACAATAGCTCCCCCTCGCCCCTCTGGATCCCAGCCTGGATGGAGAGAGAGGTCCAGCGGCCGGGAGCTGGAATAACACCCGAGACGAGCGAGAGCCAGCAGATCTGATTTCTGCTCCTCGGTAGGCTTTTCCGAGGGAGCCGGGCTGCCATGCTCCTGTCATCTCTCATGTTACAGAACATCAGTCAAGCGGCAGGGACGGTGCCCTTGCGCCGGCCGAGGCTGATTTACAAACATTAGCGGGGAATACAATTACACAGCCCCCCCGGCCGAGCAGCCCTATGCGGCTTCAGGAGGAGAGAGGAGGGGGGTGGTGCTGCTGGTGCTGCTGCTGGAGTGGACACTGAAAACAGCTTTCCCCCGAAAAACCTTATTCTGCTTTCAGGAATACATCAGCATTGTGCTTTTATAAATGCAACTTTCAGCTCAGCGGGTTAAGCTAAAGGCTACCGAGCTGACATGCTAATTATTTTAATGGCACTCTATAGGTACATGTTAGGAACAAACTGCTCACCTGCCACATTGTCCACGATATTAACTAGAAACATGTCAGCCACATAACAGTCCAGCACTTTAAAGACTTTTTTTTAAAAAGCTCTTTTTTTTAAACAACTAACTGGTTTTTATGTTGCACCAAGCAGCTTGTCTAAATGTCCAGTCTGCACAAATGTTGCCAGAAAATGATACAAAAAAAATAAACTTTGCCGATCACAAATTAAACTTCCCAACATGCAAAAAAATCCCAAAGACATTAAAATATTTAAAAAAAGAAACAGTGGTAAGATTGGAGCTTGCTGGGAGATGCAGCAGATGCCGTCGACACAAACCGCATCAAACATTAAGCTCGGGCTGAAAAAAGTTCCAGCCTGCGTCCAAGAAGCTCACATTCAGGGGCGCATTAAAAGTTTCCCTGCATGTCAGTACGGCGGTGCACGTCGCCGACAATAACGACTAAAAACAGGCAGAAAGACGAGCTAACGCGTGTAAACACCAGTGCTGTCCGCGGTGCTGATCCCAGATCGGCGTGGCTAACACAGGGGCTGTGCTGCTCCACGGTCGCTCCAGCGCTGATCAATGATTGAACTGAACAAAGGCAGAACAGGGATCAATTTCTAATAACTATCAATGCAAACGCCGCTAGCTTTCGCCCTATATTCGCCCAAAACAAGGCAACACACGCCGGAGTGGAGCGAGAAGACATAAGGCTGGAGAAATAAGCCGAGAAAGGTGAGAATAGCACTAACCTGAAGCCGCCGTAGATCAAATTTCTTCCAATATTGAAACATCGATCCTACATCGGCGGCCATCTTGGGGGATATTGAGGAGATTTTTTTCAGCGGCTGCAATAAATATGTGGGCTGGATTCCCCCTCGTTAAACAGCGTTTACGATCAGCGGTCCCACTTTTAAAAAAACACAGCGAGCACACTTAACACGAGACTCCGCCGATATGTTTGACAAGTCCGCCGACATGTTTTTTTTCGTGAGAGAGAGAGAGAGAAAAAAAAAAGTAGTCGGTATTTTTTTTTTTGGCGAAGTGCCCGAGAAAAGTAAAGAGCGAGTGTATCCGAGCCTCCGTCCCCGACATTAACTGGACAATTGCACTTGATTTTGCTTTGGGAAAGTTATCAATACTGACGTAAAGCCCCGGGTTGATCGATACCGTCTGGAAAAGGGAAGGAGATGATGTGTAGATTAGTGGAGTTCAGGGAATTTAGCCAAGCCTACTTTTTTTTTAAACCTTGTTTATTACAGGAGCAAACGGGACAGTGAGATTAGAGGCAGTGTTTTATCATTATTATTATTATTATAGGCTGCGATATTGACATATGTTGTCCAACTGATATCACAGAGTCACTTTGCCTTCTCATAATGCAAATTACACAAAACATGCACATTTTACACTCTATGTCCTTATTTTAAAGGCAATTTAACATAGATAGTCTAAATGAACTCTACTGTTGCAATAGTGAACTGAAAAGCTCATTTATGTCTTTTTAAGTGTTACATACATTTAAATGATTAAAGTAACCTATATTATTACTATAGTCTGTTGATTTATGTTTATTCTTATGTTGTTTTCAAAATCAGCTGCAATAGCTACACAATATTACTTGTGCACATAGCACAAGTTTAAGCCCCATTTCCTAATATTTAACATTTCAAATGTTTTTGTTTTTTTTACTGTATTAGGATTTGTGTGCATCCATTTGTGCACATATGTCCAAAGCTGGTATCACCGTATTGATCACTTTGTTGGATTCTGCATTCATATTAACAGAAAATAATAAGAATTTGAATGTATGCTTGCATGCAATATAAGACCATAAAAATGTGTTTACAGTGCAACACAAAAAATGTCAGATTTTAAAATAAGTGAAAAATTGAGTTGACAGCATTATTTTAAGCAGATACACAATGTCACATATTTCACTTTGCAGAACTTCTTAAAGCATGTGGGTGCTGTATGCCTACTTAAAATAACCCATTCCTCTGGTCAGGGAGCACACACAGGCTGCTGTGCTGCTGGTGCCAGGAGCTCCCCCTGCTGACACCACGGTGTCAGAGGCGAGGTTATGTGCACATGAGCTTTGTGTGATTTCCTCCATTAATTATACAATTATCACTGAGTGAAGGTATCCATCAAAAACAATGGCTTCATCCACGTTCCACCTCCTGATCATTGTGCCGCAGCCTCACGGTTGCTTCGAGATGATATCCCTCATGAAAATCAGTCCAGGTAGAAAATAATATCCTCATGGGTCATATTCTCGGCACCTCTGGGGACAATGACATATTCCTCTGCCAAAGACAAACACCTAAAGGGGAAAGTGAAGGAAGATTATTAAAAGTTTTGCGTATTGCATTTTATTTGTGGCTCTAGGGCGAGGCAAAAATGCAGGATTCAAATGTAATAGGGAAGATAGTGATGTATCACAAAGCCAGAATTTGCAATTGAGCCATAGAAGACAGTTTTTAATATTTACATCTTATTAAGGTGATTAGTTAGAATTAGTAAACCAGTCCTCAGTTTGTTGATGTTAAAATCTTATGATTTCCTGACTTAGTTTTGAAGCATTCATCATCCTAAATGAAGCATTTATGCTGATTAACAGTAGTGATCAGTATACAAAACTGAATGTTTCCTCATATACAATAACTCCCTGAGACACGCTTCAGCAGAGAGGAGAAAGGCCAGGGGGAGCTAGGAGTAAAGAGTGACACTGGAGCAGGCTGATCCCTGGACCAGGACACTTCAGTAAGTAAGGACACGCCGTACAAAGTGTTTTCTCAGCCCAATCTTTGACCTTACACACCAAAAAAACCTCTCTTTTTCCCGCAGATCGAGCAAAGTGTTTGTAATCGCAGACATTTGCAGGTGCCAGATAGGAACAGTGTGTTCTGGCTCAACAGGAATGTAGAGCATCCAGGCTCTGTGGGGACCCAGGTGGGACCTGTACTCACAATCTCCGCTTCCAGAGGCTCATGCTTTGCCTCCACATTTTTTATGAAATTTGCCGAAATCAGTCCTTTACTTTTGAATACAATCTTGACCTGTCATTCACCCAAAGCACTACAGTACAGTAACCTTGTCGCACCAAATTAATACATTATTCTGAAAAAAAAAGTTCAAGACTAATGCATTGTTACTTAAAATGAGGACCGTGTGCTCAGAAGGGAAATTATCCAAGAGCAAGAAAATCAGTGTTTTGACGAGTTCACAGAATGAGAGGGATTTCAAATTACTGAAACTCTTTGAAAATGTTTGCAGTATATTTCATGAAATGATGTACCATGGATGAGTTGCAGCAGCTTCTTTGAGCTCGTTTGGTGACTTTATGGTGGTAAAAATCAGCGCATAAACCCATGCCTTGCTCATTTTAGTGTCTACAGCAGGTTTCTACCACTACAATAAGACTCCTTGTCTCTTGTTGTGCTGGAGGGTGTATATTTTGCTCTCTGAGACCCGCTCAGTCATGAGTGAGACAGAGATTAATTTAAAACACTCTGACAACGTGTGCACTATCACAAAGACCTTAGCACCCGGACTCTGGTTGGCTCGGTGCTATTTTCATCCCTTTATTTTGACCTTGTGTTAATGTTTTATCATTTTTAGTCATCTTTTTCTAGCAATTATCACCTTGGTTAACAATCTATTAAGTCCACTCTTGCTTTCAGTCTTTATTTAACCGAAACAAGTAGTTAAAACTAAATCGAATGATGGCCTGCAAAAATGTGAAAGATCTCTGCTTTGCCTGAGCGGCTTCATGTGTGTAACAGCATGACATTATAGCAAGAGCAAGATTATGTCTTGAAACCAGAATTATGTGCATTAGAGTAGCCTTCTCCTGAAAGTGTTATTTACACTGAGAGTCTGGATCCTGCATCTGCACTTTGACCATATTAAAATTAATATTTTGCTGGGTGGGTGATTAGTCGACCATATTAAGGTTTATTAAAATATTCATTAGAAAATGTGATAATGTCTTGCAATTTTTATGAATAGAAATTCTATCAACATAATTAAATACCTCATTTGGTGCATGTTGCAGTTTAATTCCCAAGTGATTTTATTGGAACTAAAACTACAATACATGAAGAATATACACTCGACTTAGTATTTGTTTTGAATCAGATGGGACAGGAAATGTTAAAACAGCAGTGAGTTGTTTCAGTGTGTTGCTGGGAATGAGTTGAGATCAGATTTCTGTGGTGGAGCTGTGGGTTGCTAGCACTACCCACTGGACAAGATGGGTAAGTGAATGGTCAAAGAAATAAAAGAGGCTGCAGTGTGGGCTGTGATAATACTCTACATGTTTTTGATATTCGATATGTGGTTCAACATTGTCCACTGTAGCCGTTGCCATGCTTTAGTATATTGGTGTCACAAATATATTTCTGCTGGGTAGCCTATAGGCCTTCGTCACAGCAGGCACTTTGAATTGTCAAAGCAGGGAAAGCACGTGTGGGATTAATAATATTAACAATGTAGGTGTTCCAGTAAGTCGTGCCTGTGAGCTATTACCCACAATACCACAAACTGTAACTGGAACATTTAATTGCAGGGCTGCCTTCATTAAGGTTATTAATTACATCTGTGCTTTTCATGATATGACATGTGAAAATATCTGCTGTTTAAAAGGTGTTTTTCAGTCACAAAAATGTCAATTAAAAAAACACTGTAATTTACAAATTTTCAGTAATGTCCAAAAAAAAAATCTCTTAAAACAAATGGTAAATAAAAAGGTGTTAAAACAGAACAGCAACTGATCACCATAAAAGCTCTATTTAACTACTTCTCTATCCAAGTGACCCTGCATAGTTTTTGTCTGCATTCCTGTAAACACTTAAAGAGTCAGTTCATCCCAAATATATAAAAAACATTTTCGAGAGAACCAACCCTTTAATTAAACTTTTCATCAAATGCTGCAAACCCTCAATAAAGCTGTTTCTCCAAATGCTATTCGGATCATCCAGAATTTGGGTCTGCACTCTTCTAACAAATACCATTATACTAGTTTATAGTTCAAACATTAAGAAATCAAAGCACTTGAGGTTGAGAGAAGTCATAAAAAGGAGCTTGTCCTTGTTTTAAAGACATATAAAATACTAATCTGCTTCCAGTTTGTTAAAAAAAAAACACTTGTTAAAAATTCTCAAAATCTATTTTTTCTCCATGATTGGTAAATCCAGAACCTAAGAATATGCAAATATTGTTCATTTCAAAAGCTACAAAATGCATGATGTCTCCTAATCCTCAGCAAAGTCCACTCTCAGTGTGCGTGTGTGCTGGAGGTTTCAAGTTTCCACATCACACTTGCAAACTGCATACTGGACCATGATTGGCTTCAAACTATTTGTGATGTCACAAAAAGTTGGCTGTACTTGCACATGTTAAAGAGAGGTTCGAGGTGAGCACAGAAGAACTTTCCACCCTCAGAAGGTGAATGTGAAAACAGCCTTCCAGCGTCAAACTCTGCACATGCAATCATCGACAATTTGCAAAAAACATTTCTGAGTGGAGGAGGCTTTAAAACGTTCACTGTGAGTGCGTGATGTTGATTCTGTTATGCTTGACGCTGTGGATTGTAGTGTTGTATTAGATTTCATTCTATTTAAAGGTGTTACTTTTATGCACATGTTGGATTAACTATAATGCTTTAACTATACGGTAAACAACAAATAATTTTCAACCAATCACAAAGTAATTTCATATTTGGGGTCTATTTTCCCATTTCCTCACTTTCACGTATACCTTTTTTGATTTTTGACTTTCCTCTCAAAATCTACTTCACTTGTGCCTTCTATTATCACAATTTAATCTCATGCACCTCACAGATATGTATAATGTATTAAACATGACAAGGTTAAGGACACAAATCGAGATCTGTGGCTGAGTGTAACACTTTCTAAACTAGTTCAACCATAAACCGAGAGAAAAACTTAACAACATTGTTGATGAAGCACATCATATGAACAATGTTTCCCAGTAATGTTTCCCCCGCCGTGGCATGCTGTTTAGGATCAAGTCTTATTGGGGCTCTAGCAAACAGTTCCATTTATTGTGCTACCAAGAAACAACTCACATCATTGCGTAGCCTGTGCCTCTGTGGAGCACTAACAGGACAGCTGGGTGATGGATCCCATCAAGTGCATCTGTCAGTCACAGAAACAACTGTCCTTCATGAGCCAAAGCTATGTCCTATTGTTATTCTTGGTTCTCAGTAATGGGGTATGTGTGTTTGGCTATTATCCCTAAATCTCATGAACTCTGACAATGGGGGCTGCTGGTGTGGTGGTGGGGCAGTGGTCTTCTTTACCTGGGTCTCTGCCTAAAGAGGGCATGGTGTATTTATAGCCCATAAGTGTGCGCCATAATGGAAGGGAGAGGGGTCAGTATATCTACCCCTTCTTTTGCGTGTGCTGCTCCATCATAAAGCAGCAAGGATACTGCCTGGTCCTCATCCACCTACCACTGAGACATGGTGAGTGGACGCAGATTTCATTGTCATTGCCTTTAATCTTGTTTGAAGTAACATCAGACTGTGAGGAGACATTCTGTTTTTGCTGCACGATTAATGTGTTTAGATAGTATATTATATATAAATAGCATGTTTTGAATTATACGTTTTGCTCCACTCGCACCAATGATAATGAATCAATATTCTACATGTCGATATGCTTATGGGTGCTGAATACAGATCAACAAAAAAAAAATCATCAATAGGACAGCACTCCAGATGTCCTATTGATGACTTATTGATTATTTTTGTTTACTCATGATGCTGACATTTAACTGCCAAACTAAATGAATTGGTTATTGTTGCATGGAGAGGATAGAAAAGGAAATGGGAGACAGGACAGGACGGAAAAATAGAGAAGGAGAAGAGAGGAAAAAGAAGGAGAGGAGAGGAGGAAAAAATAGATTCGAGATGAGGAAAGAGGGAGAAGGGAGGAGCAACAGGTACGGGCTACAAACAAAAAAATAACTTAATGTTTCGATCAATGAACTTTCTGAACGATCTGCACCGGGCAGCATCAAGAAACAGCAAATTCTGCCTCCCATCCCATGTTTGCATGAATCCTCTTTAAACAAAATAAAGAAATAAATGAAGCCAAGCACCAGAGGTCCCTTCCATGAGATACACAAGTGCTCGAGAGCTAATCCACAACAAGGGTTAGACAGCAGCTGTCGAGAGGCCCGCGAATCCAAGCAATATGATGTCATCGCGCTGCATCCCTTACACTGTTTTTCACAGTTCCTTGGCAGTCATGTAAATAGCTTGACATAATCCTTGTCTCAGAGGGATTTCTGATCAAACAGGGCTCAGTGTTACCATCCTGTCATCACCCAGGCCCTATAGAATAATCCCCCATGTGATCCTGGGACTGTGGGAGTGCGGGCAGCGGACCACACCCTCCCCAGGCTTAGTCTGCATTCTCACAAAATTGGAGGCTTGAGTAAATATTTCCATAACAAACTGACAGTGTTTGTAATCCCTCCTAATGAAATGCATGCCCCGGTGTAAACCTCGCCTGTTGTGCAATTAATGCCCCCACACTTGGTAAGTTTGCTGATCATTGGCTTGTTATCATAAGCGCGTGTGTCACAGTAAAACCGATAATGAGTGAAGCTGAAGCAGAGAGCCAGGTGATGATCGTGCCATTAGTATTGGATCTAATTAGAGTGTCATTGTCAAACCCTGCAGGCCCCAAAGAAAGCGAAGAAGAGAGCGGAGGGAGCCAGCTCCAATGTGTTCTCCATGTTTGAACAGGCCCAGATCCAGGAGTTCAAAGAAGTCAGTGCTCTGCCAAATGTTTTCTTTCACGTTGAATTTCAGCAGCTCACTCTGTGCTAAAAGCTTAATGTGCATACTGGAGACACGGCATGTAACAATAACATTTCTGCAGGCTTTTACTATCATGGACCAAAACCGAGACGGCTTCATTGACAAGAATGACCTGAGAGACACTTTTGCAGCTTTAGGTAAGACCACCCGTGTGTCTGTTTGTGTGTGTGTGTGTCTCTTTTGTGTTGTGAGAGTTTTACATTGTCACATTGCATGTAAGTTTACCCAGTTGTGAACTTTGCTAGATCAGAAAACTATTTTGATAGTAATTTTTCAAGCAAAAGCGACAGTGTCAAACATGAGCACTTGCTGCTCTACTTTGTCTTATGTAATGTAAATGAAATATCTATCTATCTAGAACGTCGCTTTAGGTTTCCAGGATATTCTAACGGAATTTTTCTCTTTTTTCTAACGTCGTATTGATGAAGCAATTCATCAATTAATTGAGGAAAATATCGTCAGATTAATCAATAATGAAAATGAACATTGGTTGCAGGTCTGAACCCTCTTTCACCTTATCTACCATCCTTCTTTAGGCCGCTTAAATGTCAAGCAGGAAGAGATTGATGACATGCTGAAGGAGGCACCAGGACCGATTAATTTCACAGTCTTTCTCACCATGTTTGGAGAGAAACTAAAAGGTGAGGGGTTGTTCTGTCTAGTCCAGAGTCTGATTATATATGTAGATAACAATTCAGAAAGTTTCAGGACCGTGGCAAGTCTTGGAAAACGATGTTACCTTTGTTTAAATTCATTAACTCAGAGCTGTCATTGTTCATCTTCAGGTGCTGACCCAGAGGAGACCATCCTGAACGCTTTCAAGGTGTTTGATCCTGAGGGGAAAGGATCGTTAAAGAAAGACTTGTGAGTAGTAGTAGCAGTAGCGCTCTGTTATTGGATGAGGTCAATGTCCAGTCTGCTCATCTGCTGGTTGTACAACAAAATGTCAGACAGCAGCAGGATGAACAGGCTGTTCACCCTGTTGTTGTCTGACAAGCAGTAAAGAAGTGTCCACTGCCATACCACCAGACTACAGAGCAGCTTCTTTCCACAGGCTGTGAGACTTTTCAATTCATCTTCCACACTCCACCATAAATAAATGACATGGAACTTTACATTGGTTGTATATGTGTATAGGTATATACTGTATGTACAGTGTACAACTATATGATTAATGGTAACTGGATATATTGTATATCTAATTTAAATATTTGTATATATGTTATATGTGTGTGTAGCATGAAGGAACTACAACGTACATTTCATTGTGCAACCCTGTGCTTTAAAATGACAATAAATGAACCTTGATATCTTGATCACTTCTTTACAGTGTGACAGAGATGCTGACGACCCAGGCAGACAGATTCACAGCTGAAGAGGTCAGAGCTCCATCTCAAACAATGTTAGAGACATTGTTTTGTTTTTTATTAAAGATGTTCTTCAATCAAAAACATAATCTTTTTTTCTCTCTCTCTTTTTTTTTTTTACTTCATGCCCATAGATGGAACAGATGTTTGCGGCATTCCCACCAGATGTTGCAGGAAACCTAGACTACAAGAACCTGGTCTACGTGATCACGCACGGTGAAGAGAAAGACCAAGAATAGATTCATTAATCATGAGATCGCCCTCTGGATATTTAAACCAATGGGTCATGTTTGTGCTGAGATATGAATGAATATAAAGCTAAAAAGAGCTATTTCACATTTCAGCTTAAATTTTTTGAATGCCATAATTGTGTATTAAAGCAATAATTAAGTATCAATTTAATTACTATAGTATGTATATAGGTGTGTCAATAATTACACTATGACCATGTAATCTCTTACTATGTAATAGATGATATTAAAGGTTTATGTGACCACAGAAAAGGAAGTGTTTCAATGTTTTGATATTACATGCTGTGAGATATTTTCTGCTTAATGAAGGGAAGGGAGGGTTGATATTACAGTAATTAGCACTGACATTATTTGCACAACCATAAAGTTTTGATGATGTGGGAGATTTCTAGTGGTCAGGAGGTTAAATGTGCTGGCCTGTGAGGATGTCAGCTAATTCCAGCGTGAGAAACAACAATTACTCTTTTCCATTTAGCCCTAGGGAGATAGATTTGTGTGCAACTTTATGTTCCGTAGTTAGAAAAAGCTGCAGTTGTGATATTTAATTGGTCATTTAGTCATTTGATTTTCAGTCCAGTGCTGACTGCAGCACTAGGATATGTAAAAGCTATCAAATATATCTGTATGTCCAATCAAAAAAAGGTTCTATGATAAGCCAAAGGGAGTCGTTTCCCTCATTAACCCACAACTGCACTCAAAGATAATTCAGTAGTGTCTATTTATGGGTGAACCCTTTCCTTCTCCCATGTTCCAGTAGTCCTACAAATATGTATTAAAATAACGAACTGAAATATCCTCCATCAGCTCATTTTTGATTAAACTGAGTCTAGTATACAAAATTGCTTACTTTCTGTTAATGGTAGATCTAATGTGTGATTAAAGTCAACAGTGAGACTCCATTTAATATTTTATGAAATTAAAAATGTACATATATTTAAAGGGAAATGGATTGTTTTGTTGGCTGATTCTAAATTAAATCTAGCTACTGAAAAACAGCAAAGTATGAGCAGGAACAACAAAAACTTCATTCAACCTGACACAATCTTGTGTTTTCCATTCTCTGATTTTGAGTTAACAGTCTGCCAAAATACTTAAGGGCTTTGTTTTTTGACCACACTGCCACAGACATTCTGCTGAAATTAATACATCAATAATCACTTCATCATTGTCAATTGTCAATAAATATTATTTAGCAGATGAAACAAATAAACATTAAAAGGCCCATAACTCACCATTCTTCGCCTTCTTTACTTTCAAATGAAGTGACTTATTGCTTCTCTTCAGTTAATAGTTGTCTTCCCCTGCACAGCTCACCATCTGATCTTACTGCACTTTACACATCCTGAAAGACCATCGGGCAAAGATCAGTATTCTCTCCGTTACTGACAGCCTAACTTATCCCACCATACAAATGTGGCACTTGACTGATTTGTATAAACAAACAAAAAAAAATCCCAGAGTGAATCCACTTATTTTCATTGAAAATAAGAAAATGCTTGAGGGCCACCGGGCACCCCAACAGGCTGTAAGTTGAGTATCACTGTATTAAAGTATATATATGTCTTCTGTTTGTGAGGATTGATGTTCATAACATCTACCCAATAATCAAGTTGATGTGTTACTATTTTTCATACATTTTTACACTCCAGAACTCAGCTTTATCTAGATGGGCTAAAGAGTCTTTCTCCATCCGGTCCAGTAGGGGGCAGCAGCAGAGCGGCTCCAGCAGCCTCCTTGAAGCAGCTGGCTGCCTGTACAAGGTGCGGCAGAGAAAAACAGAGACGGGACACCATCGCTAGCGACCAGCTAGTGCGGCTGACGTTTATCTTTCTTGTCCCTGTTTCATAACAAAAGCCAACGTTGGATGTAGATTTTTTTGAGATGCCTGTGTAGGTTATCAGATTGTCTGAAGCGGCGGCGAGCGACTAAACAGAAGCAGGGTGACACCGACATCTTTACCCTCAGCCGGAAAATCAGCGAAGCTAACATTAGGTAGCTAATGCCAGGATAGCTAGCGGGCTAGCTTTCCCAAGTGTGTTCACGCCAAGACCTAGATTTGACTGAATCGATTTTATTAACGCCAACGCTGCAATGGCTGATG
Organism: Holacanthus passer; assembly: GCA_025331565.1. Lineage (NCBI taxonomy): Eukaryota > Metazoa > Chordata > Actinopteri > Pomacanthidae > Holacanthus > Holacanthus passer. Next base: position 145,844 of record JAFREQ010000188.1, on the reverse strand, counting down.
TTGACAAGCTCAACATAGACAGTATCATCCAACGTCTTTTAGAAGGTAAAGGAATGATAATTACCTTTTAAACACTACTTAATATCTTAACGTTATGACAGATGCTAACAGTACATCAGCGGCTAGCTTCAGCGTATGTTTATCAACATCCTGTAAAATAACTAGCTATATTTGCTTGCTAACGTTATTTTTTCTGGAGGGTTAATAGTCTGTTTTCTCTTTGTTTTTGTCTGGGTTGAGGATGATGGTATAGCCGAAGGGCACGAAACGACGTGTACTTGCCTTGGTCCAATACACACTGTATATCTCACACACTAACATTGCGCATTCCGGCGCGTAACACATGTTCACCTTTTGTCCCACACAGTCACAGCATAGTGATGCTGTACCAGGCATTGCCAAGCTAGCTCATCTAGTGTTTTTGCTGACTTACTGTTTATGTTTTCTTGTTGCAGTCAGAGGGGCAAAGCCTGGCAAGAATGTGCAGCTGCAGGAGAATGAGATTCGTGGATTATGCCTCAAGTCCAGGGAGATCTTTCTCAGTCAACCCATTCTTCTGGAGCTGGAGGCCCCTCTCAAGATTTGTGGTAAGTAAGATGTGTGTATCTAAGAATATTTATATATAGTTTTAGGAGAAGCATTTATGGAAAATGTCACCAAGAGACAATGGCAAATTATGTCTCAAAACACAAGCACATGTTATTCAGTTTGATGCTCTAGGTACATTGATTTTACCCTTGTCCTGCAGGTGACATCCATGGGCAATACTATGACCTACTGAGGCTGTTTGAGTATGGGGGCTTCCCTCCAGAAAGCAACTACCTGTTTCTGGGTGACTATGTGGACAGGGGGAAGCAGTCCCTGGAAACCATCTGTCTTCTGCTGGCCTACAAAATCAAATATCCAGAGAACTTCTTCCTGCTGAGGGGGAACCATGAGTGTGCTTCAATTAACAGAATATATGGTTTCTATGATGAGTGTGAGTATTATACGTCCATTACCGGTTAGTTAAATTGTTTCCTAATTTAGTTAATTTCTTATTGAGTTTTTGCTGTGACGTAATACTGAATTGAAATCTTGTTTTGTGAACTTTTTAGGTAAAAGAAGGTACAACAATAAACTCTGGAAGACCTTCACAGATTGTTTTAACTGCCTCCCTATTGCCGCCATTGTTGATGAGAAGATCTTTTGCTGCCACGGAGGTGGGTTTGTGTTTTTGAATTTGAAGTAAAACCACCATGAATCAACAACATGGATGGTTTGTTTTAGACATTACCTTTGATTCCACTAGTCACTGTGGCGGTTTTAGTTTAATACAGAAAGTCCAAAGTGGTTTGCCTTTGACGTCAGCCACTCTCATTTGTCCTTCAGTAATGCTGCCTTTGCAGTTTGTCAACTGACGTAGGCCTTATCCGTGTGTAATAGGTATTGACTTCGATATCAGTGTGTTTATTTGTACTTTTACTGCCATCTGTTTAGGCCTGTCACCTGACCTTCAGTCCATGGAGCAGATCAGACGCATCATGCGCCCCACTGATGTGCCCGACCAGGGTCTGCTGTGCGATTTGCTCTGGTCTGATCCAGACAAGGATGTTTTGGGCTGGGGGGAGAACGACAGGGGTGTATCATTTACCTTTGGCTCAGAGGTTGTGGCCAAGTTCCTGCACAAGCATGACCTGGATCTGATCTGTCGTGCCCATCAGGTAAACACAATCACCTCTGTCATTCTAAACAGATGTGACAGTGTGACATGGCTGCACATTGGCAGGTCACTGGACATGCAGGAACACTTGATATGCAGGACATCACACACTGTGCAAAGAACTGACACAAACACTGTGTAAACTGGACAGTGTTTCCCAACCGTTTCGGCTTCTGATCCCTCAAAATAAGCAATGTCTACTTGTGACTCCTGATCACTGGCTGTAAATGTTTAGTGGTTGTGAACAGTACAACTGAAGAATTTCTTCCTTATTTTATTTGAGAAAAATAGGGACTTGAAGAGGTAAAATAATCCAGTGAATCACAAGAAAAAAGGAAGGACCAGAGGAAAGTCTGGAAAAAGTACCCACAATTTTGTGTGTCAGAAATATGTTTTCTGCTTTACAATTGTGTTAATCGTGTTGTTAGCCCTTGTAGGGGTCCATCAGGTTTGGAATCACTGTGTGAGACTATATCTAACACTGTTCATGTTCAACATCATACAGTTAACATCCAACCAAGGAGTGCCTTTTTAAATGTGTAAACCGGTCTTTTTAACTATTATTATCTCTCTTGCAGGTTGTCGAGGATGGATATGAATTTTTCGCAAAGAGGCAGCTCGTCACTTTGTTCTCAGCGCCTAACTATTGTGGCGAGTTTGACAATGCTGGTGCCATGATGAGTGTAGATGAGACCCTCATGTGCTCTTTTCAGGTAAGGTGCTTTCACTTGTGCGTGAAATATTTTAGGATTATATGAATTACACTTTAACATGCTGGGTAACTGTAAAAAACTACAGTTGAATAACGAACTATATAAAATTGGTTGTTGCTAGTACCTTGACTAATTTTAGATACATTTTCTATTAACAAAACATTTTAGATAATTACTGCACCTAACAACCAATAGGCTAAGTCTAAATGATTGGGTACACTACAAAGTCCACTACAAGTGGAAAGTCCACTACAAGTGGACTTTGTAGTGTAGTGTAGTCCAACCAGTGTAGTCCAACCAGACTGCTAAAGAACTGATAAGATTCAGAAGTAGTCAAATTGCCAGTGACTCTGTGACTGCAGGTACAACATTGATTTAAAAGTAACCATTGATCCTTCAATTCCACCAACTGCTACTGGTAATTGGGCTACAGTTATTTTGATCGGTTCATCATCAGTTTATCGTTTCTCTGTTTCATCTAACCCAATTCCCCCCTGGGGTTCGATAAAATATTTCTAATTCTGATCTATTATTTAGTGATATTAATTAATTGTGAATATAAAAGTAATGAAGAACATCCATCACAAATGTCAAGAATCTTTTCTTAGAATCTGAAACTGTGCTGGGTCAGCATTTGTTCACCTGCAAAAGGAAGGCGTCTTCATTAAGTGTGCCTGACTGTAATTTGATGCTATATCATTCAACATTTCCAACTCTGTATATTCCTTTTGTAGATTCTAAAACCAGCTGAGAAAAAGAAGCCCAACGGCAGCCGTCCCGTGACTCCCCCTCGCAACATGGTCACCAAGCAAGCCAAGAAATGAGTCGGGGGGTGCGACAACTGGCCGAAGTCTCACTCCTCTGTTCTGCTTTCGTCTTCTGCATTTGAAGGATTGGTTATCCTTCATGCTGCCAATACTGAAAAGATATTCACTCCTACACGATGAAAGCAAAATATTTTGTTGTTTTGTCCACAGGGGTAAATTGATATGTCACCATGAAAACCTCAGGTGTTTTGCACTCATTTTGCAGCTAGTCCTTGCCACATATGACTGTTCAATCAGGAAAAATGTAACAATACGGCTACTTATGCACAGGAATGCCTTGTTTGAAGCTGTGCACAATTTTTCCAGTTTCTTTCATGTCTTATTCCTTTGTCATCTTTTTTCTCACTGTCAGTAATGGGTATTAATGGCTATAAAACCAATGGGGGAAAAGTCACAAACACCTGTTTACTTCTGTAAAATTTTCTTTACAGTTTATTTCCAGTCAGTGTCATAGGATATTGACTTTACACTGCATCATCACATTTTTAAACAAGTCTCGTGCTAAATTAAATGAATAAAGAAGCACTCTTGTAATGTCTAACTCTTTCTAATAAACTTTGAGTGTATTTTAGGGGGAAACTTGTATCTGAATGTCATTTGTTCCTCAAACAAAATCACAATACAAACTGAAGTACACAATTATAAACTGTTGTTGCTCATGAACACCTCATGACTAAAGAGGCTCCCATCAGTCAACACCCACAAGGGGGAGACAGAATATAGTGGAAAATCCACACCGGGGAAATGGATAATAGAGGTGTGAAATATTTTATATAAAAAGTGCTACAAGAAAAATGCAGTATCTTTAATTTTACGATTTTCAAGAAATTGGCAGTTTCCTCTGATTATTTCCCCCCAGATCTGCATTTCTCTGTCTATTCTCATGCGCCATCTTTATCCATATGCTTCAAATAGTAATTTTAATTGACCACAAAAGCATGTAGGCTCTCATACAACTTTTCTACGCATACCTTTATTACTCCTAGATAAGAACAGCTGACTGAAATGATATTTCCTTATTAGGAAACAAGGGATTGCGTAATGATGTCTGACGTCAGAGCAGTCACAAGACTTCGCTCGCAGAGGAGTGCGCGAGGCCACAGCACGGCTCGTTCACATCTTGTGTTATGTAGCGTCTCAACGGCACGACTGGCATCATGGCCACGGACGAGCAGCGTTTATGGGTCTTTTGGAGCGGAAGAGGCGGCTGTTTTCTGTGAATTTCCTCAAGCTTTCGGCGCAGGAACACACCTCCCCGAGGCTGTGCTTATTCTACCAGCGGGAAGGCTTTGTTGCATGCGTGCGTGGCGGCTGTTGTTGTCTGGCTCCGCTCAGCCGCGCATCTCCAGCCGCGTTAGCCAGTTAGCAAGTCAACATTGTGTGCTCACATCGACGCTAAGCTAGCAGGGCTGCTAGCTTGGCCGGTTTGTTTTGGTGGGAGCTGGTGTGTGGGGGATGTTGTCCGTGCTGTCGTACGGTAGACTGGTTGCCAGAGCTGTCATCGGCGGACTTTCTCAGACAGACAGCCGCGACTACAGCCTGGTGACAGCGAGCTGCGGCTTCGGCAAGGATTTCCGCAAAGGTATCCTGAAGAAAGGGATGTGCTATGGGGACGACGCGTGCTTCATCGCCCGACACAGATCCGCCGATGTTTTGGGTGAGCGTCTGCTTTTGTTTGTTGTAGAAACATTAACCAAGCTATGCGACGGCACCCTGTGTAACACTGCCTGTGACGTACACGGGGGGTGGTCAGAGGTCACCCCCTTTATCTGAGACCTGAAATGCCTTATGCGAAAGTTGGATTTCACATGTGATCACATTTAATCACAATATTGAGTTCAGAAGGCTCATGAAGTGAGTGATGAGTGATTGAGTGCTTTCACACTTGCTTATTCACTGTTATCATCACATCATTGTACTTGAATATGTTTTTATTCTGTATTGATTACCTGCAACATCCTGCTGCATCTTCTTTATTCTAATAAGGCTTGAACCTGAACTTCCCACATTCCACACACCATCAGTTTCTTTAATAAATAACCATGCACTTCTGTATAATCTGATCTATAGATGGCTGATTAAAATGATTTTTCATCAAAGGGGCATTGAATCTTACACTATATGTAAGATGCAACATGTTATTCAACACCTCAGCAGGACGGTGCAGATCTGCTGAATGTCTCTGTGCTGCTGGGTACTGAGTTAATCAAGACACACAAGCAAACGTACAAATCAAGACACCCTTTCACACAAAGTCAGGTTATTTTTGGAAGGTTTGATTAGCTACAAAGCTGTGTGTCTGCTTCGAGCAGGCCTGTTTCTGTGTTCTGGCGGAGGCCGAGGAGGAGACGCAGATGGACATCCTTGTATGGTCAGTCCTGGGAGTAACAAGACTAAAGTTTCCTTTCTAGGAAAATGTTGGATCTGACCAAATGCTCCTATGGGAGCAAGAACTTTTATTAACTCGCAAGAGTACCATGTTGCTATAGAAAGATTAATGAAGGCTTACAATAGGGGGGAGATTTTTTTTTATGCATTTGGGGAATCACAGATTTTTTGCTTTGAAGCTAAGAGCTTTAATATATTATCAGTGAACCTGGAATGCACTGAACTACACTGAATATAAAATAACATCTAGCTATGGTTATTATTCATTTCTATAGACGAGGATATAGACCCACTGAACATCATCAGGAATAACTGAAAGAGTGACAGGTCAAAGATGAACTCCTCACAGATGGAGGCTGTTATGCATTCTGTGACATTTCCTTGATTTTCTGTACTGGATGTCCTTTTTGCATCTCAGTGAGAGTGGCCATTGTTTTTTTTTTTTCATTGTGCAGCTGCCTGGCATTGTTCTTGTTTCTCACAAGATCCTAACTTGTGGAACAAGTCTGAGGAATGTCAAAAGTGATTATTGTTTCTATGAGCTTGATTTCACTTGCCCCAGAAAAAGAAACATTCCCTCAAGGGGTTTAAAAAGCAGCATTATGCAAGATACAGAATACAAATGTTAATTAGTGAAGAAAGAAGGTGTTGAACTATAACTATGTAGGAAATAATTAATTCCAATCATTAAATGAACACCTGTCTGTTTTTAGGTGTTGCAGATGGAGTAGGTGGCTGGCGGGATTATGGAGTGGACCCATCCCAGTTTTCAGGTACACTGATGAAGACATGCGAGAGGCTGGTGAAGGAAGGACGCTTTGTCCCCAGCAACCCTGTGGGGGTCCTCACGACCAGCTACTACGAGCTGCTGCAGAACAAAGTGCCACTGCTGGGTGAGTAAAGCTACTGGAAACACAGGATCTCAGTGTTGATAGAGAGAGTCATGTCCACCTCCACCTGTTCTATAACAGGACCTTATCAATACATTACAGAATATGTTGCTCTTTGTGTGAATGAATATTCCTGTTCAGAATCAATATCTGGGAAAAGCAACATTATGCTTCAGCCATGTTCACCATCTGTGGTGCCTTAACAAAGGATGTGTGGATATCTGCTGCTGCTCTATGTTGGCCATTACCCCATTCATTCCTGTGCAATTAATCTGATTATCCCGTCTAGTTCAATAAGTACAGGAAGACTGCCAAGATCCCCTTTCCCCCCCAAACCATTTGTATTAAAGTTGTTATCGTAGGGCTCCAGACTCTGGTACTTCCAGGTTTCCTACTCAGCGCCTCTCATCTTGTTTAAGAGCTCACTAAACAAATTAAAATCCATGCCATGCACCCTGCAGGACTCTATAGTTCAACATATGCTGTGTAGAGACGTACTGTGCGCACCAGTGAAAACAGTAAGTTTTCCATGCTGTTTCAATCTGAGTACACCATTTACGACTAGGTTGTTTGTTTCTGTCTGTTCAGTTCAGTGGTGGCTGGGTGGAGATTTTTGCATCATGAGTCAGAGAACAGCCAGATCCCATTAAGAAGTCCTGGGAATGTCCCAAGTCCTGACCTGCCCTATGCAGTTGACTTCCAGAATCCTCTTCCTCCTTCGCACCGCTTCCCGACAATGAAGCGTGCACAAACATGTAACATCAGCGAACAAATGTTTTCGGAACAGATCTCCGTCACTGCGAGTGTCAGTACTTTTCCACCGCTTTATCACATGTGCTGCAGGGGAAACAACACTGTATTGTGCTGTTCCTTCACAGCAGAGGGAATGTTCTTGAGGCCGGCAGCGTGTGTAATTGTACTGAAAAGAGAGAAGAAAGGGAGTGAGTCACAGTGCGTGAGGGGTTTTGAAGGTTGATCCCAGAGAGCATATTTTGGTGTGCCAGATGAATCACCAGCAGGGTGTGGCTGCACGCTGTCCGCCTGCTCCACCAGCTCATGTTTCCTACTCACCATCTCCCAGATGGTGGAACTCAAAAATTCTTTAAACCACTGCACTGATTGTGGTACGTCAAGTTTGTGTATTCAGGCTAACTTCATTAATCAGTCTCCCAAACACACTTCAGATGGGTATCTTTCCATAAACGTAGAGTTGTTTTCAAAGTTGTGTAGCTGCAGAAAGTCTGGAGGAAAAGACTGTTTTTAAGGACTGCATTTGCATCCAGGCATTTGTTGAAATATGTGTTAAAATAGAAAACCTAAATGGCAAATTTCAAGATGTTATTATTTTGGCAAATCACAGCAGCAAAAGCACAGGTGTAAATAATTAATGATGGCTGAATTGTATTTAGCTTCAGGGTCCTAATATTGTTCATGCCTGGCTGCTGTCACACTGTCATGGCTTACTGGGACTAGAACTGCGACAATTAGTTAATAAATCAATTGGTCCATCAAAAGAAAATTAACCACCAACTATTTTGATGATTAATGGTTTCAATCATTTTTCAATCATAAATATAAGGATTTACTGCTTTTCTTTGTCACTTAATGGAGTAAACAAACATTATGGACAAATTGTCATGAGCATTTTTCACAATTTTGTGACCTTTTTAAAGACTTAACAAACAATTAATTGTAAAAAATAATCAGCAGATTAACCGATAATGAAACAGTCATTAGTTGCAGCCCTAACTGGGACATGAATAGAACGCAGACATTAATAATGTTATTGACACCTGTGCTGTTCCTACAGTGTTTTTTCATGTTTTTTGTTACTAGTTATGACTGATGCATCTTTGTGAAATTAGAACTGATATAGCATTGCTTCCTGAAATTTCATCTGTATGTTGTGTTATATCAACTTGCACTGAAAACGCATTGTTCTGAGTTGAAAACGGCACCAAATGTGCCTATGGAATTTCAATTCTTTCAGTATTTTTTAGTTTTGTTCTGTGGCATAGTTGTTACATTCACCCAGCCGATGAGGCAGGCCATATTTGCATTTTATTTTCAGGATGTTTCAAACCTTTGCTTAACATGTGCATTTAAATGGTAAAATAAATATACCTGCATGTCTCTGTATGTCTGCAGGTAGCAGCACGGCTTGCATTGTGGTTTTGGACCGGCAGAGTCACCGACTACACACGGCCAACCTGGGAGACTCAGGCTTCCTGGTGGTCCGGGGAGGGGAGGTGGTCCACCGATCAGACGAACAGCAGCACTACTTCAACACGCCCTTCCAGCTGTCCATTGCTCCCCCGGGGGCCGAGGGGGCCGTCCTGAGTGACAGGTGAGACACCCAACAGGCACTGCCTTCTGCCCCACATACTTGTGATGTGGTCTGTTTGGGGACAGAACAGCAGGGTGTTCGTACTGAGCAGTTAATGGAACAGTTGCCAGAGATCATACATGCATCCAAACAGCAACTGTGATAAAGCCGTACAGATCACATGCAGACATAACAAAGGCGCTCAGCTGTAACGCCCTCCACTTCAGAACATTTTGTCATGGTTGTGTATGTCACATGCAGCAGTGTTTTGTGAATGTAGTGACTGTGCTGCGTTGAGCTGCAGTGGAACAGTGTGTCAGGGGCCATGTGCTGCCGTGTCTCGTTGCTGCAGTGTGCCAAGCAGCAGCACAGTAGACGTCAGTGGAGCGCAGGGCAGGCGCTGGATGTTTGCCAAGCTTTCCCTCTTACCCGGGTCAAAGTCTGTGTGGGCTGATGGGCAAACTGAAGAGTCCACAGCCGATCCTGCAGCAGCAGGCTCAGCCACCTTTTCACTCGTTCAGTCTTCAACCAGCCAGATTATTTTGAGCCTCTTAAAAGTGTTTTGGAAAAACTGAGGGAAGATGAACCATGGATGAACCTGAACTGCTTGTAACCAATGATACAGATTTAGAGTGTTTTCTTTATTTCTTAGAACTGACCTGAATTCAGCCTCAAACAACCCATCATCACTTTCAGTGGTTGTGGATTTAATGTTGTGCTTGAAATGACACTTTGTTTTTAATTTGTGCATTTTAGTCATTTAGTTGAAGGATTTACTCCGTGTAAATCACTCTGAGTGCAACAGCAGATTAAGTTTCCAATCCTAGATCTCTAACATAGCAACCAACAGAAAAGGGTGCAAGGGTCAAAACTGAAGTGCACTAACAACTTTCCTGTGACTGCATAAGACAAGAAATAAGTTCTTTGAAAAATAAAAGATTTGGAGCTGTATGGTAAGGGAGATTGTGAGAGATAATGCTGTACGTGGGCTATTTAACTCTCACTAGTCTTTCTCTCTAGTGAATTTATTGACATTTGCTTTCATTAGTTGTCCTCTCATATATTTTGCCTGAGGATTATCTTCATAATTAGAATTGAAGATGAGTTGTTTCGGAGCTATCGCTGCATAATTATCTAAAGTGTTTTGTCCTTGGTGGCATTTGAGAAATGGCTTTGACTCATGGACGTGTTAAACAATGGATGATGAATCCAAACATGGCAGCCAATTCATTTCAGTGACAGCTGCTCACCTAATGCATGCATTATAGAAGTTTTTCATACTTCTATATCTAACTGTTGGTGCACGTCTGTGCCTTAGCGTCTTTCTATGGCTCTACCTGGCTGCAGGGAAAAGCGGCATGTGGACTGCAATTCAGCAACGTTAAAATGACAGTACAGGACAGACTGTTCCTGGAAGGGTGTCATGATGCAGTCCAGACAGTTTATAATGAATAACATTCATGACAGGCTAGGGGGTGTGCAGCAGGGTAAGGGCATCTTCCAAGAACTGAACTTGACACTGGCAGACGAACTTGGTTCCAGCCTGTAAGTATTTGTAGCACCCATGGTCATAATGGTAGCACCTTTTTATTGGACCTGAGTGTCCTTTCCAAGACCACCATGTGGTGATTCCTTGAATTTATTCCCATCCTGCTCATGTGATTATGTTTCTGTAGCCAAGGTGAAATATGAGAAGCAATTGGGAGTCTAGCTTACATAGCTTTGTCAGGATGTTTTTCCACAGGTTAGAGTAATGTGCTGTAATCGGTGAGTATTCCTCAACTAGAGGCGAAGCTAGTTTAGAGGTTCAGATTAATCAATCAGCTTAGACGGGAGAGATTTCCTGTACAGGGGTGTAAAAGAGAGAGAGAAAAGGCTTAAACAGAATGAATTAATGCGGTCACAACCTTGCTGATGCTAGTGGTAGTTTGTATTTTTAGTTTTCATGGTGAGACTAAACAAATTTTAACTCACTTAAATGACCCAAATCATTACATGCAGTGTTCACTGCCTGACTTTACTGCGTCTGTCCCTGCAGCCCTGATGCAGCAGACAGCTCTACCTTTGACGTCCAGCTGGGTGACATCATCCTCACCGCTACTGATGGGCTCTTCGACAACATGCCTGACTACATGATCCTGCAAGAGCTGAAGAAACTCAAGGTAATGCCATTGTCACCACAAAATGAGTGTTTATATGTGTTAAAAGCAGATAAATGTGCTGAAAATAGGTGACTGACTCCTTTCCCATCACCACAAGATGAGTTTGCCTCTCTTTTCTTTTCCTGTGTGTCACATTCTTCCACAATAATGTTGCATTGCAACATGCGTCATAGCATTACAGCGAAAAAGGGGCAGAAATTAGCATGTCCACCCGGGTGTTATGTTTCCATCACTGCCAATTGGAGCCAGAGCAGATAAATACCCGTGACTACTGCAGAGTCATTTGACTTAGGAATGAATACCAATTGTACCCTTTCACACTGAGGACAAAAGCCAGATGTTAGTGGGTTTTTAGTCCGGTGTGATAGGGGTTTAAGTGACAGGGAGGCCCAAATAGGTTTGCTGGTGGAAGTGGAATCTGAAATATGTCTGGAATAGAAACTTCATGTCTTCTTTGTTTTTGCTCCTAAGAACACAAACTATGAGAGCATCCAGCAGACCGCCCGGAGCATCGCAGAGCAGGCCCACGTTCTGGCGTATGACCCCAACTACATGTCGCCTTTTGCACAGTTCGCCTGTGACAATGGACTGAATGTAAGAGGTAAGTGTCTCCGTTGTACTTGAACCAAGTGGAACCTGAAGCTTATGATCTGTTCTTCTTCAAAGTGTCGTGGCACATCAGAGTCAGTATTTTCACTCAGCACTATCCTGATGGGACCCTGTTCTTTTCTGTCCAGGAGGGAAGCCAGATGACATCACAGTGCTGCTCTCCATAGTGGCAGAATACACCGACTAGAGTCTGTGTGGAGCTGTGATTGGGGGCATCTGCCTCTGCAGGTGATGGACTGCTTTGATTCCTGCTGGCCAGGATGAAGGACTAATGCCGGATGCTTCCCCCGCATGCACTGGCTCTACTCTGCCTCCGCTCCCCAGCTGACCATCAGCCCCTTCTCCCCCCCCAGAAAAACTCCTACATGCCCACTTCTCTGTGATTATGTACATCAGAGAAGGGCAGAATAAAGAGGACTAGAGGCCTGAAACATCCTCTTGGCCAGGCTGCAGTGTTGGCATCTTTGCAGTGTTCCAGTGCTCACTGGATAATCCCATTGGCTGGGATAAGCAGTCATTGGGCACGTTGGAGATGGATCCTGTCTGACAAGGATAAGTTGTCTTTCTCTGATGGGCGGTTTGGGCAGGGAGGAAGTTGAGATTCAGAGATGGAGGCAGATGTAGCCAGACGGTACGTGTTAGACTGTTAAAGTAGTCCCACGCTGGGCTGCTGGAAGGGAAAGATACAGTCCATCAGTAGTGTCAAGAAGGGAACTGCACAGGAAATGGCGGCATTCAGGCTTAATAAATGGCCTACCTTGTGTAAGCGGATGTTCCTAATGATACTGTGGTAGTTAGAAAACCTTTGTCAAAGGGCCTGAAACCTTGTATGTGCGTGCAGGGAGCAGAAGTTTGATAGTAGGACATGACTGGTGTGCTGTTCTGGGATGTTTAGTTAACTGTTTGCAAAAAATGAGTGTATGCAACATTTTTACATATGTGGTTTCTTGGCAGAGTAATCCAATAAAATTTAATGAAGAAGAGCAGCAGCTGTCTTTTCCATACTAGTGCAAATCAAGTCTTGCACACATTTTGTTACTTCATGGCTATTGGGATGAGGATTTTATAGCTCAGAAGCCTCTCCAAATCTATTTTGTGTCAAACTGATACCCTCCCTTTAATCTCACAGCTGCTGCTGAAGTCTTGATTGTGATTACATGTGATGTGTCTATGAACATGTGTATGTGTGATGAGTGCACTTGTGCGCTTGTCAGCGTGTCCTCTTGAGACGTGTAAATAGTGTCTATGAAATGGATGTGAAGGCTCAGACTTCTCCATATCCACTGGGCTGAATTGGTCTCACAGCCTTAAACGCACAAAGCTTAAGAAGCATATCTGAAAAAGCTCAACACAGTGGAAGTTGGTCAGGTGACCAAATGTATTTTTGTAACTTCTTTGTTCAGTGGGATTGTTGAATTCTTTGGACTGATCACATCATCAGAGTAGCTTTAGAAACTGTTCTCAATCAGCATTTCTTTTTCTTCTCTCTCTCCCTCCTGCTGTAGAGCTCCAATGGCACATTCACATTCATACAGGTTTCATGTGAAAAATGGTCAATATGTTTCCATGACATCACTACAAATTTGCACTCTGCATTTACCGCAACTTTTACCCATAGATACAAAAATGTCTTAGTAAAATGTTTTGTGTAAAGTTATAATGATGTGCCTTGTATCAGGTGTCGCTGATACTGGCAGACATCCATAATTCCTTAAAGCCCTAAGACTGACTATGTGCCCACTACTGAGCACAAAGCCTGAAAGTGTTAAGTAGCCATGAGAGTCAAAACAGCTTTTCCATCATGCCCTGCTGTCTTAACATTAGGTCATTTCACCTACACTATGTTCAACCTTTTTTCTCCTGAAATCTGCTTCTCTGCGCTCAAGTCAGGAGCTTAGGAATAGTGATAAAGCCATTGCATGCTTTGAGAATCCTCCCTGTGGATCTTCAGATCACTGTTTACAATCTGCACTATCTAATGGACTGTTTCCCTACCTAATCTGACCAGTACACACTGGAAGACTGCAGCTTTAGGTGTCATTTTGAAATGGGGGTGATGGGCGCAGAAGAGGAGCAGAATTAGGCAGTAAATGGTCAAAATGTGAGTTTTAAGTGTTACAGCACTGAGGACAATCTAAGCAGCCTTAACAATATTACAAAGCAATTCTCCCAGTCAGATGGTACTGCCACTATTAGCTTTGTGTTTCCTGCTTCCTGACTCATACCTGCCCTGACACTCTTCCCTGTCGTTTCTCATCTTCCTCTTCCAAACACTTTGTTACAACCAGAGCATGTGTCTATATATATATATTTTTTTTTTTTTTTTTTTTTGGGTGTACAGTTCAATGCAGATCTAAGCTCTGTAAAAACATTTTCAAATCTGTACAATATTTAAATAAAGAGTATAGTATTTATTATCCTGTTGTCCTATTTGATGACTGTGGTATGTGCATAAACCTGCAGTTGGTTTTAGATCAGCACACTATCTGACATGCTTGAGTATTGAACAATACATTGCAGAGGCGTTTTGTCCACTGGTGTAGGCTGAATGCCTCGAGCCCTGTATTTTCCCATCAAGACACTATCACATTTAGCTTTCAGTGTGTTTACCTTGCTGAACTCAGGCTGTTGTGCAGGACAGAAAAAGATAAAGCTGAAGAACGCCTTGTACACTTTATGGGTGTACTCTCACATTCCTCAGACGTTACTATCAACAGGCAGGTGTGGCATCTTCAAGCTGAAGTGAAGGTTCCACAGACCAGAATAAACAGTCTGTTTTCCTTCCATGTATAACAAACATATTTCACACACTGAAATTATCAAAACAAATTAATTGATATATTCTTTGATAAATAATTATTATAAACACATTGTCTTGAGTTTCCAACAGAACATTGTGGGGAAAGTTATTAAAACAATTTTAACAAGCACTGTTTGAGCTATAAACATGTTTAAAAACCACTTAAAAGACAAAGTACTTTAAATATAAATTAATCTAAATCATTCTGACTCTAGTTATGAATGTTGTGGTGTACTTTTGGCAGCATCACAAAAAGTCAAGATGACAGATGAGTAGTGTGTAACAGCTCTGTACTCAGAGTGAAGGGCTTCCTGTGTAGTCTTCCTCCATATTCTCCTCTCCATCACTATAACATGCCAGAACAGGCAGTCTGGTGGCACAACCATCTTTGTCTTGCTCTGAGGACAAGGCCCTGAACAGGAGGGAGCAGATCTAGAGGGAAAAAGAGACAACACAGTGTTATTAAAACAATATTTTATTCCTCAGGCATGAGTTGCATTTTTAGTTTTATTTGATTTTTCAGTACTTTTTTTCAGGTGAAGAAAACGAGGTCAATGTGTTTTAAATGAAATCCTCAATGCAATAAAAGAATATGAGTGTTGCGTCAGGCCTTTAAAAATGTTCCGGCAAGATGATTCACGTCAAGGGGACAAACCCCCCCCCCCTAAGATTCCCAGACCAAAACACTCAACATGGAAGAACAATACCAGGTCCCAGCCAGAAAAGTTGTAAGTCATGAAACACATCTGATCTGACAGTGTTTCCAATATAACAGTTAAGCTTCATCCTGCTGACATAGAACAGTCTTTCCATCTCTCACATCCAGTGTCACCTTGCTTGTCTTCTACAGCCACACCTCATATGGTGAGGCATTATGGCACTCTGGGCATACTTCCAGTAGAAGTCCAAGTAAAACATCTGAAGCGCTTTGGCACTTCTCAATGCCACCCAACCTGTCAATGGTGTAAAGCCTCCAGGCCTCAGGAAACAAGCAGAGGTCATAAGGAGTTCCCAGTGAAAATTAAAAATCAACAGGAGGCTCTTGTTACCTTGGAAGAAGCAGGAGTGGAGGTGGCACTGGCACAGGCCTCATCGGGTTCACCGAGTCCATTAGGGTTGTCAGTTTGAGGCAGGAGCAGCATCAGAGCAGGCGGGTTGATTGTAGGGCTGCCCTGGCTGGACAGTATCAACTCCATCCCAACAGGAACACCCTGAGGCTTCCTGCTGTCTGCCTCACATGAACCCTGTACCTGTGGCACAGCAGCATCTGCACACCTGAGAGCACACACAACACATTTCTGCAGCAAGCTGTTTGTGTTTTTTTTTTCTTCATCCAGAGATAATGATCAGTTCCTGAGCAGGCAAAAATAGACAGTGCGTGCGGTGTTATTGTGGTGGATAGTGCCATGTTCTATAGAGCAAACTGACAATCCTGCAACCCTGCAAACAACACGGTGAAGTCACAGTATGTCTCAGTGATATTTGACTCCTGAGCATGAGGATTATCACTCAGTCCTCAGTGCTGTTAGCAAGTCTGATGGAGGGAGTGGAGACAGTGTTAATGGCAAAATAAGAAGAAAGAGAAAAGAGGAGAGATACACAAACACCAGAGAGGAAATTTCACACAACACTAACGACCATAAGGCTTAAAAACAGCATCTTTTTGGACTGTGATGTTGTTTCTGGGAATATTTACAAATATTGACTATACTGACTTTTTGTCTGTGTTGCTTTCAATAATAATGTTGTGTTTTTTCCCAGCACTTCACATAAAAACAGAGTGTACAATGATGTTAAACTAGCACTCAGAACACTTGTAGTTTGTGTATAAAGTGGGGGCTAAATGTCATATTCAAGAACCAAGATGTGAAGTTACATTCTGACACTAAAACTCTCAAAGAGAATAACGAGGATCATAAACCTGACATTATTATTAACTTTATGAGTTAGACTGTTGTGTAACAGTTCAGGTTCTGTGGAAATATTAAGAGCATAATGTTTATTCATCTTTACAAAGACATTCACGAACAGGGTGTGTAGCCCTACATCAGCTGATACTGAAAGTGGCCTTAAGCACGGCATAAGCAAACAGCAAAACAACCCTGTGCACATAACCACACTACATCATCAACCTCAGAGAAGCAACCAGACCAGAAGTATAAAGAGGAAGACTGCAGGAAGTAGTAAAGAGAGCAAGCTAGTTTTAAAAAGTCTCCACACACCCTCAGGCTCTTTAGTTAAAGTTCAAAAGGCCCCCAAGGCAGCAGGTAAGCAGGTTTTCTTAGCATGCCACGAATATCAAAAACATACTGCACATGTTCACAAACAGCCTGAATGATTCATGTCAAAGCAGAAAATACAGGTTAAAGAGTGCAGTTTGTAGTTGAATTCCTGGGCAGTGGGGACAGGAGCACTGAGGAACTGCCTGCTCATCAGCCCAGCAGTGCACACAAGCAAACCAAGCTACAAATGAAGCAGATGTTCAATATCACAGCTGGGATCCATCCCAGCCAAACAGAGAGAGAGAGAGAGAGAGAGTTACATAGCAGAACAGGACAGTGACACTGGAAGAACAGCCAAGCAGGCTAGCATAGCGGAGATGAGGGGATTACAGATTGTCACACTGACAGGCTTCTAGCCTAACCCCACATGTCCTGGGCTTGCCCTATTTATCTCTGTTACAGACACAAGGCTGGCTCCTGTAACACTATGCCCTCTTAGGAAGCTAAAAACAGCCAATGAGGGCAAACTGCCTTGACTGAGTGCCAGGAGAGAGGCTCAGGTAGAACCCTGTGGGAAGATTCAATTATACTCTCGGATACACCGTCACAGTAGATCTGGGAGACCAGGCCTACAAAGGCTTCGGCTGTGACAAGGACGCTGCCGGATCAAAATAACAAGAAAATAAATCCTATCCTTATCTGTGCAACTGTGCTGAGGGTAGAACAGATCTCAGTTATTGCACACAGGATTAAAAGCAGAGTGACTGGAGCCGGCACAGTGTTTGTTACCTGAGTGTAGCGGGGGCCAGGGCCTCTGTAGGCTGAGAGGGGCCCCTGCTTTCAGAGTCGATGAGAGTAGCCAGCACCACAGTGGCCTCCAGGACCATGTCTTCCACACTGAAGCACACAGGCCTGCAAACAATATCAATGACACTGATGATTAATATTTGACAGTGGCATAAATAAATTTACATTTATGTGTTCTTTCAATTCAACAGTGTCTTTCACTGTTTCACCAGTTGAAAGGAAAACTTAACATAACCGGTCACTTGATAAAATGGCTGGTAATGTAATCAGACTCACCAGCCACAGACAAAATAGCTGACTGAATTTTGAGGTTGTCTGTCAGTCTGGAGTGCCTGTGGTACAGCACCGCACAGACTGACGTTGGTCCTTGTAACTTGAGATAAGAAGGCTACTCAAGCTAATGAGGATGGCAATGAGACTTACTTTCCTGCAGCACCGGAGTGGACTGACACCGGAAGGCAATGTGACTCTGCAAAGGACAGTAAACCCTGCAAAAACACAACAGCAGCAATTCACTGGCAAAATCTGAGCTATGCTTGTGTGCATCCATGTTATGACTATGACACTGTAATAGGTAATCATTTTGAAAGTAGTGTCATGGTATGTTTACAATTGGCTTCTTTCAGGCTAAAGAAAAATATCAATGCTCGAGCAAATTGAGGCTGGCTTAAAGCCTGGCTTCTAATCCATCCAAACCCGATTTTCCAGAACCAACAGGAACAAGAAGACTAGGCTGGCTAATGAGGAGCCTCACAGTGGGGTGTCCAAGAAACATTCCAAGACATTAAGGACAAGAGTTGTGGCCGTTAATGCAGCTCAAGTCTCATTACCTCGACTAATACATGAACTGTTCATCCAAATTTGCAAATGGCCAACCAAGTCCCTTTGCTTTGTTTTTAAGTCAGGGGAGAAGAAAGCAATTTAAACTGGGGTGTGTTCATTTAAACACTGGAACAAACTACTTTGGATTACAGAGCAGGTTATTTTGGAAATTACATTATAGTTCTTTAAGATCCAATGTTTTGCTGTTGTTCAAAATATAAATAGCTTAAGATGGACTTACGTTGAAACATCCCTTCAATACAAACACATTCCTACTTGGCTTCAAAGTTACACATTTGGTAACGAGCCATGCAATGTGCAGCCTATAATTTCTTCAACTCATAACCTCAATTACCTTTTCTCTTTAGTGGTATAATGTACGTCACTTCGGCCACACTATCTTTGCTATAAAGATGAGTCACAGCGCTGAGGGGAAAGTTCACATGGAAACGATACAGAGAGCAGGACACACGAGTATCCAGATTACAGGACCAGAAATACGACCTCTTAGACAAGAAATGCTCCTGGTGAGGCCAGACCCACACACACACACACCCTCTGTACACACACATATAATATTCTCATGTGACAGGATATCGGGAGCCTCCAAAAATAACCGTTACCCTCAACTCCTTGAGACAGAAGGTTATGTCCGAGTCCCCTCCGACCTGAAAGTAGTCAAACTCGTCTGGGTGTAAGGACATCTCAGTGTACATCAGCTTCATGTGATCTGTGACAGAAGGACATCCAAGTCAGAGAGTGTCTGTACAAGTTTGTTTTAATGTGGGTGTAGAATTCAATATGCAGTATTTGCATCATCATGTTAGGTTGTCAAATGTCAATCTCAAAGCTGGTGCAACAGTGACTTTGAAACAGTTTATGATATCTGTCACTGGGTCTGTGCCAAATCACAGTGTAATGCTAACTCACCATTTCCTTCCTCATAGTAATTTCTCAGGCTGACTCTCAGAGAAGTCATCGACAGAGTGATTTCCTCCTGGGACATTGGGAAATGCACCACCATATCACCAAGAAGCCTGCAAACCCACACAGAATCAACCTCAGTAATGTGCAGAGAGCCTTATGTCAGCGCTTCTGATGGATGATGGTTTTCCTAAGTCTTTACACTTTAGGTATTAATGTTTATGTCTTTGTCAGCCAAGACGCTGTGTGTGTGTTTCAGGGTATTAATCTGACTGTTGCCAGAGTCAGCTGAGAGAACAAAATATAATAAACACTTATTCCCTCTCCATTAAATAGACTGGACTGCTGAATCCAGCTGGGAAATACCATCTACATATTTAATTTGACAGTAAATCCGTGTGTCAGGAAAAGAGAAGGTTAAAGAACATTCAAATTCTTAAGAGTTCCAAGATTTTATTTGCATAAAAAAGGGTCCTACTCAGTCATAATAATATGCTCCTGTGAAGTTTTGTAATCGAAAGTCAAGGTCCTAACTTGATAACAGAATAGTGAGCTGCTAACCTGGCAGAAGCCTTGAGCACATTGGGACAGAGGTGTGAGGCAAACACTGCCTGCAGAGCCTCACTTTCTTGGAACCGCAGGTTGTGGGTTTTAGTGATGCCTATCAGAAAAGCAGATAGGATATTTGGAGCACACTGCCACCAAGTGTTGACAATATGCAATGCATGGTCTGCAGCATAGTGTTGATTGAGGTCTTTTTGAACACAGTAAAAGAAAACTTGGCAAATAAAGAAAAAGGGTTTAGAGTTTTTAGAAACAATATAGAAATATTAGAAAAGCGATATCCTTAAGATTGATATGATAGGTCTCTAAAAATCCTGAATCTTTCTTTCTTACCTGCAGCTTGCTTATAATAATAAATGCAATGTTTCCTACCATGCCTGCAGAAAAACTGGATCATCACTCGGTCACTGGGTGTACTGATTGATATCTGACACTGTTCCACATTACGCTCAATGGAGGTCAAACACCGGAACAGAGGTAGCACACACTTAAAAACAAAGAGTCTTTTTTTAGACAAGATTGTCATCACTGTTTCAACATTTTAATCTTTAAGGAGTGTCTGTAAGGGAGAACATTATCATGTTGTGTGCATGTCTTAATTCAGCTCCGGTTTTATCATTCTACTACTGTCTCCTATATCCTGAAAAATTGAGTGTCCTTTGCAGTGGGCTGGGACGTCACTTTGAGCTCTGTACAGTTGAATAACCAACATGACTGATATACCTTCATGACCAGCTTGCATTTGATAATTCCACTGCCCTGCTCGGATGCTGATCCCAGGCTGTAGTGTTGGAAGAACAGCGGCGAGAAGAGGAAGCAGGCATATGCAGAATGAGCAGAATTCACGGCTCTCAGTGCCAACTTCAAGACACAGAAAGAGAGAGATTCAGTGAAGATGCTGCTCCTTGCTGCCACTGCCTGTGGGGAGAAAGGATGTACAGGGCACCAACACCTGGAGAGGACTCATATAGAGGCCTCAAGTAAAATAAAATAAATTCAATTAAAAAAATAAAGAGAGGAGGGAGCAAGCAATAAAGCTATAACCGTATCACTCGCCTGGTGAGAATATGTTATAAATCAATGGCAACCCTAATTCCAAAATAGTTGAGACACTGTGCAAAACAGATAAAAACAGAATGCAATCATTGGCAAATAAAACTGTGTTTACCGACAACGGTTTTACAAAGGGTTCCTGAGCCCACGTAGTAACATCCTTTATACAATCCTGTGTTTGACAAAGTGTTCAACCTCTCTCCATCTTTGCTTGTGATCGACTGAGTCTTTCTAGGATGAACCTTTCATACCCAATCATGATACTATCACCTGTTACCAATGAACCTGTTTATCTGTGGAATGATCCAAACAGGTGTTTTTGGATCAGTCCACAACTTTCACAGTCTTTTTTTGTTGCTGCCATCAAATTCAGAATAAGCAGATATTTACAAAATCAGTGAAGTGAGTGATGAGGTCAAACATTAAATATATTGTATTTGTACTATTTTCAACAGAGTATATGTCAAAAAGGATTAGCAGGTTATCACATACTGTTTTATGTTTCACGAATCCCAGCTGTTTTGGGATTAGGTTTGTACACACAGTTTCTCCTGCAATTGTAGTTGGTGCTGCTCACCCCTTTAACCGTGGGATCCAACCACAGCTCATCTCCAATCCTGGACAAGGCATGAATGGCTTTTCCAAATACTGTAAACACAACAAGGCAGCACAGTTCAAGGTTAACAACATACCATTATTTACATGTGCTAATATAACTAGCCCAGCCTTTTCTTTCAATATAAAGAGGGTCAACTGACCTCAACTGAAAATGATAAAGTCACTAAAATACTAGCTAACTTAGCTCTGTATATATCTATGAACTTACGTAGTTAGTTGGAAGCCAAGTTAAGCTAGCAGCGTTTTTTATCATAAATGTTTTAAAAGCTTCACGTCAGCTGCTGCAACCTATATCCTGGTGACAGTTTTTAAATTAATATATTCGTTACATTAAATTCAAGTAGCTCATATATCACTAATATTATTTACCTTTTACACAGTTTCCTTCGAGCAGACAGTTCATATTTGCAGATCAGGAGCTCAACGCGCGCGCTGCCGATGCTAAAATGAACAATTCTGACACATGCTAATTAGCTTAGCAAATAGCTGTAGCGATGACTAACCCTAACATAAAGGCTTCCCCCGCAAAATGTGAGATTTAATCATTTCATTCACTCGAAGAAATGGCCTCAAGATACTTAAATGTATCATAAGGTCTTTATTGATTGGTTTATTTAACAGGGACATTGCACATTAATGTACATGGCTGATAATCCACCAGTTAGCCAAAAGGCTATGGACAGATGTTACAGTCACACTAAACAGAATATAATTAAAATTAAAACAGTTATTGAAACAGTGAATGAGCATGCAGAGCAATAATAAAAACAGAATATTTAAGTTCAGGATTTAATAATCCTACATTGTCAGGTACAAATTAAAAGAACTAAATAATCATATTGATAATAGCTTCCAACTGGCCCCACTAAATCATGGATTAATGCTTTCACAAATGAAATATACACAAGTCTTAAAAGTATCAAAGTCTGATGCTTGATGAAGCCCAAATAAAAGATGTATCATTAAGAAAAACATATATGTATACATTCTAACTGCTAGGACTCAGGGACAACAGAATATATATGCAGTATATACAATAGTGCTTGTATTATGTGTAGTTCTGTAAAACTGACTGCAAAAAGTCCTAAACACTCACTTTAAGGTCGTAAAGACGTCTAAATATTTCAACCATTTGCCATCTTATGTCATCTGTTGACTATTTTTGGAAGTACGACATCAGAATTAGCTGTGCTGCTCTTCCTCTGCCCTTGTGGCTTTGCCCTTGTCACATCCTTCTCTTCGTCCTTTGTGAACATACTGTTTTCTCTATGATGATTATCCCTATACCTCCTTCTGCAGGTGGGATTCTGACCTGGGTACAAACAAAGATAGAGATACAAACACAACATATGAGATGGACGATGGTGGTCAAAGGTCACGATCGAGACATTTAGATACACACCTGATTGAACACAGGCGTGCAGCACATTGAGATAGTGCTGCTTCATCTGCTGCCTCATGTGCTCTGTGCTGTAAATGTTTGCTATGCTGCAAAGGTATCGTCTCTGTCCAGCTGTAAGGGCAGGATGCTGGGACAGAAACAGTGAGTGATGTGATAATACATGGCAGAATGTAGAACAAACCATCTTAAAGCTGAAAAATAACTTCAGTGTGCCAGCATTGTGTGGTTACCTGTAAGAAGGGGGCAGACATCATTGATTTGGGAATGTGGATCGTCTTCATGTGCTGGCCGCCTGCTGACACATTTATGTGAGTTCCTCTGTGCATCTCCCTCACTTGCTGACTAGGTTGACATTCAAAGCCTGCCAAATGCAAAGTGTAAAAAAACGCCTTGTTCCTGACAATTACAATGTCTGTGGTGTTATTAAAGTAGCACATTTGAAGTATATCACTCTTTACTGGAAATTCCAGCGTATCACAGCACACATTATTGAACTGTTAGTGTAGTATATTTACTTAAGTAGTGTACAAAAGTAAAACTTACTTGAACTTTACCTGTGCTTTTTGAGTTTACTCACTTTATACTTTTACTCAACTACATTTCAGAGGCACGTTTTGTACTTTTTACTCCGCTTAAATCTGTTGCTAGTTACCTTTCAGTATACTTCACATACTTACATTTTTACTTTTGATACTTAGAGCTCAGTATATTTTTGGTGTTGGTATAGTCTTTTGTACTTTACTTAAGTTGAATATATAATGCATTTTACTTGTAGTATTGACTTTTTTTTTACATAAGTAAAAGATCTGAATATTTTTCCATCACTAGAAATTACATAAGCAGACTGTTACTCTAAGAACTTTAGTCATCAAATAATCTATTCAGTAATGAAAACAACAGGTTTATTTATGCCTTTTAAGAAATATTTGACTCACCATCTGTGCATCTCTTGTTGGATTCTGCAGACCTAAAAATCAAGAATCTCAGTTTGGAAAAGAAATAAATCCATCATCTACATTCATCCATTAAAGGTGTTAACACCCACATTGTGGTCTTACCTCATTAAAATGTGACCACTTCCATTTTTTAACAGGTTTTCTTTTTTCAGCTGCTCAACAAATGTAACCCGCTTTCTCATTGTTACTTACAATCCCAATATTTCGTCTGGATATGTCAGAGAGGTTGCAAGCATCTTTATCAGCTCAGTATGTGTTGCAGCCAGCAAAGCCTATTAGTGTGAAATGAAGCCAGCCCTGAAATCTGACACTATTCCCAGGGTTCCAATTACAGAGCAGAGGTCCAATATACTTGAACCCACAGCGTGTTCTCATCTAAAATGTAAAACACAAACAAAATTACAAGCCACTCTGTTTACACACTTTATTGAGCATCATGTCCAATATACATTGCATTGACACAAAATGGAAAATAACCCAAAAACAAATATGGCATTAGGGTGGATTACCTGGACACACCATTTTCAGGGCGTATTGCTTAATGACATTTCAAACGCACCGAATCTGTGCAAATACAGTGAACACCGGTCAGAGGAGGTCATGGTAGGTTAGAAAATTCTGACTTAAAAAAGGTAATGTCGACAGCAGTTATGTGATCATCAAGTCTACAGAAATCTACTAACTGTACACATCACATTCACCCAGAATGTACTAACAATGGTATCATATTTAAACATACCCAACTCCTTCAAACCTGATTGCATGCGCCAAAAGATGGTTAGCTATTTTTCAATGTCAGTCACAGATCAATCATGTATAACATAATTCAAAATAGATGTCATCATGGCTTAATCGTCAGCAACACCATCAATGAAAGTGAGCAAAAGCCAATGGTTTCCAGACTCCACCCAAACACGACTGTGTAGATTCTTTAAAAATAAAACCTAGATGCAGGATTGTGGTCATTTCCCATCAGAACACTTATTTATACTTTACTAAGTGGTGAGTTAACTTCAAGTCTCTATCAAGAATTACAACCCAAATTCAGTGATTAAGGTGAGAAATATTTTCTAAGTATGCACCAATCACAGCTCAAGATGTTGATAGAATTAAAGAGCATTACTCAGCAATCTTTCCAAAGTCCTCAAGGTCTAAATCCACGAGTGAATGTGACTTACACATCATCATTTACCCACACGTTGATCAAAAACCAAATGTGCCACAACAAACAAAGTAAGAACGACTAGCCTAATTCTACTATGGAGCCTCTAGAATTACCCATGTTAATAGATTAAGAACTCAAACAACCATAATCCTCGTCAAATTTGTTATCCTTTCAAATTGAGGTAAGCTCAGATGCCAGTTAACAGGTACATAGGTGGAATAATCACAGCTTAGGCTATTTTCACAGACTGTAGACATTTAGACTGAGTGAGAATTAATCTTCATCGACCAAGAGGGCCACATGTTAAGAAAAATTAGAGGTTTATCTTACCGATTGCTAATCAAGACCCTAATGAAGCTTGATCCTGAGAAATTGGCACAAACCTCCTATTACCATTAGCTATGCTTGTGTGAGTCAATATATTATAAAACAGTGACTCTCAAATCACTGAGTAAGCCATTCCATTTACATCTACAGCTAGCGACAATACATAACAGAGCTGTTTGAGGGGATCATGCAGGTTTGAGAGTCATGGCTTTATACCTCTTCGACAAACACCAGCATAAGAAGAAGAAAATGCTAACAGGAGGCTGTTTCTCAGAAAAATAGATTGTAAGAAATTCTTTATATGTTCCTCTTAAAGTTCTCAACCTGACCCTCTAAACAACAAGCACACTGTGAGGAGGTGAAGCCAACAAAAGGCAAAAGTGATTCAATGACAGTATTTGTTGGGCCGACATTAATCTGGTGGTAAGTATTCAGTAGGGAGGACAAGTGATGACCTAATGGTAACGGGTTTTCGTTTTGTTTTACACAATCTTGACCACTAAATTGCATAAGAAACCTGGTATAAAGTAGAAACTGTTCAGCAGCAGATAAAAAAGCAAGTTAATTTACAGTAGTGACATATCTTACATCATTAATTTTTCAAAATAAATAACATTAAATATACAATTCCAGGTAGGAAACAGGTTAATTTCGCTGGTAGGGTTCTCAAATTGGCTCATCTTGCGGAAAATGACAACCGTTCACAGAAACGTGGTTGAAGCCAACCAATTCCTCTGACTGGCAAAACAAGGGGTGCAAAAGCCTTTTGCTGAAATTTTCCCTCTGAAGGCATTTCCTTTAACTGAAACAAAAAGAACATCGCAATTACTATTACCTTCAGCAGCAAGGTTTTACATGTGACTATTACTTGGCTCAAACTATTTAATTTACTTACCCTGGAATTTACAATTGATTCCTAATCAAATGCCATTTCTTGACTTTTTCTTACACAGCGAGCCACCTTCCTCTTGAATTCACCGTTAGGATCCTCCCTCCACTCTTTCTGTGGGAGCAACATCAGATTCTTTAACTGACACATACTCAGTTTGCTCAAACTGCCCAGATAACAGGAATGAAAAAGGATTTCCAGTGTCAAGGGAATGGAAAAAATAGTGTAACTCACCGCAGCATCCACGTTAGCTGGTGAGTCGCTGTTGGGATCTGCCAGCATGGAGATAACACTAATCATGATTGTCTCTACCGTGTGGATGGGAAGCCAGCGCTCCTCAGGCTTTTCATAACCAAACTTATCCTCTCCTGGCTCATGCAGAATTGAGATGCAAACATCCCCATTCTTTGCAACTGTGGAGAATGGGAGCATGAATTTAACCTCAGGCAAAATAAAGCGATGACATTACAATTAAAATCAAAGCCTGGATTACTTCATTTCTGCTTAATCACAAAAACATTTAAAATAATTCAATGAAATAGCAAAAATTAATTTACTTGTTCAGACCAAGTAAAGGCAATGAAGATTTGAAGTGTGTAAACATCAAAGTAAATGTCTGCTTATGTGTTTACCATTTGGGTGCCAGATTTCAGTGATGAACTTCATCTTTGGAGGCCGTAGTGGATAATCATAAGGAAAGGTTAGGTATGCTTTGAAAAACCCTCCTTCACTGCAACACAAAGAACACAACAAGTGAGAAATTATGAATTGAAATAGCAATTTATATATTTCTCAGCCAAAGACATTCTTGTCCAAATATTTTTTTCCACTTACAAAAGGGTATCTTGTGGACCAATGATCACAACTTCCCATTTATATATGTCATCATCATCTATGAGACCAGCTGAAAAGCCCTCCACAGGGTTCTTGTTGAGCTCTGGAATGAGAGCCATATGGCATTTTTCAATACAACAAAATGGAAATGAAACAACTATACCAATTTCACAAAAGTGACAGGTCGACATGTGTGAGCAGGTAAGAAGTCGGGGGAATATTACTGGATATATTTTAGTCAAAGGTGCAAATCTCTTGCAAAGAACAGAAATAGGAGCAGTGATTAAAGTGGTGATAATAATTTGATACGTCAATTGATACAACTTGACAAATTAGCACACACGATATTCCATTACAACCAGATCATAGAGGGTGTTAACAAACGTTTAGTATTATAATGTAGTGTAGTAATCCAGGATGTCAATATCACAAAAGTGCTTTGGAACAAAAAGTCAACCCCAACAAAAAAAATTTGTATGACAAATGTGTGATTGTTCATATAGCAATGAAAACAAAACATTTGAAATAGGCCACAACTGCACACAATCGGGAAAGAAAACCTAGCAGCTGCAGGAAATGGTGCACAGTAAACAGAGGGGATAATGAAAACACAGGACAGCCATAATGAATCTGCATTCAAGTCACTGACATTGATGAAGTATGATGGAAGGCAAAGGTAAATTTAAAGTGAACCGCAGGACAAATTCTACAAATTCTACTGTGCAGCTGCAGGAAATGTGAGTTAGCACTGACAACAAGTTAATGATACAAAGCAGGTTAACAGTTGCTGACCAGAATGAATAAGTAGTAAGTGCTGTATTAGCCCCTTTAATTAACACCATTACTCTTAAAAAGCAAAGCATTGTGCCAATTTGATCTCCTGAGCTCTTGTTTAAATTTTCTGGTCCAGATATGGGATTCTGGCTAGAACCATAGAATGATCTTTGTCTAAGAAAAAGATATGTAAAATGGGTTCCTCAAATCAATTCCCAGTACTGACACTGACTAATTTGCTTCAAGCATTCCTCTAATCTAACTTTTGTTTAATCAGTATAGGAGATATTCAGTTTTCTGTGTTTGGTATCATATAATATTTAGAAACAGAAACATTATTTTGATTCTTTCCATTCCAGAATAAAAAATAATTCTGTATGTTTATCACTTTGTAGGAGAATAAATAATAGTCTCACATTACTGCAACTTCAAAACTATACAGTTTGACTAACATTCACCGAATCAAATCGTGGTTTCCAAAAATAATAATCACTGTTGAACTGAATCACCAACTTGAAGAACTGAATTGAATCAACCACTGTGAAGGCAGTGATTCACATCCCCACACACAGAGATAAGAAAATTAGCATATTGTACAATCAGGCAGAGAATGGGTTGATGGCCTGTCTAATTTTTTAAAATCAGTGGATACAGGGGTGGATGGTTGCTGTGATTTCAGCACCATGGGAAAAAACTGGATCCTGTCCACCATCACTGGTTATGTCAAGCTACCACTCATTTTTACAAAAGGTGTCACTGGTTACAGTGTACAGCTGGGAAAAAGACTACAATACTATCTGTGTCATGATATACATATACTCACATATACTTTACATTGTCTGGAATGTTGACCTTCATAATATTGTGAGCTCAGATGTCTTTTTTTCTAATCTCTACAGTTAACTGATCTAGATTTTTTTTTTAATTATGCAGTTGAGTAATTTTAATATTGGCCGCCTCTTCCAACTGACTATTTTATTAAAATAACAAATTATATTTTTCTTAGAGACCAAATACCAGCACCATAAAGAGAATATCTGCAGTCATATCCAAGTGTTGAATCAAAAACTTCTTGCATGTATGACTTTGACTATATCTACTGTAATTGGTGTCAGCTACAATCATGGTTTAAATAAAACAGGCTTGGTGATCAGTGGTGTCAAAAAGCTGATATGATATTTAAAATATAATATCAAGTTTTAAAAATGTGTCCTCTGGAGACAGGCATCCAGACAGCGAGCCGGACTGTCAGTCAGCTCACACCAAACTGTACATCAGGGGTTTTAGTACCTCAGTGTGTCTGTCATTAATAAGAAAAGACACACCACAGCCGCCAACAATTATTATATTGATGATTCTTAAGCCAACAATAAGTTATTTTATATCACTGAGGGCTTGAACACAGAGATGCGGATCCTCTCTAAAATCCGCTAACTAACCAGTGTTACAGTCCGAGCCAGATTTGACACTGGAAACGTTTGATATCATCTTATACAGCTCGGTGGTGAGTTTGTAATTTTAATCAAGTTGCTCCTGATATGGAAACATATTAGTCTATGAAAGGCTTAGAGTGTGTGAAGCTATCATTAGCAGAGCTAAAGTCATCAGAGCAGATGAGTCCACGGATTGATTATTCCTTTGTTCCGTCAGCTAACGTTAACTAATGTCGAACTTGCTAGCCCGCTAGCAAGGTTGACGTTGCGATTCAGTGTCGGTTCCGAGATAACGTTAATGTTATCTGAGCCACGTACACTCCAAAAGATGTCTCTTTATTCTGATGTTCAAGGCAGCTTAGCCACACGCTAAACTGCAGTGATAAAGGAGCCCATTATGTTGCTTGGTTAGCTTTCTGAGCTTACTCCTATGGCGTAAACATAGCTTTGCGTAGCTAAAAAAAAAGCTAACGTTAGCCGCTAGGTAGGTAGCCTTCATATCGGCTACATTTGCTTACAATTTTGTATTCACATTACCTGCCAGTTGTTTTCGAAGAAGTAATGCTGATTGTTCTGTCATGGTACGCGGGCGTAAATGAAAAACACTTTGTGTCGACAAATGCTTTCCGAAAAAAAAGAGCTAAAGCTGAAATCGGGGTGAGATCCTGCGCTGCCTGCTGCTGCTGGTTTCCCTCTGTGTTTTGACACAAGGTTCAGCTGCTGGCTTTAGCTCTGCGCATGCGCGTCTGCAGTTGCCTCTGTGCGTTTATGTGCGCGTTTAAGACAGAAATCAACAGGCACTAACCTAGAAACGTTTCCAACCTTCCCAATTGACTGATTGATATCTGTTTGATATGCAATGTCAACACTACACTACATTTAGTGCATTAGAAGTCAGTTCCCAGAGAAGGTTGTGATCCCAGCTAGGACATCAAAAATACTGTGTCTCAGCTAAGGGATCATCTGACATAAATGATCAATTGTATCAGGAGCAATATGGGGTTCAGTGTCTTGCTCAAGAACAAGAGGTGCTGAGGATCGAACGACCCCTATGTTGACAACCAGCTCCTCCTCCTGACCCAGAGTACTTTGTTGTGTTGAGAATCCCAGATGATGATGAGACTGACTGACTGATTAACAGGTTGTTAAGCTGGCTGGCTTTATTAGATGTTTTATAGCTTGGGATTCTCCAGTATCTCTCTCATTATCTCATTCGTGTAGAGGTACATTTATAGCTCCAAATGTTATTATACCTTTGCACATTGTAAATGTATTTTTCATCTTCTCTCTGCTGCAGTCAGGGAGGGGTTACTGCTGCCTGAAGGCCAAAACAGAGAGGATGAGGAGGTGTTTCTTCCCTCAGGCCATTCAGGTCCTGAACCAGCGGCTTTACAGAAGACTGTACATATGTCATACTGATGTCATCATTACCCCTTATATTGCATATAGTATTATATACTGCTATATTGTTTTGGTTTTAAAACTCATTAGTGACTAAATTGTTTTATTGTCTCACCATTTCATTTTTCTTTTGAACCCTGTTTTTTTTTTTTTTTAGATTAGAAGAATTTCACAATACTTTGTACAGTGTATGATTGTATATGTGACCATAAACTTAATTTGATTTATTTTAGAATAATCACCTTTGAGATCAGAACACCTCTTACTTGATTATTATTTCCAGCTGTTTGAAATATCCTTATTTAAGGAATGCATTTGTGTCACTTCAATGGCATACACAGCCATTTTATAATGTATGAAAGGCGATATAGACAGAGGTATTTGTGAGGAGGGGTACATACAGCATCTTTCACTGGTGACTTCTGTTATGTCTTTTTGGCTAAATTTGTATCATTTAGGGCATCAAGTCTTTAGCCAGATGAAAGATAGACAGTCTGTGAGGAGAAAGAAGATACACATTCAATTTTGTCCTAAAAAGGGCATAAGTATGGAAATGAGATAAAATGGTCAGGTGACAGTGCCAGTGTGAAATATTGTTCACAGCGACAATGAAAAGTGAAATTCAACAAAGTGAAATGTAAACAATACACAACTAGAACATAAAATGATTTTTTGGAAAAACTAGAAATAGTTCAAATTAAGGAAGACCATGAGTTACCTCTGCTGCAGATGACAAGTTCATTACAGTTACCAGCCTCAGAAATTGCCAATTAACAGCAAAACACACCTCCAGGCTATGTTAGGGCTATTTGACCGAGAAGAAGAAGAGTGATGGAGAGCTGCATCAGATGACCTGGACTCCACAAACATCTGATCAGAACACAACTGAAATGGTTTCAGATGAGTTTGAACACATAGTAAAAGAAAAGCATCCAACAAGTGCTCAGGATATAAAGGGATTCCTTTAAGACTGTTGGAAAAGTATAAATATAAATATTATTGCTATATTATAGTTTTGATGTCTTCAGTATTAATCTGCAATATAAAAACGTTTGAATAGTACTGTAAATAAATGTATGTATATAGAAATATAATCTTTATAATATATATGTATAAATTGATAATAATTTAAAATGTACTATTCATGGGATCTCATAACTAAACCTAATGAATAAAAGTATGTAGTAGTTGCAAATATTTTTTAAAGGATTATATATGTCGTGTATTTTCATAATGAAGTGTTTAAACTAACACCAGCAGCAATAAAATATCAATAAAAAAAATTACTGCTGCAGCAAATACAGAAGATGCATTCAGAACTGTCGGATAAACATAAGCAACAACGACCTAACTTTCGACCTAAACGTTTTACCTATGTGTTAAACGTTAATTTTAACTCTATGCATGTTCACTTATTATTTCCAAAATTTAAAAAAAAGTCGAAAAAAACTAAATTTGTTTGCCCAAGTCGCACATTTCCTGAAAAAATTACATTTACAAGCACTGTAGTTGAAAGCACGAGCTTGCGAAAGGTACCTAAAGGCAGCAAAATGCGGAAGGAAGGTTGTTGGGCGCCATATTTAATACAACGGAAGCTAGCTAGCTAACATTAGCTGTTTACAAGCCCAAACTTTTAACTGGAGAAGGAAATCTAAAGCAAGCCTTCAACTTAATCGAAAATGAATGTAATAGATCACGTACGGGACATGGCCGCCGCTGGCCTTCACTCCAATGTCCGGATATTGAGCAGTTTGTTGCTGACGATGAGTAATAACAATCCGTAAGTATTGTCGGAACGGGCTCCGTCTATTTTCTGAAGAGTGCTTACACACCAGCGCGTTATGTTGTTAGCCTGGGACAGTGTTAGCCAAAGCTAACTGGTCAACAACAGACAACATTAATGATTATAATCGTAAAGCACACTGGGCTTTGAGAATAATGCAAACATACGCCCCCAAATAGCTTACTCAGCCCAAGTAATTGCGTCAATAAGAGTGTTATTTATATTATCTTGCTGGACACAATGTATGATCTCTTTCCAATAAATAGTCATGTGTAGAGTCTTCTACTGGTAGTAGTGCCTTGTCTTAGGTGTTAGCTTGAATTATATTGTGAATTCGACCGATCAGTGAGTATTGGTCACATGTATCGTTGATAACTTGCTTTCTCCAGTTCATAATCTCGACATTATAGTGTGATGGGTTTAAAAACAGTGGCTTTGTAACATTTGTGCTGTAGTTTCTGTAGTGGTTTTGTTCTGAAGCAACATTAAATCTCATAATTAGGAGACAGTGGAACCAGGATGCCTTTAATCTTTACACAAACTCCTTGCATTACTTTCTACACTCCTGTGCTTTGGACCAATTGACCTTTTTGTTTGTTGTTGTTATGGATTCATATTGGGAATATTCTTCATTAGTTTGATTGTCTGCTTTTATTTATTTATTCTGTTCTCTATTCTGTATTCTCTGTTACTCAGTGAGCTCATTTAAGTCCTTGTGCTGTTACCATTTCAGCTCACACATTACTTAATCGTGTGTGCAATAGAGAGCGACAGTTTCTTTGTTGTGTCTAATCTGATTCTGAGTGCTTTATTATTTGTTCTGATTCCAGAGAACTGTTCTCGCCGGCCCAGAAGTACCAGTTGTTGGTTTACCACGCCGATGCCATCTTCCACGATAAAGAATACCGTAATGCTGCCTGCAAATACAGTATGGCACTGCAGCAGAAGAAGGTGCTCAGCAAAACATCTAAAGTTCGTACTTCTACTGGTGGAGCCGCTTCTAACATACAGGCACAGGTATGTTAGATAGAAGTTGCTTTTGTCCTGCCCGTCATGTACTGTAGGTTAAAGGATGAAATGTGTGGTTGAAAAGATAAGACGTTCTTCTTCTAATGTGTTGTTAATGTCATGAGTGTCTTTTGTGCTGTATGCACCACCATTTTAGACAAAATCCATACCACTGACTTGGCATCTTTGCATGAATGGTAATAGAAAATGTACAATTATACTTAATACTGTCTTTCAGAGTTTGCCATCAGAAATTGAGGTAAAGTACAAGATCGCTGAATGCTACACCATCTTGAAACTTGATAAAGATGCCATTGCAGTGCTCGATGGGATTCCATCCAGACAGAGGACTCCAAAGGTAAGCTGCTCCTCTCATAGTTATTTTAATAAGCTTTTTCCTTCGTGCTTTATGGGCCTTTTCATAATACATGCCTAATATCCGTTAACACAGAGCTTTTACACTATTCATCAATGCCCTCTGTCATGTGTGATCACTCACAACATTAGACTGTGCAGCGTGCATACACAGGACCAACATGAAAGTTGGAGTGGAAATTTAGGTAGGATAACAATGTAGCCATATCTTTATTACAAGCAAGGCTGCTGTCTGTGTTGTGTATACAAATGGCTATCAAAAAGCAATACCATGACTACTTATTATTTTTTGCATTCATTTTTTGAGCCCATTAGCTTTTATAGAGAATTATGATAAAAATGAATGTTTATTGTTCTATCTTGCCTCAGATCAACATGATGCTGGCCAACCTGTACAGGAAAGCTGGTCAGGAGCGTTCTGCAGTGACGAGCTACAAAGAGGTCCTCAGACAGTGTCCCCTCGCCCTGGATGCAATCATTGGTATGCTGGGTCACAGAGATGCCTTCATCCAACAAACAACGTTTAACCACATCTGTTTGTGAAAAGCACTCTTTAAATATTTGTTTAATTTTTTTCTTCTAGGTCTTCTCTCGTTATCAGTCAAAGGAGCTGAAGTGGCGTCCATGACTATGGATGTGATCCAGAGCATCCCCAACCTGGACTGGCTTTCTGTTTGGGTCAAAGCATATGCCTTCATACATGCAGGGGACAATCAGAGAGCCATCAACACCATTTGGTGAGCAGGGCAGCAGTTCTTTATACAAAGACGCTGAATATTATTGTTCCCTTTAATGACACAGTCTTGTTTATTTGATGTCTCCCTCCCTCCCTCCCTCATCTTGTCTCAGCTCTCTTGAGAAGAAGTCGCTGTTGCGGGACAACGTGGACCTCCTGGTGAGCCTGGCAGATGTCTACTTCAGGGCAGGTGACACAAAGAACGCCATCCTCAAATTTGAACAAGCCCAGATGCTGGACCCGTACCTCATCAAAGGTGTGATACAGGACAAGCGGAGTATTTATCTATTGATTCATTAACCAAGAATCTATCACAAACTGTTAAAATAAAAATGTATTTGGGAGTTAAAACTTTTTTTGTTCATCATGGCTTGATTGACAATCATTATCTGTGCTGGTCTAAACACCCTAAACAAGACATGGAAACATGGGACTTTTTGCTGTCCAGGTGAAATGTCACTTCTGTTGTTTGCACTTGCAGGAATGGATGTTTATGGATACCTGATGGCCCGAGAAGGACACTTGGAGGATGTTGAAGTCCTGGGAGGGCGATTATTTAATATCTCAGATCAGCATGCAGAACCCTGGGTGATCTCTGGGTGAGTCTCTGAGAGGGCAGTCTTAATACAGACAAATAGCGTTTCAAATAGACTGTACAATACATGTTACATTTCACATAAAATATCACCATCTCGTTTTTCTAATTGAATTGAATTTGTGTCGTTCAGTTGTCACAGCTTTTACAGCAAGCGTTACTCCAGAGCCCTTTACCTGGGAGCCAAGGCCATCCAGCTGAACAGCAACAGTGTGCAGGCTCTCCTCCTGAAGGGGGCAGCACTGAGAAACATGGGTCGCGTTCAAGAAGCCATCATCCACTTCAGAGAGGCCATGCGCTTGGCGCCCTGCCGACTCGACTGCTATGAAGGCACGTTTGGTTTCCTTATATGGGCTCTGTCTTGTCCATCTGATGTGGTACATTTCTGTTCTGCTTCGACTGACTTTTAAGTATTTGTAACTGTCTGTTCACAGGTCTGATTGACTGTTACCTGGCATCCAATGGGATTCGAGAAGCTATGGGAATGGCCAATAACATCTATAAGACTCTGGGGGCCAACGCACAGACTCTGACCATCTTAGCCACAGTGTGCCTGGAAGACCCTGTGACTCAGGAGAAAGCCAAAACCCTGCTAGACAAAGCCCTGGCCCAGAGACCTGACTACACCAAGGCTGTTGTCAAAAAGGCTGAACTGCTCAGTACGTACTACTGTTAGATGGAGCCTTTGAAATGCTCACCAGCAACAGCATTTACATTTTGGGTTTTTTTGCTTTTCACAAATGGCAGCTAAAGCAGTGACATGCTTCCCAGAAATTGAAATCTGTTCAGTTGCATAAAGAAAATGAATATGGATATACAGATGGAAATGAAAATGTCCTGTTTTCTTGTGAAGGCCGGGAACAGAAATATGAAGAAGGGATCGCTCTCCTCCGTAACGCCCTGGCCAATCAGAGTGATTGTGTCCTGCACAGAATGCTGGGAGATTTCCTGGTGGCTGTCAACGATTACCAAGAAGCCATGGATCAGTACAGCATAGCACTAAGGTAACCAGAAATTGAATATTACTTCTAATCTTGGAGAATATGTTGCTATAAAAGTATATCTATGCTGGGGACCAATCAAAGAACAAATGTAACTGTCAGTTTATGCATTTTAATTTTTTTTCTAAGCCTGGATCCCAATGACCAGAAGTCTTTAGAAGGCATGCAGAAGATGGAGAAGGAGGAGAGTCCCACAGATGCCACAGTGGAGCTGGACGGTGACGACATGGAGGGCAGCGGAGAGGATGGAGATCTTGAGGGCAGCGACAGTGAAGCAGCACAGTGGGCCGATCAGGAACAGTGGTTTGGGATGCAGTGACCCCAGCCATTGAAGGATACACAGTCAGTTCCACCTCCCAACACACTGCAGCCTGTCAGAAGCTTTTAGCCATCAGGGCTGTCAAACAGGACAAGGTGGCCTCTGATGCTAGTTTCCCCACATTCTGACAACCTCATCAGCCACTTCACTGTGGAGCTAATGGAGGCGTGTTTGCTCATCCAATACCAGTAGACATTCAACCTTAAGAGATCATCAAGACATGTTCAACGCCATGATTGCTCAATGTTTGTAAAATTAAGTAATGTCTCTGAAGCTACTTTGGCTATTTCTTCAGCACTTCTTCGTTCAGTCTTTGCTGGCCATCTGCGGCTACCTGAATAAATCACTGTTCCAGGTAGTGCAAAGTGCAACATAAATAAATTCATTACAAAGTAAGTGCCATTGTGTTAAAAAAAGACCTGCTTTGGATCCTTTTTGAGGTTGTGTTGTTTCCAGGCAAGATGTATAAGGGGACATATAGCCTGAAGCAACCAGTATGATGGGACTTTTTGTTCAGGCTGAAATGGCTAGTTATCCTTCACATGTGTTACAGGGGGACTGGCATTTTTAAAAACTTTCAGTCTGTGATTTGAGACTGACTGACTCGCTTGTTTGCTGCAGAGAAGACAAAGTGTAGATGTCAAAGTATCACAATAAAGTTTGTGATTTTGCCATGACTTTGTCTTGGACAGGCAAACGAGGTCCCTGAAGGTGACAATGTACCATATTTCTGCTGCTCTTCATAATGTATTTTCATTTTAACATGAGAATGTGTCATGTAATGCTCATGCTTATCATTTGTGTGTTGTCTCGAGTCTGCCTTTCTGTATCAAAAATAACCCTATGATTGACTTAAGTTGGGAAGTGTTACTTAACCATTTCAAGACAAAATGTTTATAGTATTTTGTACATATTTTTAAAGTGTATAATAAAATGTTTAAACCTGACCTGAATGCAGTAATCCAGTTTCTCTTAAACAAGTCCAGTGGACATGTTAAATATTGTTTCAATGAATCTGAATGACAGCAGGAAGAACAGTGGGTAAACTCTTGACGTATGACAGTTTTATTTACCTGAAACCAAAGTTCATGTGATACATTGTACAATCATCTCTGAAAATACAGTACAGCAGTTTGGCACAAAATGCCAGTGGAGGGACTACCTGCCGTTCTCATGGTTAATACGTATGCATTGCTGCACCTCCGCCTTCCCAGATATGGCAAAATCTGCTCCAAACATGTTGCACGTCTCAGTGCAAAGGGAAATAAAAGTCTGTTTGGTTTTTAAATATCCCATAAAAGTATTTCCTTAGGAAAGATGAACTGTTTTTCTTTGAGCTTATTTAACATTTGTACTATTTGACGAATGTCTATTCTATTTACCAATACTATACATTGTCTATTACACAGGTCTGGTAAAACAGATGGCTGAGTCAGCAGACATGCACCATGGAATATAGTACAATTTACTGTACACGGTACTAAGATCTTCGTCTAAAAAGATGGCATGAGAATTGTATCGTAGTCTAAGGCTCTTCATGCAGGAGGATGGAAGGACCGATGAGGTGGGATTGGCTAGTTTTCATCAGATGTTTATTTATGGCCATTCTATAAAAATGATGAACTTTATGAGCCTCTGTCAACATATTACTTAACTGACATGCAGCTCTTGTAAGATGTGCTGCCCAAAACACACATGCACAACACAAAACAAAACCAAAGTTTCTGCAAGGAATTTAGAGTAGAGGTGGGCTTACTTGGCCTTTGCTGCAAAGAAAAAGAAGAGAGGAAGAATCAAATCAGTGGACATCAGAGTAAAAGCATCTGAGCAGCAAATAAATTAAATTCATCAGTACTTCTTTTCATAAAAAGAGCAAATATATTAAGGCCATGCTATGGGCAAGCAGAGGATTATGCCAAAAGACAAATGCAATTAAAATAAAGACATGTATAAAAAAAAAAATAACACCATGTCCTGTAATGGTGTGAGGGGCTCTTAAATGTCAGTGTCTCTGCCAGTTGCCAAAACATGCTGCCAATCTACAGTCAAAAAGAACCAGCACCAGCGACTCTGTGCCAGTTTCAAATGCAAAAAGGCTCCTGTTTCCACTCAGCATGTACCCTGGCACTTGGTGACATTGAAGGCATTTTCAAACAAACTCAACACACGTCAATTTTTCTCCTCCTCCTCTTGTACCATTAAAAGTATATTTTTAAAAAAAACTGCTAGTCCTATCAAAAATATGAGGAGCTGTCATTCTCATACGAGTGATGACAGACAGCAATGCGGCGAGTGCAACCATGGGAAAGATGAGAGAGCGCTAGCTGGCATGCAGGTCAAAGTGTACTCACTCTGCAGGTAAACGGGTGGAAGGCATTGGAAGAAACAACAGTTAGCTTTGAAACTAAAAAACTGTGCACACTCACTGGCCTGGTATTATTGGAGCAGGCATGCAGAAAGTCTAAGACCACGCTTAAGTAAACTAGTGTAAATGTATGGAGCATTTTGACAGCAACAACCAAAAAAAAAGATCTATACAGATTCTACT
The DNA here is from genome assembly GCA_025331565.1 of Holacanthus passer. Classification (NCBI taxonomy): domain Eukaryota; kingdom Metazoa; phylum Chordata; class Actinopteri; family Pomacanthidae; genus Holacanthus; species Holacanthus passer. The sequence continues at coordinate 106,871 of JAFREQ010000188.1, read as the reverse complement.
TTGTGTGCTATGTACAGATATACAGACTCTTCCAATGACCGGTCGTCCATGTTGTGCTCAGTTGATAAGACTAACAGCTTCTTGGTGCCTTTTTACATATTCAAGTACAGTATGTGCACATTATACATACATTAGAAAGATTACTGTAATTAAGATGCAAAATTAAGACTGAAAGTTGAGAATGAATCTCAAAAATCAAACTTAAAAAATAAAATCAAGACATGTGTGTTTTCTTCAAGTAAACAAATTTAACATCAGCATTATCAAAAATTGCTCTGAATCAAACTGGTAACATCTTTGTCCTCTCTTCCCTCCGATAACACAGAAACAAAAAATATATTAAAAAAACATTAAAATGTGTGTGAGGACTTTGTCTCTACTGCAAAACAAATTGGTGCTAACCTCAACACTTGAAAAGATAATGTATGAAATGGTTGTTAAGACAAATGTAGTAATGGTCATATTAACAGCATTGAGGTAGCTGTGCTCTGCCTACTGCAGAAAATAATGAATGATTATGCATGGAGCTCAAAAATGACTATAGAGATTCATGCCAGGGCAAATACATTCAAGTCTTCACCCCAAAATTAGCGTTGTACTATACGGTCCTTAGAATTACATCCTCTCACACCCAGCATTCTGGTCCCCGCAGCCCCTCCCAAAAATTACAAAATATTAATTATTATAAAATAGTGTAAATTCTCTGTACAGGTTAACACACAGCTCTGACACGGTGGGCATCTCTAACTGTTCAAAATAAGGGATCAAAAGAGAGAAAAGCGTGATGGTAAAATAAAACACATTGACATAATGTCGGTCAAAGTCATTAAAATATGACTAAACCCCCAGCCCCCGCCCAAAAACATGATCAGCGACAATGTCCTAAATACAAAAGATCTGACAGCAGACAGACCATCAGAGCAGGTGCAAGTGTTGATGGAGAGTTGTTCCGAGTTAATGTAACTGTGTTAGATGTGTGTGTTAATGTCCACTTCACACTGGTGCACAGGGAGGGTAGTGTGCTGGAGTCAGTCAGGGCCACAACATGGCGGACACGTTAGTGTCGGTGCTGTAGATCCACAGCACCAGGGGCAGGGAGATGGCCACGAAGGGCCAGGAGATGCCCTCGGCACATGCAGACAGAGAGCGGCCTTTGCTGGCCGGCTTCTCCAGTGGTTTACCAAAGTCCAAGTAGTTCCTGGCCATAAACTTTAGCAGCTCGTCCAGCAGGATGACAGGTAGGGAGATCTTCAGCACCATCATCCACTGGGTTGTATCCAGAGGGGTGATCTGGAAGATGACCTGGGAAAGTGTGTGAGAACATTCATCATTTACCATCACAGCTACTCTTTACACAGACTATTTAACAGGATTGTGAGCGTACATGTTAGCCTTGGTAACTCATGTGGGAGATGTCACATCACATCACATCATCTTCAATTATTCTTTTAAGACACAAACTATATACTGTGATCGTAACTTCTCAGGTTCGATTCCAGCCAGGGACATTTATTGCATGTCATTTCCTGTCTGTGTCCTCACTGTAACTGTAATCTTATAAAGGCAAAATGCCAAACACAATCTTCAGGTAAATGGTATGACAAAAAAAGTACAAGTTCAAGAGATGACGGTTCAGTTGCATAATGAAATACTTGTGTGATGCAGCCATATGTGTGTCACTTTTCGGTTAATTTAAAGTATTTTCCTTTTATTTAAAATGTAGCCCATCGGTTTCCATTAAATATCTGTAATGAAGTTATACAACCACTAGGGGGCAGACAGTACCACATAACTCCTGAAACTCTGTCCTGCAGTAAGGTAAGTGACTGGATTATAAAACAGCCAGTTCATTTCTGAGTTTTGTACTTATGACAGTGCCACCAAGTCATCATTGAATAAACTAATTTTGAAAAACTCACAGGCAGAGGCTCCACATAGAGGATGAGGAAGTGGAGGGACATGGAGAGGCAGATGGCCCCCAAGAGCCAAATGTTCTCCCAGGGAGGCATCCGCAGCAGAGACTGATTCTCCGACAGACTGGAGAGAAGAGAGAACACATTTGGTGATTCATCTATACCATTTGCCCTTCATTTTCTGAGTGCAAATTATCCTTCCATGAGAGCTTCAATCTTTCTGAGAGGCACCTATTTACCTGTTGAGAGCATTGCACATCTCGATGGTGACGAGCACAGACAGGGCCATCGTCATGGGGTAGGGTGACTCAAACACGTGGCAGTCCAGGCCGTCGAACTCTGGGTTGTCTGGGGCGCACTGGAGGAAGTGGCTCTGTGGGGAGGAAGCGAGGGGAATGAGGGGGAGGCAAAGAGCTGCGAAGAGGATGGAGGAAGGATGATTACTCAGACAGGCAGACTTACCAGCTGGTACAGAGTGAGCTGAGGTCCATCTTCAGAGACAGTAAACCACCAGGCAGCAGCTCCCACTGTGGCTGCACCCACGTAGCCTACAAGCAAAGACACCACATAACATCATCATACACAAATAACTTGTTTATCAAACTGCATGAAGGCAAATTAAAGATTCTTTTGATACTAGCTATAAAGCTGACATTATCTATTCTCAACTAACCTCCAATGGCCAGGTATCTGAAGAAGAGCCAGCCAGAGATGAGGGGCTCCTTAGCGTTACGAGGAGGCTTCTCCATGATGTCCAGATCTGGGGGGTTGAAGCCCAGGGCGGTGGCAGGGAGGCCATCGGTCACCAGGTTGACCCAGAGCAGCTGAACTGGGATCAGAGCCTCAGGGAAGCCCAGCGCCGCGGTGAGAAAGATGCTATCAGGAGGAATAACTCGAGTTAGCAACTGTGCCGACATGCTGGAGCAATCAGCAATCAATCTATTATAATTCTGTCCTCCTAAATGGTAACTGCCAATAAAAATACTATTTTAAAGCCATCTGTTCCTGAGCAGACTCACCAGACAACCTCCCCCACATTGGAGGAGATAAGGTATCTGATGAACTGCTTCATGTTATTGTAAATAGCTCTGCCTTCTTCAACGGCGGCCACGATGGAAGAAAAGTTGTCATCGGCGAGGACCATCTCAGAGGCTGACTTGGCCACGGCAGTGCCAGAGCCCATGGCGATGCCGATCTCTGCCTTCTTCAAGGCAGGGGCATCGTTCACTCCATCACCTGTCTGTGGAGAAATACTTGGTTACGGAGGAGTAATTCCTTTGCTCTGAAAAGCAATACAGCACAATGAACATGTTGATACAAGGCCAACAAAGACAAGATACTCACAGGTTTCCAAACATGTTTAAAACATCTTAAATGCTAACCAGGAATTGATTTAAGAGCAACAATAAAAACAAAGAAACAAAATGCTTGTAAATGGATTTCTAATAAAAGGTTCAACACACAACTCCATAGAGTCAGCTTTCAGACTTCATACCATAGCAGTGATCTCGTCAAATCCTTGCAGGAACTCCACGATCTTGGACTTGTGGGAAGGCTCAACACGAGCAAAACAGCGAGCGTGAGTCACGGCTTCACGCTGGGTGTAGGGCGACAGTTCGTCAAACTCTCGTCCGGTGAAGGCCATGCGTTCCACGTCGTCCTCCTCGGTCAGGATGCCGATGCGGCGGCAGATAGCCACAGCTGTGCCCTTGTTGTCCCCGGTGATCATGATGACTCGGATGCCGGCCTGGCGGCACAGCGTGATAGAGGCAGCCACCTCCTGTCTGGGTGGGTCCAGCATGCCGACACAGCCGACAAAGGTGAGGTCGGACTGGATGGAGAGAGACAGAGATGTGACTGAATGTTTGGTGCTGAATAGAATACTTTACAGACACCAAACACAGCAAATTTTTATTTAAACATCCAAACAATAGTGCCAGAAATGAAACGAACATTCACCTCGTACTCCGCGAATTTAGCAGCGTCAGACAGTATCATGTCCTCCATTTTGGGTGGGCTGTCCCTTGTGGCCAGAGCCAGGCACCTTAGGGTGTCATGACCTGTCCCGTACTCACGGATCACAGACATGATCTTTTCCTTAACAGGTTTGCTGAGGGGAACTTTGCTGTTGCCAACTCTGACGTGAGTGCATCTGTCAATAACTCCTTCAGGGGCCCCCTGTAGGGTAGAGCAGAGGAAGAAAATATTCACAACAAGTAGAAGATTGCCAGGCATCAAAAGCAAAGCAATCGACAAACCCTCAGTACATGTTTCTTTCAGTATACCTTGACAAACATCTTGCCCATGGAAGACCGATTGTTGGGGGTGCAGTAGACAGACATGGACTTCCTGTCTCTGGAGAACTCCAGGGTGAACTCCTTCCTCATCAGCTGCTTGATCACCTGACCAGACAGAAGGACAGACCAAGTGAGAAAAACCTGCTGAGTGGGAGCAGTAGAAATCTGCAGCGTACACAGGTGAGCAAGCTTGTGTCACTCACTGAGTTACAGGCGTTAGCTCTGTCAATCTTGGACAAGTTGTGGACATCAGTGTCGAAGACGTTCATCTTCTCCACCAGACAGGTCAGCGCTGTCTCTGTGGCTTCACCGACCTTCTCATACACACCCTTTACCTGAAACATCGACAACATATTTTTTCCTCTTCAGCATTATTCTTATTATTATTATTATTATATACATGTAAAGTAAGAAACAGGGTTCTGACCTCGTTGAAGTCCAGAGAGGAGTCATTACACAGGGCACAGATGGTAGCCAGTTCAACCAGGGCATCATTCTGGGTGCACTTCACTGGTTTACTATCCTGGTACCTGAGGACAAGTACAGAGGATTAACCTGTTTCAGAGTCTTTGTACATGTGGGTGTATAGTTGTGTGTAAATATCCATCTTTAACCCCATATACTCCCTCTAAGGTTTCCCTACAAGTTAAGTCAATGAGATATTTTAGCTTTCACCTAGATTTGCCTGTTATGGAGTCAGCTGTAAAGTACTCACACTTCTCCTTCAGGTGCATAGGTAGAACCTGTGATGGTGAACTCTGATAGAGAGCAGCTGTCACTGTCAGCCTTCTTGATAACGAACATCTGGAGAACACAAGAGCAGGTGGGACAAAACAAATATGAGTTTTTCAAAGCCTACACCATTTGATCATGTCAGTGTTTGAGTCAACAGCCAGTTTCTTTACTGACACAGCAGGTGGCAGCAGCAACTGCAGAAATCCCAAGTGGACCTGAAGAGTGAGAGCTCTTTTTAGACAGCAGATCATCCTGCAGTGTTACAGAGTGCGTCTCTATGAGGGCCGGGCTGGGTGGCCCGCTGCCTAATGTGAGAAATGGGTGTTTAGTTTCTCTCCATAAGTAAACAGAGAAGACTGCCAGGAGACTGAGTAAAGAGAGACGCTGTGCCCAAAAGGAAGAAGCCGCAGTGCCAGGCCTGCTCCATCAGGAAGCTTTCATCCTCTCACACACTCACACACAGTTAGTCAGGGACTGGTTCTATCCGAAGACAGACAATGACAATCAGTCAAGCAGTCCTCGAAGCAGCAGCCAAGCGTCAAACCCTGGTGCTACTTTTCTCTCATGATTAGTGTGAATGGGCATTCCATCAGACTCAGTTTAGGAACGACATCTTTTTTAAAAATTCAAGATTGATCATGACCAGTACAAAATCTGGCATACTAACTGATGGATTGGGTCAGGTAAGGAGGACATACTATCAGGAAAGAAAATAATGTTTAAGACAAGAAGATATCAGCATCATTCTAACTCTAACTATGTGAATGATGCTGATATCTTGCCATTAGCTTCAGAAAATTTAGTTTATGTTCAAAAAATTTTGCATGTATGTGTATATTTGAAATGAATACTTGCATGCATCCTTCAAAAGAAATATATTATGAGACAGCAGCATAAATTCAATTAGCACACCTCTTTAAAGGCTTTTGTCTGCATGTCCTGAGTGCAAATGTTTTCTCTTTTCAGCAGTTTTAATATATGGCTCTCTGTTGAATCACTATAAATCACTGAAAATAGCAGTATTCATTTGCACAATCACAAGGCTATTTAATCATGGCCAGTCAAACATGTGGCCCAAACAATACCGAGGCCTAAACAACGGTTTGATAAAAACTGTAAATTAATGCCACAAGTCTAATTCAGGCTGAGCCAAAGTTCTGAGAAAGCACTGAACAGGCAACAAAAGAGGATTAAACTTTAATAGATGCCGAAATGTCTTCTTAATGTGGGGCCAAGTAGCACTGGGGTGCCACAGAGAGAGAGAGAGAGAGAGAGAGAGAGAGAGAGAGAGAGAGAGAGCGAGACAGAGACAGAGAGAGAGAGAGAGAAAAAGGAACTACAGGCTGGCTGCTTTGCAGCTTGGTGACGCAAGGTCAGTTATGCAACAACAGCACTGCAAGTCATCCAACAGCTCAATGTAGATTAGAGGAGCGGCAGCATGTTGCCTTCTTGTTAAATAACCTGGATACCTGATCACAAGGAGAACTCCAATCTGTCAGTTTGCACGGACAGTGTTCGCATTTTAGCTGACAAATGTACTAAAAGTGACTTATGCAGTCACAGTTTTTCTAACTACTGTCACCTGAAACTCCAGGCAGGGACAACAAAGATGACAAGGCACTGACGACCAAACTGCTCAGCAATGCACCAAGAGAAAGTGTGTGTGTGTTTGTGTGTGTGTGACTCACTCTGCAGACAGACATCTGGTTGGTGGTCAGGGTTCCCGTCTTGTCAGAGCAGATGACAGAGGTGCAACCCAGGGTCTCCACAGATGGCAGGCTGCGGACGATGGCGTTCTTCTTGGCCATGCGGCGAGTGCCCAGGGCCAGGCAGGTGGTGATGACGGCAGGAAGACCTTCAGGGATGGCGGCCACGGCCAACGCCACAGCGATCTTGAAGTAGTAGACAGCCCCACGGATCCAGGAGCCTCCGTGGACAGGGTCATTGAAGTGGCCGATGTTGATTATCCACACTGCGATGCAGATGAGGGAGATGACCTTGGACAGCTGCTCGCCAAACTCATCCAACTTCTGCTGCAGGGGCGTCTTCTCCTGCTCAGTGGCCGCCATCTCATCACGGATCTTACCGATCTCTGTGTTAACACCGGTGGACACGACCACACCCACGGCCTTCCCAGCTGCAATGTTGGTGCCCTGAAATACAAGTATACGTGTCGACTCAAGTACATCTGATAACATCTCACACATGTTGAAACAACAAGAGCGAGTTTTTCCAGGAAGTTAACAGAAACTAAACAAACAAGATGCCGAAGGACATCAACAGGATGTGTGATAACTTGCGCAGAGTTCAGCTTACGGAGAAGAGCATGTTCTTCTTGTCTTGATTGACAGCACGAGGGTCAGGCACAGGGTCGGTGTGTTTGATGACAGAGACAGATTCTCCTACAAAGACAACAGAAGGCAGCAGGTTAAATCAGTTTCCATTTGTCTCTGCAGATGATCTTAGGAACAAAGCACAGCCAATTATCTATGATCTGTGATCATTCATGCTGACTCACTGATCCTTCTTACTCATGAATGTTTCAATTCAGGAGCAAACATGCTAATTAGAAACTGTGTCATGATACACCTCTGGGCTCATTCTGCAGCCAGCTCAAATGATCTTGTTCAGTGTCATCCAGCTATTCTGGTTCTTCAAAACACAGTTTGAGGATTGATCCATTAATCACGGATGGGGCTCTCTTAGATAACCTTGTGCTTGTACTTTTGAAATAAAGGCAGCATTACTGGAAAGTCTGAAGTTAGAACACCTAAAACATAACTATAAAATGAAACCCTACTGTAGCCTCGAATAAAACAACAGATTGACGTTGGTGTGTCGCAGTTACTCTTGCAATTGTAGCCAATGGCCATATTTGAATACAAATTAATTGATAAGGCATTCAGTACTTAAAGGGTCAGATGGTGATATTTAAGCCTTTGTATGAAAAATGAAATGAGCATTTATCCATTCAGTAAGATACAGCTGACATCTCAGACTTAAACTTAAACCTATGTGACTGATGAAAATAAAATTAGAAAACAATTAGAAAAAAAAAACATGCAAAAGGCCAAAAAAAATGAATGAATAAAATGATAGTTAAATCTATTTAATAATACCCATGTTATGAGATGGAAGTGAGAATTGAATCGATAAAAATGGCACAAATCCAAAAAGAATTCGATGGTTGTGGCATCATCACTAAACATGTCTTACCGGTCAGAATGGACTGGTCCACCCTCAGAGTTGTTGATTTGATCGAACAGATACGGATGTCAGCAGGGACCTTATCTCCAACTATAACCAAACATATCCACAATTAGAGAAAATACACAAAAATAAGGCATCAAGAGCATGAAAACACAAAAAAATCTATTGGAAATAAAACAAAACAGTTAAAAGGATTTTAAATTAAGCCTGCGACTGAAAGTTCATGTTAATGACAAGTAGAATAAACAGTTACATATACACATGATGTTGATCTTTTACACCACATGAATAGCACTTCACAAAGTTCACCCATGTACTCCTGGTCCTGTACAATGCTGCATGTGTGTGTACAGGCTAAATGAAGCTTCAATAGATGAGATGCTGTCTATTTCCAGCAGGCAGTAACTCAGCATTAGTGTAAACTAAACTGATGAAGCTCAGCTCATTACAGGGCTGTTGGTGTACCACCCAGCAGCAGAGCAGTGCTGCCATCACTGCAGGGAAAGAGGAGAGCCAAAGAAAGAGGAGGAAATGAAGGACCTGTGAGCCATAAAAGGCCCGTCTCAAAGGAAAAGGCCAATTTGGGTACATCTGAATTGCAGTGACCCAATTCAGCTTCCTAATGGTACATAAAGGCAATGGAAACTGGGGAAATGGCTCAGGCTATGGCACAGTTCTGTGGGTGTAGTCTACATATAGGCCTACTTAGTTAAAAATGCAAATTGTGTCAGATTGTTACAAAAGACTCCAACCAAGAACATGTTATAGTAGGAATCCAGGAGCCCACACAAGCCTGCCAAATATCTAAGAATCTAACAAAACATAAACATAAAACTCACAAACTCAAAACTCACACTGGAAAAAAATTACATCAACAAAGATTTGATCAATATATCAAAGTCCAGATTCCCATTTGAGGGAGACACTTAGTGTAATCCAACCCCCCGCCCTTGAGGGAAGGGAGGGGAAAATAGCAATGGGACCAACAACACATGCAGCCAAAAATGGGAAAAGCTAGGTTGCCCAATGCGCTGATCAGGTTTAAATGTAGCCGTATAACAACAGCTGTTTCCTCATCATTGCCACATCACAGGAAGAGACAAAGGGACAAATACTGGGCCCCAGCTCCTCTACATCAAATCAGAAGCCAGACATTTGTAATACAAGTCATCATAAGACTGTCCCACCTTACTACTCTATTAACAACTGGATGTTAACATTTTTACACACACCCAACTTCATGTTGAGCTTTGTTGAAGTTACAGTCACCTTGAATTTTGTTTAAATAACACACAATTTCTTCCAGTGAAGTGTGAAATTAAAGCATCTTTTGGTATTCGCATATGCATTTCCTTGGTTTGCAGGGGAACAAAACAACTCCACACAGAAATCCAAAAATGGCCTGGACAATATTATTGGCACCTTTTTAGAAGTTGCAAAAATTAATTGGATTTCAAGCAGGTGATTCACCTTGAACACGCTGGTGATGAGTCACAGGTGCCTTAAATCCAACAGGCACTAACATTCATTCTGCTGTTTTGTGTCACTGAACATGGAAAAAAAGAAAAAGAAAAACAAGCAGAGAATTGTCTGAGGAGGCCAGATAGATGATTGTAGCCAAGTATGGACAATCTCATGGCTACAAGGCTACATCTCCAGAGACCTTGATGTTCCTATGTCCACAGTGCACAATGTGAAGTTTAAGGTTCATGTTACTGTAGCCAACCTCCTTGGAGGAGGATGTAAGGGAAAATTTGACCAAAGACTGCAGCAAAAGGATTGTTCAAACGGTGGAGGAGAACCATAGACAAATGCAAAACAGATTCATGCTCTTGTTTACAGAAAGGAAATGACGCCTTCAAAGAAAATAACACTGTTAACAGTCAAACATGAAGGAGGTTCACTGAGTTTTTTGCTGCCTCTGGCCTTAGGTGCCCTGAATCTGTGCGTAGCATCATGAAATCCAGATTACTGAGGCATTTTGAAACGTAATGTTCCACCCAGTGGCACAAAGCTGCATCTCTGTCGAAGGTCAAGGGTCCTCCAGCAGGACAATGACCCAAAACACACATCAAAAAGCATCCAGGAATGGTTCAAAAGAAAACACTGGACCGTTCTTAAGTAGCAAGCAATGAGTCCAGATCTAAGTCTCATTGCAAAAGAAGATTGAGCCAGACTGTGGGAGCCAGAGAGGTGTAGGAACCTCACTGAAGTCGATAGGAAGCACCCGACAGCTGGCGTTCTCTCTGAAGGCTCTGTTATCAAATATTAAATCTAGGTTGGCAATATTTTTTATTTATTTATTTTATGATTTAAAAGAATATGTTAAGTCCTGAATCAAAAATAAAGTTACTGTTCTATTAACAGCGGAATAATAAATTATGGAAAGCAAATATTTTGGTTAATTTCAACTGTACATGCATTTCAGCACTTTCCTTCTGTGAGTGTTGACTTCTCACCACGAGACATGACCCTGTGAGAAGCTGGATCAACTTATTGGATGTCCTGGCAGTGGTGCCAGGAACTCTGATCTGTCAGCAGGCATTGGCCTGACAAGACAGACAGTGACAGGTTTTCTGAGAAAGATTAATGTTGAGCTCAGTTGCTTCTTTAAACCATGTGAAACCTGGAACGACGGGCGCAATGGAAGGTTCACTTCTGAGAAGGTCGCGTAACCCGGCTCACAGATGGAGTGATGGAGGCTTGGGGTCAACTCAACATACAATCTAAGACTGCAGTTAACTTCCGGATGGTATGGATCACTGATATTGCTGCACATTGATAAGAGGAACACATTTCATATCTACACTTTTAACTTCAAAGAAATGATCCCATCCCTGGAAGAGATTAAAATGATTACCCTTCGCTTCACCACAGAAACTAAACATCAAATGTTTTCCTTAGAAGCCAAAATGCTTTACAATTGCATCCCAGATCATTGTGTAACACCTCCTGTGCTAAGTCATTATTTCTGAGGAAATACCGACAACTTCATAGAAAGTCCTGAGCCAGGAAACATGACAGGGATATGCTCGTAACAATGGTGCTTTCTTATGTTCGCTAACAAAGACAGGGAGAGTGAGAATTAAGACTCTGTGACATTGAGAAACACTGGAATTGTCCCAAGGCTGTGTTACACTGCAGACCTGTTCTGAAGTGTGTGTATATCATCTGTCCCTTTGTGTCAACATCCTACTTGGCAAACATCCAAGCATCTCCTCAGGCATGGTCACATTTTCACCTCTGTGCTTGCCAACAGATCATACAGTCCCATAAACTTTACAGCGGCAAAAGCTCTGACCTGCATTGCACCCAATATGACTCCCAGAGACAGAGACCTTTCGACAGGAGACGAGGCAGCGACTGAACTGAAGCTGCCAGCTTTGACGGGCACCTGCCTCTGCCGTGTGGTTCGGCAGGCCAGGTTTCCTCTGGGCCCGGCCAGGGGGCTACATGTGCTGATGGCAGCTGAACAAAAGGCTGACCTCCTGTCATGTTAAGTGCATCGTTTTAGAACGGTCAATGGGTGAAGCATGCTGTAGCTTTCCAGCACAGCTGCACTACTGACTAACCCACAAGCCACATTTACATGTGCACAAAAATGCAAATACTTAGTCCAAAACGATATGTGATATTAAAAAATCTATAAAGGGTCAAATACAAACCTTTTACTGCTTCTTCTTCTCTGCTCATTTGAGCTCTTTTCCTTCTAATCTTTGGCAGCCAGGTGCACAAGAGAAGCTGTGTTACCATGACTCAGCAAAACTGATGGAAGGAAATGCAATTCAAGGAAATAAAACTGATAACTCTTCACACTCCACATTGTTTATGTCTCCCTATAAAGCATATTCATATTTATACCGCTGTCTACGAGCATTACTTGTTCTTACACCAGAACTGTAAATTTACACTTATACCTGCAACTGCCTGCTGTAGTGTGTATATGTTAGTATTCATTTCAAGCTGTTCATACTGTTCATGTTGTATTTGTCTTAGCATATTCATATATACCCCTCACTGTTATATCTCTTTACATGTACAATGCTCTGCACGTTACTGCTTTTTTGCACGTCAGGTTAGATGAACTGCATTTTGTTGTCTCAGTACTTTTCTCTGTACAATGACAATAAAGTTGAATCTAATCTAATCTTGTTTCTGCAAATGTGTCATTTACATGGGTGCTACCCTTTCTTAAGTGCATTTAGGTCTGAATGTACAGGTGAACAAAGGACAGGTGGAATCTTTTTTTGCCACTGGTCACATGGCCAAAGTCACATGTGAGTTTCACTGTTTTATCAGCAAACAATGGCAGAGTAAGCAATGTTTAGTTAGCGGTTGGTTGTCTGGTAGGAAAGACAAACCAATATTTACCAACAGCCGACCAGTTTCGTGACTTCCTGCTGTTTCGTCGTCTCAGACGCAAACACGTGTCTGCTGACTTTGGAGTTGATCCTCACCTATGACCTCAGTTATGTAAGCGCCATCTCTGCACTGTCTCCTTGAGAGCTCTGCTTTGCCTTAGTCTGTTATGAATCTTAAGCAGCAGCAGGCTGGGCCTCCACATAGCATGCAACTGTTTCTGTTGCCATAGTAACAAAACTTGTCCCAGGACTGGGACCACTAAAACTCCTGTCAAAACTAACTGGGGGTTTAGTAGAAGCCCAGCAGAAATTCCATGTACTTTAAACACGACACAATTAATTCTGAATTTAAATCAATATCAATCACAATCACACAACATTTTAAAAGAGTATTCACCACAAACATACTGTACATGATCTGAACTTCGGATCTTGATTTTCTGATGTTGTCTTTATAGAGAAATACATATTGTGAAAGCTTTATTGAAAAACTATTATCAGACTGAATGTAATGCAACGTAATATAATGATAGGTGTGAAGCAGGAAAGGAGCAAGAGGGAGGTCGGACAGAAAAACAGCGTGTAGAGCCAGAACATTTTCATATCCAGCTCAGCAAATGAAATGTTTATATCAACCAAATCAGAATTAGTGATTGTTGTTACAGTGGAAAGACGAACCAAGAGTTTCTGTTTCGTTTGAATGAAGTGTATTTTCTGATGAGTTAAGGCAATTAAGCTCGTCTTAGTTTGTTAAGAGAGAAACTTGAATTCAGAAGGTGTACGGTTGTATTTTTCTGTTTACTAGGGAAAATAAGTGTAAGAATTTTTCCTTTCTTGAAATTTTAGATTTTTTGCTAGATTTTTTGTTTATGTATTATGTTAAACAAAGCTTAATGAGCTTGAGAAACAAAGCAAACTTGCGGCTTGCAAACATCTCCCAGTCTGAGCTATTCTATCAGACTATGGGCTCTTGAGGTACGAAGTGGTATTATGAGACAGGATGGGCCGGGGCTAGCCAGTTAGCATGCTCCTTGACATAACGTTGAAAATGCTACTTCTTCACACTCTCATAATTTCAGTTAATTTTTGATTGTTTTAAACAAAAATTCTTATGTACATATTACATGATGCACCAAGTCTGACCTCCCACTATCCCATCTATAACCAAACAGAATAGCATGAATTCCCAGCAGTCAGTTGGGGTTAACAAGGCCAGTGCAGTGGGCTGAATAGTTGTAAATCTGTAAATATAAGTCAGCCTTAATAACTACTAGTGTAACTACTACTACCAATACTAATAACTACTGCAATATGTGGTGCTTAAATTCATAAAACACATAACTCATTACTTTACACATATAGTTTATGCAGAACCTTACAAACATACTTCTCTCCAGTCAAGCTCTGTGCCTTCTGATTTCACCGCCTTTAACTTGCACCATTTAGTCTGTATAAAAACCTCTGTGCCTTCTGGAAGACTTCACTACAAATTAGGTTTTTGCACTTCTAAAGCCTGCTTCAATGGTCGGCGAGATGAGACCATTTCTCTCAGTCTTGCTGACAAGTCAGGAACCTTTGCCAAAAGACAGTCCCTCCGTGACAAAGGATGCTTGCCAGACCACATTAAATGCCACATACTATCCATGGTGTCTGGAATCTTAGCAGGGGGTGCGGGTGCTGATGGGTAGGGTCACTGTGCATTGAGCATGGTGAGGTGGGATGGTTATCCGTGAAGCACTTCCCTATAAGGTCATCTCTCTCCAGCACAATAGGAGCAGATGAGAGATCCTCCCCCATATACTGCCCCCCCACGTGAGCCCCCCTCCTACTACCAGACTCCACAAACTTCACAGGCAGCAGAGAACAAACCCACTGAGTTGCGCTGCTTTGTGAAAAGGCCAACATCCAAATCTGCAAGCCCTCAACACCAAACTGTAGCTGGCAGCATATAGTGTTTGCTGTGTTATGACAAGGACTTAAATTCACTGAAAGGAGCCAGTAAACTCTAAACATGTTAACAGCTAATGGACATTTTTAAGGGTTATTTAAGTGAGGCAAGGTAATCCTTTAAGAGTTTTAGCTGTGGGCACAAGCCCATCCAGAAGTGCAAATCTAGATTATAGTAAAAACCTGGTTTATCGTTACAGATCATATCCAACGGATGATTTAGAGTCTAAGTTGTTCGGACAAAACCACCAGGATAATATCTGGAATAAGTCAAGGGTTAGTTTTGATGTACCACTGCAGACATCGGCTAAGCGACACTGACGTGAACGCGACAGAGGACTCCACAGGGCAGGAGACTAGACATGGAAGCACAAACAGCCGACAGCAACCCTTCATGCTTCTGCTGCTTTAAAGTCAGATTTGAAACTACAAAGATAAAAACCAGCATAAAATAATCTCGTTTAAATAAAAATGAGAAATGCGGTACACAAAATATTATTTCCATGGCACTGAACAAATTTGAGTGAGCATGTGACTGTGAGGCTGATGAGCGATGAGGTGTGAGTAGGAGGCAGTGTTCAAACCCACAGCAGCACCCTGAGAGAGCAGCACAGATTGGCTGCAGGCTATTCTTCTCACGGCTGAGGCAGCCACAGAGGGCTCATCTCAGTGTCCTCTACCTCTCGCCGGCCAGCATCTGCGTCATCACACTCCTCCTCTGTGTGGCGGGGGTCACTTTGCAGCTTCAGGAAAATATTATTCATAGAAAAAAAAAAGCGAGCCTAACAGGGACCATTCTAAAAGATATTTGGAGGATTTAGGAAGTAAGTTGAGCTGATGGGACTTCTTCTGACTGCAGGATAAAACACCCGGTTTTGCTGCCTGCTGGGCTGCATTTTTGAGTAAGCCTCGAGATGCTGACAGCAAAGCCTCCAGCTACCTTCATCAGGGGTTTTCAAAGAACTAGGTCTCTAATATGCAAAAAGAGAAGGGTGCATCTGACTCACAAGTTTTTCTTTAAACTTGAGCCAAAAAATTAAGCTGTCTACACTCTGCTTCACCCGCGACGAATAATGAAAATGTCATGATTAGCATGGTCAACCAAAAGCAAATTATATACAGTAATCCGAATAGCACAAGAAAAATCCTACATTTTAATTCCCTGTACACTCCTTCTCCATTTGTCCTTGTCAAGGTTACTCAGTGGTCCTGCTGAACACTATCCCACGTCACCCACTGTAGCAATGTTCCCCTGAGCAGGATGGGAGGGGCACACATGGGGTGGGACCAGACACCTGTCATTTTCACGACTGTCACTGCCTCTATAAATACAGCATTCCATAATCTAACCGGTCTATGACAGCTAAAAATAAAGGCTACCACTATGCACAGAAAAACTATGCATCACTTCAGGGGCTTAGGGTTAAACAGAGTATCAAGATAACACCGGTGTTTCAGGGACTTAAACATTCCTCAAAACATCCTTCTCTGTTCATGCCTCTGCACAACTTTATATACAGTATGTGCGTATGCCATGGGGGAAACCGCTCTCTTAAAAATCAAAGCTTTACATCCTAAGGATTTTGGGTGCTGAAATACGCTGACTGGACCTCAGCAGCATGAATCACTCTAGCACTCAGTTCACATGCTGCATGGGAGGGGTGAAATGTTGAGTTGGGACGAGCTGTGAGGATGCAGTAGCAGCATGTTAAACGACTGAGCTCAAACTTGGTGTGGGCCTTAATAGCGTTGAGATTTGATCTTTGAGACAATGGGTTAATAAGAACGCCTCAAAATACATCACTCTTGCAGGGTGAGTCACCTCTGCAGTGGCACATGGGAATGGGGGAGGTTTCAATTCAAGCCTGTGCTAAATGTGATCCATGACCATACCTGGACTCATGTGATCTGTCCACAGTAGGCTTTACCTGAGGCAGGGCCAAACAGCAGCGAAGAACCGTCATATCAAAACACCAAATCTCTTCTTTAATCTCACAGCAGCATATGGAAAAATATGCTCTTTCACAGAGAGACAAAAAAGTCTTGATAGAAGCTGCTGTGGCATTAAATTGCCAATTATCTGTGAATTTCAAGATGCATGTGATATCTAGATTTCCATTGCTTGAATCTACAAATCAAACCAATAAACCAATAAAAACAGCAACAAAGCCATGTCTGTTTAAACATACACAACGTCAAGAGCAGGTCAACCTACCAGCAACCTCCACGATGTCCCCGGGCACAATGTCTCGGGCCTTGATCCTCTGCACAGTTTTCCTGTCCTGCCGGTACACTTTCCCCATCTCAGGTTCATACTCTTTAAGTGCCTCAATGGCATCCTCAGCATTGCGTTCCTGGTGAGGGGGAAATGTGGCTCAGTGTCAAAGATTTCTGAGATGAACAGATAGCATCACAGAAACTAATATATGCATGTTCTTGCCTCTGCTAGACTTTTATTACATTTCCTTTTGAAGAGGCACTGACTATTCTAAGTCAGATGGTTATTTCATCAGGTTTTGGTTGGGGACATTTAGGAGTTAAGTGTATAGAAATGAGAACATAAATCACATCATTTCCTGCCTTTTGATGACAAATTTTAGCCTTCACCAGAATGTTCAACCTTCATCAGCAAGAAAAACACATCAGTCAGAGTGGATTGCCCACACATTTTATAAATAAATAAGCCAGCCTCATATGGAAGCATCCTACAGAAAGACTGCTGATGACAACTGACAGACCGTTCCTTTTCAAGAAGAAGCCTTCTTTGAGACAAAAGTGGGACAAAAGTAACTTTCAGCACAATGTGTTGATCTACAGTGCAAGTGAAGTACAGGTAATGTTAAACCCTACACATTACAGCAGGCTGCCACACTGACAGAAGTTTAATTCATTGTCAAGGACATTCTACCCATATTCAGCTGTCTTTAACATTAGCACAGCAGCAGGTTTGGTTTCTGGCAATGTTTGTTCTCGCTGGTGACTGCATTTCACTGTGAAATCTTACGCAGTCTGAATACAAAAGTCTTTCTGTTGAAATTGCATCAGAGAGGTGTTGATTCACTTTTTGGACGGTGTAGTTATGGATACATTTGCAATGGATTAGACTGCATTAGATGCATGATCAGCTTGATGATTTCATTACATTTCACATGTTTAAATGCTGGCTTCTTGTCTTAAAATGTTATAAGCAAGTATCTACTTGTACTGGTAAAATCAACAAAGCTTGGTTTCAATCCATGCAGGTAACGTACAATTATTTTACAGAAAATTCATCATTCTGTGGCACAATGAAATGTGACTTACTTCATCAAATCTGGGCAATCAAAAGAATAGATTTACTAGAATAAAAAACTCAAATAATTTTCTGAACTATTCCATATACACGAGATGTAGTGGGATTTAAATACAGTAACTTCCCAAGTCTCTCACCTGCCACACACCGACGATGGCATTGGCTATAAGAATGAGTAAAATTACAAAAGGCTCCACAAAGGCGGTGATAGTTTCTTCACCCTCCTCAAACCAGGCCAAGACCTGAAAAAAATACGAGAAACATGTCATTATTTATGAAAGTCATTTCATGAAACATTTAAGTATTAGCTTACTATAATGAGAACAAGCGACAAAAATCAATGCAGAACAAGCAATGTTGTTCATAACAGATAAAATACTGACAAATCACCTCTCTGATAGAGGGGGACATGCTGTACAGTCCCAAGTAAGGAAATTAACTGGACAAGTTTTTTATCTCATAAAAAGAGAGTTTTTGTAACAGCAGTGTTGCATTCTAGCGATGTGAGCTTTTAGCTGTTTGTCAATTGCCAGAAGCTTGACATCAAAACCACAGACTGTTAACAGCTGAGGATCATCCCACACATTTCTTATAGAAAACCTCATGTACCCGGAAAAGATCATATATACCACTGGACCCAAACACTTCATATCATACTTGAACTCAACACCCCTGTGCTTAAATTAAAAATTGACTCAATCTTCTCAACTTCAGTCTACCAGTAGTGGAGCATTTATTCTGTGCGTGCAACTGTTGCTGTTCTCCCGTGGATATTTGTAACTATTGATTTTTTTAACTGCCAACACTGCACAGCCCATTTGAACTGTGTAGCAATGCAAGTTTCTTCATAAGCATTTAAAATGAAGATCATGGAGAAGACCGTACGTAACATCAACATAGTTGGCCCTGTATTACATATATTAGAACCCCTTTCTGCCAGAAAACAATGACAATATTCTGACCTATAGCCTCATTTGCCTTGTTGTCCCGGAGAAAACTGCCCTAAAATTAGCCTGTGTGTCACAAGCAATTAGTTAATGTCCCATAATGTAATAAAGCAATCAACCTCAGTGAGAGGTTGGAAGTATCTAGCTGTGGCAGATGCAAAAGACATTTTAAATGGCATAACTTAAATGGCAAGCATAACTCTTAATAGTGGTGTCAATACAGAAGCACAGAGCTCAATTGCACTTTACTACCCTAACAGGACCAAGAGATTTATGACTCAACCTTGCTGAAAACAATAAAGTAAATAAATAAAACATATATACAGTATATACTAGAGCTGCAACTAACAATCATTTTTATTATCGATTAATCTGAC
This sequence comes from Holacanthus passer, assembly GCA_025331565.1. NCBI lineage: Eukaryota > Metazoa > Chordata > Actinopteri > Pomacanthidae > Holacanthus > Holacanthus passer. Next base: position 87,792 of record JAFREQ010000188.1, on the reverse strand, counting down.
AATTATTTTTTTAATGGGGTTGTTTATAATTGTACCCCCCAGTTTCCCCAGAGCCCAAGGTGATGTTGTTAATGACTTGCTTTGTCTGACTAACAAATAAAAACCTAAAGATATTCAGTGTACAATAACATAAAACGACAACCCTTAAAAACTCTTTAACAACGACAAACTAAATCATGCAAACAGAACTAATGAAAAGAGGACTAGTTTAGATATACAGTTTCTAAATTTGAGTTTTCTGATTTAACTCTTGATTCATATTCAAGTATGGGAGTGATTCTATGTTGAGGTGGGCACGTGCGTTTGTCCGCTGAGAGCCCTCCTACTGAGGGGTGAGGGACCAAATTTGGTCTTGAGTGGTGCTCTGTTCCCCTGTCAGACAGCAGCCACTGACACCTCTGTATCACCCGACCGGACAGTGCACACTACATACCAGCTCACACACACACAGACACACACACATAGGGGGCCTCGCTTATCAAAATGTTCTTCAGTCATCTGTTGATCTACTGTACAGTCAATTCAAAGAACGTGAAAAAAGTAAAAGCATTTTAAAAAATCAATTACAGTTTTGGATCCATCACAGAAAAATAAAAGGTATTTAAATTTCAATTAATTTTTTTGCTTAATTTTGGTGAGACAATCATTGAAAAAAAACCCAAAACTGTTGTACATGAAGGCATATCTTTCCACATGATATCACAACAATAAAAAGTGTTAATACTATGTGGAAATGTTCATTTGATTTTGCTTTTGATTGGGCTTAGACACACGCTGATGATGCTATCACATAACGACAGTCCACTATTAAACATTTATCTGCCCAGCACTCAAAGTCGGATGCCCAGGGGAGACCAGGGTAAGTCATTACGCAGCAGCCATGCTTGACGACTCAAATGTCTTACTTGGCACATGGTGATAGCAACTCAATGCTGCTACTGCTGTTGTCACCATTCCTCAGATGGGTCGCAAGCCTTCTCAGCTGTTTAGCTCTCTAATATGCGAGCGTAACCCCAGCTGGGTTACACAAACTGAAGACGTTCACACTATGCACTGCATAAACTGTCTCCTGCCACTTGACACACACAGGGCTTATTAATAATCCCATCTGCAATTCTGACCTCACATAAACACTCTTTCAGCCAGAGGTGAAAAGGGGAAAGCTATTTGTAGGATGCAGTGACTTGTCCTGAGATTCTCTTAAGTCTTTAAATTATCTTACCCAATTACTCCACGGGTTATAGAGTAAGAGGCAGGAGTGACGGTGGGAATTAAAAAGAGCTGACTTGAACTCACAGCCACAAGCATTAGAGATGCTGCAAAACGATTCATTCATTTTGACTGAGTTCAGAATGAGTCTTTAGTGTGTTCAAGAGCATCTTCAATGCAGCAACCTCAACAAAACAGTGTTTTATCACACAGTGTAAGAAAAAGTTGGGATATACTTACAAAAGATATGCATGCAGCCAGCAGAAGAATTCGCACAAGTAAATCTTCAAATTGCTCAAGAACGAGCTCCCACAAAGATTTCCCTGCAGAAAGGAAAGTTGGTTAAAAAAAACAATTCACCACTGAAACTTGTTATAAAATGTAAGTACCAATATCAGTGACAGTAGTCATTACCTTCCTCTGCTGGTAGCTCTGTGTGTGTAGAGATGCGGGAGTCAATCCAGGGAGGGCACAGGAAAGAAAAAAGAAAAGGAAGGTAAGTGGTGTATAAATACTTTTTAAAAACACTTGCCAGTTGGTGAAACACCTCTCAGTTCCTGTTTCTTGATGGGCAGCTAACTCCTGGAACACGAAGACGTCAGTATGGGCTGTGAGAGCGAGGAGTGACAGCTAAATCTCAGACAAACAAGTTGGTGTTGAAACCGTTGCACATTCCCATTTTCACTTCACATTTTGATGATTGAGTCATACGCACTGTGTGAGAAGGGAGGTTTTGTTCTGACTTCTTATAATGATGTACTGAGGTTATGGATATGGTTAAACAAGAACCAATTGTATGGCAATATTTCATTTATTCCCTTTCTATTGATATCTCAGGTTTACACTTCTAACTATGGAATACAAGTTGACCCTCTTCATCTTTATTACACAATTGTAAAAACACCAATCAGTGGTCAAAGTGATTTAAGGGCAGGGGATTTTACCCCCCATGACCTACCAGGTGATATTAATATAAAACAGCTGTTTAAGCCTGGGACAAGAGAGATTAACTTTGAAGGATAGCGTTACTCCTGTGATCCTGTGGCCACTGTTGAGTGTCAAATGCCTGGCCGGATCTCCAGGCACATGGGGCTGATGTGTTGCAGGTTTGCTTTGGGAACATCCGACAAGGAGACTGTGCTCAACAACGACACCATATTTTACTAAGTACTGTCAACAAATGTCGCCACGAGGTCCTGCTTTAACAATGTTATCACAGTCAACAGTGTTACCACGATACAACGTGATGTTACAACACCTGACAGTGCACTCTGGGTAATGATTAATGTGGTGCTGTGTGAGAGATGGGAAACCCTGGAGGTCACCGGGGATGACGTCACGGAGCCGGCAACACTGACCGATGTTGCTGACTTTTACCCCACACACACTGAACATAAGCGGCGCGTGTCACTCCCAAGCGGCAGCGGTGTGTGTGTGTGTGTGTATATATGTATGTATGTATGTGTGTGCCGTACCATTCAGGCCCCATTTCTCCTTCTGCCGCTTCACCTCGTCCAGGGAAAGTCCTGTGCTCTCGTTGACGCAGAAATAACTGTAAACTTCTTCCACACTCTTCGTGTGAGCGTTCTCCATGGCGGACGGCTCCTTCCCACGCAGCTTCACACAGAAACACGGCCGCGCGGTGCCTTCAGGCTCCTCGAAAACTGTCGCTACTTTCACGGGAATGAGGAGTTCGTCAAGTGGGAGCTCGGCATTCAGACCTGGGCAAGCCGTGGACGGATACTGACCGCTGTCTGGCTCCTCTGACGAGCGTCTTCCCGCGAATTACAGGAAGAAATGCGAGCTGAATTCCTCTTCTCCGCCTGGATAAATGTCACTGTGTGCGTCCTCCTGTCTCCGGAAGCGGTGGTCCGGTGTGTGCGGCAGCGTCCTGTGCGGAGGTTGGCTGGGTCCGGTCCTCGGTGGTGCACGGTGCCGTGGCCTGCCTCACCGTGGCGCAGCTCTCTCTGTGTGGCTCGGCGCGGCGCTGACAGTCTGCCTTTATCAAAGCGCCTCGCTGCTGCCCCTCTTCCCTCTGCTGCATGTGGACTCATATCATTGGACGAGCGGCGGCAGCGACGTTCGAACCAGGGAGGCATGAAAAAAAAAAAAAAAAAACACAGGAAGCGACCAGGAAATAACACACTCGGATATCCCATTCAAAGTGTGGGTTTGCTGTTGCATGCAAACCAGACCCAGTTGAATTCATTTTAGTGTTTATGTTGCATAAGGAATGTGTGTACAGGAAAAAAATACAGTGCTGTTAATTGTGCTCCTGCCCCATGATTTTTTAATGAAAAGCCACATATCATGTATGCTGATCGCGATCCTTTTCTTCCTTTAATTTTATGTCGCCATCCCGGCTTCCGTAGTCTATACAGTCTATGGTAATGCAGCGTTCAAGTTGCAAGAGAAGCGACTAACACTGTTTCCATGCTGGTGTTGCAAAGACACAGTTAAGTATACTCTGCACGTATACATTCACAAACTACACTAAGAGACTACAGGCATCCCATTACAAAAGCCCCATGTCTTCTTGTTTTACTACCTCATTTACACTTGACTACGGGGTCCATGTTTTCCTTTGGCAGGAATGAGTGTCAGGGTAGAGAACAGAAACATGGGCCACTGATCAATGTGAGGCATGTCACAGGCAGTTTGACAAAAGATTTACAGTGCCACAGTTTGAAACAATCCAGCACTTCAAGACAACGTAAGAAAGTCTTATTTGCATGACACAATCAATAAAGCCAGACTATACTTAATTAATCAAACTGTATCTGCAAACAACTGTAAAGCCAGCCAATTTGCTAAAGAGGTGTAAGGGCAGGAGGTCAACCCCCTGCCCCCCACTGTGTTCCTTAGGGGGGTATCACTGTCAGATGTTTCACAGGACTGGCGTGCATCACTTGTTAACACGTCTTCATGACGTCTCAAGAAGCACAAGGTGCTGTAACTATAATAACATAGCACTGCCCAGTTGGACATCAAGCTGCCTTTTACAATCCACATTTGATCCGTTTGGCACAGGAGCCACTAACACTGGCTGTCAGCAGCAGATTAAGTGTCTGTGGGAGGGAGGGTGGGATCCTGAAACATCTATGAAGACATGTTGTTGTTGGGAATAACACAAGACACTCAAACCATAGTCTATGTGGACAGAAGTGTGTGTGGACAGTAGTGGGCGCAACGTTACTTGCTAAAAAGTAATCAAACTTAAGTACAGGAATGAAAATCTACAATATACATGTAGAGAATTAATAAAGGCATAGAATTTGCACAATTAAATGGTTCCCTCTTGTGACTTGATTTCTATAAATGAATTGTGCATTCTGTATTCCAGCATCAATCTTACAACAGGTATTCAATGTATGCCTCATCCTGTTTAGAATAATATATGTGAATAAATCTATCACAGTTGGGAATTTATGGCAGGCAGCTGTTATCATTTAACAAACTGTTCCATGATATAAAGAAACATGAGTCAAAATGAATATAAAGTACATTTAATTTTAATAGAAATACATAGCCAACAAAACTATCCACGTATGTCTTAAATGTCAAAGGTTATCTTGAAATAGAGATCTACAATAGAAAAATAGTGCATGTAACAAGCAGAATAATATGACTATTTCATCTGCACTGTCCAAAGCAATGGAGGTCCCAGTGAATTCCAAAATTGGCAAGATACCCTGTCCAAGGTCATGGTAGTCATTGCCAGAAATAGTTGACCGCGGCCACATCCCAAGTGCACCACTTTGTATGCTGTTATCTTTGGACACTTTGATTGAACATGTATTCTTAAAGATGTGGCAAAATGGAGTCTCCGGGGGCCAGAAAAAGTGAAAACCCGTGTCCTGCAACACCTCTTGATGCATGTTCTCTTCAAGTTGTGGAATCTCAAAGGATCTCAAACCGTGTCATCAGCAAGGAGTTACCGGTCTGGTTATTACGCAAGATAAACTATCAAGGGAAACTCAACGGAAGTGTGTAACAGATGAGATGGAGGGAGAGATGAATGTCACTGAACTGTGAAACAAACTTTGTACCTGTTATTTGAATTTACTGTAGTATCCAGTAACATATAATAGCTTTATTGTAAAAAGATTTAGACATGTTAAAGGAAGGTATAGAACATTAAGTTGAACTCTGTGTAGTGAATGTGCTGAAGGTGGCCAGCAGTTGACCCTGCCTACATGTGTCCTCACAGCACCAGCCTATCCTCTCCTCCCTCCTGGATGACCTGACCAATAGACGCCTGGCTCTGAGCTCTTATGAAGCACTGCCTCTTGCACTCCATCAGCTGCTCCAGGTCGCGCCACATCGTCATCTGCTCCATGTTGGCGCCGTGGCCCTCCCTCACCATCTTCTGCTTCTCACGTAACTTCTAGAGTCCACAAAGGAAAAGGGAGGGATCAGTAAGAAACTATTTTAAATGACATTGTTTACAGCCCAGATGACTGTTTTAACATTTTAGCAAAAATATATACTCCTTAGTATTAACCCACGGCATCTGCTAGGTCAGTTCTTGGACACACTTTTCTCACCTTGCCAAGTAACTCCTGTTCTGAAATGTTCTTCATGTACACTTCCCTACAAAAGAAGCAGAAGGTTATAATTCAAATCAAGCCTTTGCAATATTCACACGTTGATCCTACCCAGTCTTTTTAAATAAAGGTGTGGTGTTTGAGCCTATACTGGTAACACGAGGTGTGGTAATGAGTCTCACTGTGCTGAAGAATGAAATGACAGCAGCTAAACTGACTGTGTTGTAACAAGAGCTTCCTGAGGTAAAAGGGGCATTTATCTTGCAAGCAGCTGGCTGGCCCATCTCAGCATGCTCACCTGATGGCTTTCTTCCTCTCTTGCGGATCAGAGGACACGTAGGCCTTCATCTCTTCAGCCGCCCGCTGTATTTGCATCTCAATGATCTGTGGAGGACAAAGATGTTTATGTCACTGAGTTTATTGTCACGGTAGGGGTTTGGGGGAAGGTCACATGCAAAATGCGGCAACATTTTGCCCACGACAGCAGCACCCCTGTGGGTAGCAAGTCACTGTTCAGAGTTTCTTTTTTATCAATTCTAATTTTACTATATTTGGCTCATAAAACAGTGACAATGTTGGGTCATGCACCCACTGTGGCTAATGGCTACAAAGTTGTTGTTTTTTCTTCCACTGTCTTTTTAAAATACTTGCCTCTGACATGGAGTTGATATAATGATATCGGTTTTCCTCCTGTGAAGTCTCCTCTCTCAATGCTTTCACCTCCTGTGAATGAAAAATAAGAACAAAGACATACTGTATGTCATGTCAAAGGCAAAAGATATTACACAAGAATACACTGGATAAACATATATAAATATATTTAAATTGTTGATTATATTCCATCTACAATAACTATACCTGTTCCAATTTAGATCGGTTGCTCTCCAAACCAGCAGTGCAAGTTTTGTATTGCGCCTTCTTTTCCTCATATTCCTGGCTTAGTTCCTGGTAAGATGGAAATCCAAACAGTCATACAAAGGAACTGAGTGATGAATGAGTTTTACACTCTATGAGAACTGAAACAAATACATAGAATACACCATTTTCAACTCTCTTGTCATACTCTCAGCGCTGGTTCACATAAACAAAACATCACAGCTGGCATTTGAGCAGTTTAACTTACAACAGGATCTTACAAAGTCTATTTATGTCTTCCTGTTGCAGCTCTTCATTAGCAGACATTACCCAGTAAGATGGAAGAGCGATTCTGGGAACATGTGTAGGAAAATTTAATCCTCTGCTTTAGCTCAGCGATGTGGGGGGGCTTTCCCATTGTGCATTTTATTTATGGACTATGTAAATTATTCTTAATGGATCCTGTCCACGATAACACACAAACATAATACAAGTCAAGTCTTACTGGCTTGTAGGCTCACAGTAAAGAACACTATTTGTTTTAAAATTCAGGACAGATTCATAGTTTGTCATGTCTCTCTCATGAAAACTCATATGTTTTTGCTTTGGCTTTGGAATTTGTGATTCCTTTGTGAGATGTGGGAGCTGTATTCTGCCATTGCATACAATCCTACATCATCCTATATACTGAATGTATTAAATCATTTTGGAGAATAGATTTATTATATCCCATTAATATCAGATGAGTGACTCGGACTCTGTTGACCCCCACGAGAATGACTCAAAAATCTGTATCAACTTCTTGCCTGGAATCTTTCAATCCTGAGTTGTGTGTGAAAGGGCAACAACAATTATTGGCAGTGGCTTTTTTCTTTTCTTTTCACAAACATTAATTGATACGGTGTGAGAATTCTTTGACGTAGCGATTCTCACCTGACACTGCTGTCTCAGTGACTTCAGTTCTTTTATAATAGGTGCTAGAGCTGACTTCTTCTCCAATATTGTAGAGTTTAATTTCTTAACCTGTAAAACAAAGCCAATAACACTCACTGCATTAAACCTGAAAAACAACAAAATGAATCTTACAATCACCACAACATAAGCAGAGATGAAATTATATGCAGAATTTTGCAACTGATGTCTGCAGAGAAAATTGCAGGTAATGTGATTCTATCTAATGATTTACAGAGATGATGAAGTTAGGCAGCATTATGATTATGAACCAGACAGGAGCAACCTGGCAGATCTTAACATTTCTCAGTAGAAGAGTATGGAGAGTGTCGATAGCCCCAATAAAGGTTATATGGCAGTATCCAGTAACAGTTTGGTAAGCATTCATTAAAACATTATATATTTCAGCTTTATGGCTTTACAGTGCCTTTCCAAGTTCCAGTGTAAAGGTCTACTTTCAGGTTGGAGCCAGGGATGTTTGAATCCATCATTAGGAGTGCTGTGCAGTTTGCCAAATGTAGACGCTGCCAAAGTGATCAACAAACTTGCTACGGCTTGGAGCGTGGCCTAATCAGTTGGAACTGCTTCCCTGTGGGCCTCGACACAAAAGGATGACAGGGTGATAAATAAGGTAGAAGCTGTGAGCTATGCTGGGATAAACCACACAGGTGTTTTCACTTTTGCTAATTAGAATTCTGCTAAAACTGAAGTCGGGTGGAGTTGTGTTGGGAATTGACATGAGGTCACCAAAGAGGCCTTTTTCACAGCAGGTATTTTCACTTGTCACAGCAGGAAAAGGACAGGTGTTATAATAACAGTAACGATGGCTCTGTTCCATTCAAGTGTCCCAGTGAGCCATGACAGTGTGACAGCAAGCCAGAATGAACAAGACCCTGAAACTGAAGCAGCTGCATGGAATTCAGCCATCATTCATTTTACAAGTAGCACCTGTTTTTTTCCTACGTGACATGTCTAAATGTTTGCTGTAGGAAAGGCCTATAAGAATGATAATGGTGTGCATGGTAGACAAGATGTATTATATTCTATGGTCAGTGGGGGGTTAGACAATGGCACTGACACAGTCTAGCTTTACTATGTAGATAATACTGCCTAATAAAAGTCATAATTATCATTTCATGTGTCTTTAACTGCCCAATCAATGTTAGTACTTGTCTTTTTAAAAAAATAAACCTTTTCTGAAAAAGACAAAATTAAGATTAGGGTGGATTTTACACAATGGTAAAGTTACCATTTCAGACATGTCATCCAGCGTACGGCCCTTCTTCTCGTCCAGCTCGCTCTTGATGGCCGACACCCTCTCCAGTTCCTCCTGAGTGTTACTGTAGCCAGAGATGCCTTTCTCAACCTCCACAGTTTGCTTGAAAAACACAACAGAGACACATGATAACTCATCCCTGCATGAATAAATTCAGGAGTGAAATCAAAAGGTCACATACAGTATAAACAATTATTCTAATGGAGTATGACAAATACCTACATCAATATTAGTCAGTGTGCTATCAGAGAGCTTATAATTGAATTTGATTTTAAACATACCAAAGATCCGACTGTGTTCTACATGAAGTGAAGCTGTGACATGAAAACTGATTGAAAGCACAAAGATTTTTATTTCTTATAATATAAGTGACAGTAGGCACCAGCACATTTCAGTTGCAGTAACAGAACTACCCACTCATCACATCAGTCACTTGACTCTCAGTCCAATACAAAAGTGCTAGAATGCATCCAGCTGAAAGATCAGGCTCACATAATAAAGAGGGGTGCAGACAAGCTGACAGTTAGACATGTGATCACAAGGAAAACTTTCATTGCTTTAACAAATCCTGGTGTGAGATGCAGACAGAGGAAGAGCAGCAGATGCAGCCATCAGAAATAGCAGCTCAGCCTGCGTCAGACAGCCTATCAACAAGTCAGGTGCTGGAACCGCACAGCGGTGTGAAGCCATTTCCAGGAAGCTTCTCCCACTTCACTGTTAACACAAACTGCGTGAATGGGGAGATCAAGTGAAAACAGCACATATGGAAGGGCAGCATGAGTGCAGGGAGAGAGGGTGGGTAGGGTACTGTATGAATGCTACGGGGCAAAAAGGGCAGTCTGGAGGATTTCTGTGGTCCACAGAGAATATGTAACATTTAAAGTGATGATTACTCATGCTACCTTTTAAAGACTAATACCCAAGTGCTCTTGTGCTGAGAGCTTGTACTGTAACATCCTAAAGGATTGCAAAAGACTTAATATAAAAGCAATAAAAGATTATATTCCTTCCTTTGTTTTGCTGTAAGTATTTATTTAGTCTACTTGTCTTAATTGAAAATAGGAGTTAGTATTAGAGTTACCAGTTTCTGTTGGACGTTCTCGTGTCTCTGCCTGAGAATTTCCTCTGTCCGCTGCAAGACTCCATATTCTGCTTTCAGCTCGGCAATTTCCTGACGTTTCTTCTTGTACACCGTCGCCTTGCTGTGCAATTTCACCACCAAACGTTTCAGCTACGAGGAACAAAGAAACAGAATTCAACGTTAACTTCAAAATTAAAGAACACTTGATATTAGTTTAAAAGGACCAGTGTGTGGGTTTTAGTGGCATCTCTAATGGTGAGGTTGCAGACTACCACCAACCAAATACTCCTCACCCTCCCCTGCCAAGCGTTTAACAGGAGAACCTGAGTTGACCTCTACAAACATACAACACCCTCTCTAGAGCCAGTGCTTGGTTTGTCCATTCTAGGTAGAAACATGGCACACTCTGTGGACCCCAAGAAGTGAATACTTAATACAGTCACTGACATTTAGAAGGTCTTTAACCTTGCATTAGCTGATTTTGAGGGTGGCGGAAACAAGCTTTTAACACAATACCTATATACATTCTGAGTTCATGTAAGGCAACCGGTTTGGCAAACTGCTGCATTCAGAGTTGTGTGTCTGACTACATGACAAATGTCAGTCCAATATTCAGTCTTTGGCTCTGGTTTGGTCTCCACCAACTCCTGAGGAAATATCTGCCTTTTTCACTGATAAATGCTTCGCTATGTTCACCAGCTCGTCACTAATTAAGTCTGTCTGACAGTTAGTGCTGAGCAGGTATGGTACAGCAGATTTTTAGAGCATTTTCAGTGAAAACAGCAGCTTGCTGCATCTGGAAACAACACTAAAGAGAGAAGTGACAATGGACCATAGCAATAAAGTTGCAGGCTGTAAAACTAAAACAAGCAGAAAGATGCTGAAACACTTTGTAGAGTTTAAGGGAACTAAAGTCATATGAATGAATTAAGTTTGTCAGTTGAAGTGATCCCTGTCACATACATGTTGTCAATAGATCCATCGTTAATATAAATATGTCGATTTTAGTAGCTTTAAAGCAAAAATGTAACGTGTAATGTTGGTTCAGTGAAACCAATGTTAATGTGCCTGCTACAAGCCAGAAAATGCAAATGCTTCTGTGGGAAATTCAATGAACGACAAGAATACAGTTTATATTTGATGACATGGTGTCCGGCACAGCTGAGATACTATGAAAGGCCACGGGAGAAGACAATGGGTTGAGCCAAGGGAGGGAAGGGATTAGCGAACAGCAGTGACAGGGGGGCCATGCCATGATCTGAAACAGTCACTCGATCCTTTCAGACTCACAGCCAGCTATGCACAGCAAACAACTTCATCTGGCAGAATAACTGCTTTTAGTGGCTGTTCAGTCACTCACCCACCCACCCCGACTGTCTGTTGGGACACAATGAAACTCCTCCACAATGAAGTGCAGCTATAAATGAACATGGACACGGGAGAACAGCCCCAGAAATCACAGAATGTGCTTCATGTCCCTTGGGGATCCATGAAGCTTGATGGGGTGGGTGGGTGGTTGGGTGGGTGTGAGTGTACATTTATTCTTTGTGTATTTTGGGACATCAAGGGCAGACATGGCTGAGAGAGGAATTAGCACAGCAGAATAATACTGCATAGTGTTCCCAGCAGCATGTCCCCAAAACAACTGCTGTTAAAGTGGCCGACAGTGCAGTCATAACACCACCACTTGTCCTAGACGCACAGTGCATTCACACCAACACACACTTACATACAGTCAGGTCAATAGAAGCATGAATGGTGCAGCAGATACTACATACTGTACTGCAGCAGAATATCCCTTTAAAAATAAAACATAGCCAGTTATAATAAAGTTCACCACAATAGTTGAAGAAAAAGTAAGTAAGTAACTCAAATCAGTGATGGTGTCCTGACTCCTGACTAAATTTAACCAGTGTGATGAGGCTGCTTGATAAAGTGGTTTCATGTTACCGGCCAACCAATGACGAGCAGATGTAGTCATCCCTCTCACAGAGACCCTGCAGTTGGTGGGTGGCATGTGATGACACATAACCAGCAGAATGGAAAATACCTCTGATAAAGTGATCATCTCCACTGTGGCTGATGGCCAGAAACTACCGAGGAGTCTGATAAGCTGTGTTCGACAAAACATTTTCCATTAACTTCATTCATGTATAGTCTCAAGGGCCCTCTTTGTCGCTACAAACGGCTCCCTCTCATCATCTCAGGCAGACTTAAAGGTACGTCAGTCAGTCTCAAATGAAATGTAATATATCGGTATAATTGATGTAGAAAATTAACAGTGGTCTGATCACAAAGAAAATTTTGCTACTACTTCTCCACTCCATTGCTCAAATTATTGCTTTCTCCTTCCTCCCTGAAAGGAACAAACATGTTAGAAATAATTTTTCCACTGATATTTCACTCCGTTCATAATTAGTCAATGACTCAGTGAAAGCATTAGTTTTGTTTCTGCTACAAAAACATCATTTCCTTTTTGTACTATGTAATAACCCAGAAAATTTCTCAGAAAATCCATTTTGTTGAAATCATAAAAAGCAGTGCAGAGGCCAGAAACAGTTGTCCAAATTCCATGTACATTGGTCTCACTTGTTTCAATTAATTACCCTAATGTCTCAAGGCCATGTTGCAATTATGTATTGATGCTAAAATGCTACAGTAAATCTAGCGTCGTAAATCTTTGTGATAGAGATTTCCCTTTTTACCCCACACAGGCAGGTCAGAGGTCAGGGTTAGCATTAGAACAACCTCCCTGGAACAGAATGCACATGCACTGTCTGCAGGGATTGATGGCAGCCCCACAGGACAAAAGGGAGAGCTGGGAGAGAGCTGTTGCAATTTCAGACATGCTGCGATTTTTTTTTGCCCCAGCAGAAGAGCCCAGCTTGTACCTCACGGATATCAATGTGCGTCAAGCACCAGGCTATAAAAATTCTCATCCACACGGTTCATGTGGTCACAGCACATCCCCCATCTATCAGTGTCCCTCTGCTAACACAGAGCTTTTTATAGTCGACTCTTTAACTGTAAGTGTAATGTATGCATAAACGAAAGAAGATGTGATCGCTCAAGGCTTTCTGACTTAAATGCAACAATATTACTTTTCATTTCTCCCTATCAATAGTTCAGTTCTATTCATCAACATGACAGCTCACAGCAGACCATGCCATGTGTCTGAAAGAAGGGAGTACATCATGGGATATAAATAAAGAGAAAGGTTTTATGCCCCAAGTCTGTTTAAAGTGTCCAGCTGACTTGAATTAGGAGATTGATTACACTAGAGATTAGGGGAAAGGCCAACTTTCAGGGAGTTTGTCCTGTACAGTTCCTTGTTCTGGATATTCTCTGTTGTGTTCTATTTATGGCCCTGCATGGGAATGTGGGGGAGAGCAAGGAAAGGGGATAAGTAACATTAGACAGTGGGTCCGTCTGTGTTTGGATAAGAACAGATATAACCTCTTGTGTCTTCTGCACTTTGCAAATCTACCAGGGCAAGATAAAGCTGGACTTTCAGTAGGTAATGTTAGCAGTTACCTCGAACACAAAGAGGAGAATCATGCAGAAAATGTTTAGTTCTTGGCTATTGGCAGTAAACTTGTTTTCAGAAACATATCTTGTATGACCGGCTAATAAGATCAAGCTTCAAAGAAATTCTGAGATATTTAGAGACTGCATTGTTTTGTGACTGCATGAAGCACTTCTGACAGCGTACCTCATCACCCCGGATAACCTCTTCCCCATCTGAGGCTTGTGCCTGGTTGGTCCTCTGCCTCAGCTCTCTCTCTGCTGCAGCCAGCTCCTCCCTCGCTTCCTGAAGCTCCTCTGCCTTCGACTCCTTCCTCCGAATGATGATGGAGGCCTGCAAGAGTCACACTATGTTAGAAATTCAAATATGCCAAAACAGTTTCCGCTGGGTGATTGTTAATTGATGGGAGAGTGAGTACAATTGAGCAATGGTAATGTTATTGGGGAAAGAAATGGGAAGAAATATAAGCAGGTAAAAAAGCTTTGTGGTAGAATGAAATCTTAAAGGCCCCCCCACTCAAAAATGGGTTTTGCTAATTGTTGCTTCACTCATTATTCACTTCATTATTGTTTCGAGCAGATTATTTTTGTATGTATTAAAACATGGGATAAAAATTTAATTTCCATTCTAGAATACTCCAAAATATCAATGCACTGATTTTCTCTAACATAAATAAACCTACTGGTGAACCTTTTCAAGATGTCTCATCCTTAAAGATTCCCTGTGGACTTTTCGGCCACTCGTAGCACTATGGATGATTTTGTTTCATGCATGTGCATGAGGACATACAAAGGTGATGTCATACACAGTCCTGCCAGTGATTTCACACTATTTCACTGATCAACAAGCTGGTGGTGACATGCCAAGATACGCCGCAATGTGCTAACAAAAGGCAGGGAAGAAAGAAGACTGCCAGCAAGTAAACACGGATGTAAACAATGCTGGATATAAAATACTTTGCAAATGTTTCATGAGGAAGGAAATGCATTCTATACAATAGGTTTCACACAATAGGTTTTGGTGAGTAACACTGAATGTAAACATAACTTTGGTTTGTTTGCAAGAAAACTCCACAGGGAACCTTTAACATCACACAGCATCACAGGGAGCTCCCACAGGCCCCAGCTCACAGAAGACAAAACAGACAAAAAGATGAAAGACATAAAAGAAATTCGATGAAGCCGACACCTGTTGCCTGTAAAGCGTCAGTTTGTCATCCATGGGGTCATTTCTCATCATTCTCTTCTCAATCAGCTGGTTTATCTGAGAATCGACTTCTTTAATCTGTGAACGTGACACCACACAACAGTCAGAGACTAACAGGTCAGAATTTAACAGTGTATGGAAGTAAACAGACTTAACTCCACATCCTGGTCCTGACCTTGTCTTCCAGCTCCTGGAGATCAGCCTGGCCCATGGCGGGCTCTGATGCTATTTTCTGCAGGTACTGCACTGTTTGCCTCATGCCCTCCAGCTCTTTGGGGAGTTTCTCCGAGACCATGTAGGAGTTGATCTTGATTTCCTCTTCAAGCCTCTTCATTAAGCCTGAAAGAGACAGAGCTTTTAATTAAGCACTTAGAGCTTAGTGTGTTTGAAACCTTATCAGGCTTTCCGCAGCTCTGATTGCTTAAGAAAAGCTGAATATCACATACAGAAAATGCAAACCCACTAAGCATATGAAAAAACGCACATCTAATATCTTGCATAAAACCTACTAATATTGAAACCGTCTTACAAAGTGTACTTATTGAAAGACAATTACTTATGCTGAACAACAGCATCCTGAAGAACTTTTTTGTGACTTTAATTGTGCAGCTCCACCCTCGTCTGCATTGCTTCGGTCATTTTAGAAACTGCAAATGTGTAAATCTCTCCTCCGGCTGAAGAGCCCAATACCAGATGAGAACAAAAGGAGACAATTTCAACATCAGATAAGCTCTATCGTAGCACTTCAAAGATCAGTATAATTAGAGGGTCTCAAAAGATGAAAGCCTATTAGCTGGGAGAACCCCCTGAAGCTCTGCTGTGTCCTTGAACTACCCATCCAGCTGTGCCCTGCAGAGGCAACAGCGGGTACTCACTCTCTGGATTGGCATCTGCTGCTGCTTGTCGCAAATCCTTCAACTGCTGCTGCAATCTCTGCAGTCTCTGCTCTGCCTGGAACAGCTGAACACACAAGAATGATTACTAATACAGGTAATGTGGGAGCATTAACATTCATTGCCCATCGATAATGAGCTTGTTCAACATTAGGCCTGCAACTAATGACTACTTTCATTAGTGGTTAATCATCTGATTATTTTCTTGATTAATACATTCATTGTTTGGTCTATAAATGTCAGAAAATACTGAACAATACAGTTGCTTTCCCCAGCATTCAAGATTACATCTTCAAATTGCTTGTTTTAGGTCTCAAAGGTATTCAATTTCCTGTCATAGAGGACTAAAAAAACAGCAAATTTGAGAAGCTGGCACCAGCGATTGTTTTTGTCCATTTTGGCTTAAAAAATTGCTTCAGTGATTATCAAACTCATTGCCAATTCATTTTCTTTGAACCCTATTCGACACATCTCAATAAAGGTATTTGAAAGCTGTCTGTTAACACAAGCAGGTTCTTCCCAAGCAACTTCATAATCTTTTGAAAATATTGTTGTTAAAATTGTTTAAATTTATAAAATTATAATATTGCAACAAAAGCTGTAATTTTGTAAGAGGAGGCAAATTAATTCTTTATTATTAAATTAAATTATTATTTGTATTTACACCAATTATTTTGTGTCAATCGACTAATTGACCAATTAATTCATCCCTAATAATCAAACGAAACAGGGAACAAAAGATCTTATAGAGTGAGGTTTTGAAAAGGCTTTAGGCATAATGGTAAGACTATAAATTGAGAAAAAAACATCTACAACACCTACGAAACTTTTCTTTTCATTCCTCCAAAGCACAGCAGACAGATATTGTTATCTGGTGTTCTTAATGTCTTAGGAAATGATACCAATATTAGCAAATGTGACTGTAAAGCATTTACTTGGTTCTTCTGTTCTTGCTTCTGGTGAGTCAGTGACTCCTCTCTCTCCTTCTCCACTCGCAGCTGTCTGGCCTGTTCCAGCATCCGTTGATGGTTGGACACTGACTCCACCTAGTGGATCCACAAGTTAATATGACAATGATTACAGGCTTCCACATGGTCACCAGAAATAACTAAGCACGTCTAACAGAGTCAGGTTGCACCTTTTGGCAGGGCCTGCAAGTAAGGCCCATTAAATCAACACCTCATTACTTCACAGCCTTGTTAAGATGGCCTTGCAGCCTGTCAGATCCCTGTCAGGTCTATTAGAGAAGCTGATAATATATGTCTGGGGTCATGTTTTCATTCCTCAGTGAATCCCAAAGCTGTCCACACATTAGCGGAGCAAAGGGGCCTCTTGGAACAGTCAGCCTTACCCTCTTCTTTAGCCTCTCCACACGTTTGATTAGTTGGTCTTTCTCCTCCTCCATTGCACTGATGTCCTGTTATTGGAGAAAAGAGGGCTTACTTAAGTGCATTATTCATATAGTTAAAACTGAAAAACAAATGTATGCCCATATGTGACAGGTTTATACTGAGCAACAAACAGTGATTGTTAAGAGTCACTCAGTGTTTTTTACCCTTCTGATTTCTGCTGTGGAGAAGCCTGAAGTCCTTAGCTGCTCACACTCCTTGTGATAGGTCTTAAACGCTTCCACCAGCTCTTCATACTGTCAACACACAACAGTAATGCATAGTCTCTTTTACCATTTAAGTTATTAGTAATTTCAAAACTAGGAAATGACATGTCTATGTGTAATATATTTACAACCTGGTGATTGGTGTCATTGATGACATCATCCTGCAGAAACTCTGCAGGCACCTCCAGTTTGACTAGGAATCGAGCCAAATAGGCCCTTTTCTTCAGTTCAGGGACCCTCTGCAGCAGCCAGTGGAGGATAGGGTGGACCACAGGCTTACTGCCAGTCACCAAACCTTGTCGGAAGCTGCTCCTGTATGAGAGAGAAGGAGAGAAGATGATGAAAATATCCTCGAGCTCCACATAAAAAACGCTTCACTGCATGAGTTGTGGGTCTTTAAATTCTCATTGAATGTAATCACTTACACATCAGAGAGGTTGCCAGGAGGTTTGTATTTCAGCATCCCCAGCAGACCACACATCCTCTTTATGGTCTGTTCAGGCATTTCTTCACGGATATCCATAGCTTGCTAAAGACAAGAGGAGCAGTAAATAGCATTGCCTAGTTTAGATTCATTCACACTGGCTGACATTCAACAACATTCTGCACAACTATCGTCCCACCTTTGGGTCTATTTCAGCCAGAACATCATTTAAAATCTGCAGCAGCTGCATCGGTTCCAGGGAGTCAAACGTGATGAGGTTAAAGTTTTTCTTAAATGGATCTCTGTTCAGTTGTTCAACGATGAATTTCAGCCGTTCACTCATCTTGAACAATATGAAGCTCGTTTGCTGTTAGTTGATGAGTCCTCTTCGTTGCTGGATTAGCCAGCTAACGTTTAGCTAACTTAGCCCTCTGTCGTCGACCAAACAAGCAATCCAAACTACAACAAAACCTTTAAAAAACAATCTACCCGACTTGCTAGTGACGGAGGCAAACAATTATTCATAAATGATAAAGACACGTTGCCAAAGGTTTGCTAGTTCGTCTTGATCCCTTAACTTGCTAGTTAGCGGGCAGACGGTTGTCAACAGTCCCATAGAAACCACGAAGGCGTCGGGAGTTGGTTGCTAACCGGAAGTAGCTTTGACAGTATGTTCAAGAGAGTTTTGTTGCGCGAAATGTGCGCAAATTGTTTTGTCGCTCATAGATGAGTAAAAAAATCCATGTAAACGCAGCCGATTGTGTTTAATGGTCGAAAAAAATCAAAATAAAGCAAACACCCTCAACCTGCTGTGCGTCCGTTTAGATTTATGTATGATTTAATCTAATCTGACACAGCCATTATTTTTCGACATTTAAAATGATTCTCCTTTAATAGGAACATTTTATGAATAAGATCAAGTTTTATACATACAAGCTAAAATAAAACTAAATGATAATGGCTGAAAGAAATGCATGGCTGTAAAGTGCTCACAGTCTTGAATTTGACATTTATTGATCTCTTCACCTTTAATGATAGGTTAAAAAGAAAAAAAAATGACATAAACAGCATATTAGTCTATAAACTGCAATAACAACACGTTTAGATAGCACCAAAATCTCGATATGCTGCATTTAACTGCACACAAAACCCAAAGTTACCAGTTATTTACAATTGCTAGACACGCATCACGTTGTCCTTGAACGCACCGCTCCGAACTTTTAAACCGTCAGATGGCGCCATTTTCACAAGACTACAGGCAGCAAACACGATGAACTTTGCTAGGATCAAGCAGAGAGCTCAGAGAATAACTGAAGGGACGTGTGTGGTGTGCCAGAAAGAGACACATGTAGAGCTAAGGTTGGATGGAGAGGAATATTAAGCTAGCTGAGTTTGATCAACCGACCAAAGGATAGTTGTTGTTTTGAAAGTCGGGAGCTCGTTTTTCTTCTTCCACCTGAACATAGCAGCCTGAAGACAACACCTTCCTGCACAAAACCCTCATGTTCATCACGCCGTGAGACGTTTTCTGCCTTTAAAATGTCAGTTTATCTCCCTTGTTAGCTCACATATGTTATATCTGTCATAGCTACTTTTCCACGTGTTTAGGTGAATTTCCGCTCGTCGTAAGCAGCTTTACGTGGGATCTCTGTTTGGGATCAGAAACAGCATTTTGACAAATCATCATTGTTTTTTTTCTCTCTCTTAAATCTATTTGCAGTGTAACTCTAAATCACATCCATATAGCCCCTCCTCCCTCTGCTGACACACTCACTGACGGAGAGTCAAAACACCAGAGAGCTGCGAGTCAGTCTGACACCAAACACAGAGGAAGACAGAGGATCTCCAGAGAATAGATGAGCACGAGAAAGAGCCAGAATCAGGAGGAGCTCACATTTCTTGGACTACCTCATGAGGGGTAAAGAGTTTGGAGCAGTGAACCTGCCACTGTCGGATTTTCTTCTTGTGTTTGTGAGTAACGACTAACAGGTTTTCTTCCCTGTGAAGTGGATCCTTCCTCACTCTGGAGAACACTTTTCCTCTCTGTGCTGTAGCACGATGGAAGCTTTCAGCTGTAAACAGTCCAGCCCAGTTCGTGTTTTACAGATGTATGTTTGTGTTGTTAGTTGATTGAATAGTTTATGTCAGAGTGAGAACAATGGTTGAACCAGTGGGTTTTATGGAGGCATGGAGAGCCCAGTTCCCTGAGTCTGACCCCCCTTGTATGGACCTGAACTCAATGGGGGACATTGAACAGGAGCTGGACAAATGCAAGGCATCTATCAGGCATTTGGAGAAGGAAGTAAACAAGGAGCGCTTTCGGATGATCTACCTGCAGACCCTGCTTGCAAAAGAGAGGAAGTCTTACGATGGGCAGCGATGGGGATTTAAAAGGATGCCCCAGATGAGTGACGGAGACCTGCCCAGCGGCCCAGACAGCCAGAGGTCCCACACAGATGAGGCACCAGTGGAGGAGCAGCACATGAGAGGACCTGGCAAGACAGCTAGATGTAAACCACATCCTGAAGGAGAGGTGGATGGTGCATCCCCGGCCAAACAGAAGGGTGGGGTGTCACCTGTCCGCCAGGAGTCAGACATTCCTGATTTCCCACTGGGCACAGGTTCGGTGGCAGCTCTGAGATCCAACTTTGAGCGCATCAGGAGAGTCAACTCTCACACAGCCGGAGATGGCAGAGGGTTGTCAGTGATGGGCGGCCAGGACAAACCTTTCTATGTGAACGTGGAGTACCATCACGAGCGAGGGCTGGTCAAAGTCAACGACAGGGAGGTCTCAGACAAGATCAGCACCCTGGGCTGTCAGGCCATGCAGATGGAGCGTAAGAGGTCCCTTCACTCCGTCCCAGGGAACCTGTCAGCTGCCACGGGTGACATCAGCAAGGCTGTTCAGAGAGGCAGATCCACTGAGGGAAACTGCAGCCACAATGGTTCATATGATGACGGCGAGGCCAACCCACACTTCCTGAAAGACAGCGTGATCCGGTCCACCGGGGGGAAGTTTGAGCGGCAGTCAGCAGATTGCCAGCCTTACACCAGTGTGTATGTTGGGGGAATGATGGCTGATGGGGACACTCGAGTCATCCACATTAGGGACCACAGCATAGAGGAGGATGCACACCTCACCTGGCCGAGGCGCTCCTGCTCTCCCGGCAGCTTTGACGATGTGGGAGGAGGCTACACACCAGACTGCAGCTCTAATGAAAACTTAACCTCCAGCGAAGAGGACTTCTCCTCGGGCCAGTCCAGCCACGTGTCTCCCAGTCCCACCACCTATCAGATGTACAGGGAGAAAAGCCGCTCACCCTCCCAGCACTCCTTTGACAGCAGCAGCCCACCCACACCTCTGTCTCAGAAACGTCTGAAGCAGCAGGTGCTGGTGTCTGAGGCCTCCATCACTGGGGTCCGTAAAACGGCCCAGATCTGGCCCAGTGACGGGGACTCCACCACATCCAGCAGGACCTCTCATGACAACAGTCTTCAAGGAGATCTGGGTAGGTCCTCAAGACACACTGCACAACACAGATGTTCATCGAGCCTTTCATTTTCAGGATTAGAAACAGAAAAGTATTCTAATGGACAGAGATGATAAAGTACTAAAAAGCACATTAAAGGCCCTCTCTAATCAGGGAAAGATGTTTGTCCTGTCCTGGCTGGACCTCATCCAGAATAACTCACTGATGAATAAAATGCATATACAATCTCTTTAATGAAGTCCTAACACTAAATCCATCTTAAAATGTTTTTTGGAACAAGGATTATGATGCACTTTATTTTTTAAAACACATTTCTTGTTGTGTTTTTGTCATTTTCTTGGCTTTCAGCTAATCTACTGCTTGAGTGCGACTGAGCTATTATGACTGAAGTGGCCTACAAAAAAAGAGGCCAGGTTTGATGGAATTCATCTTCTCATCCTGTTAATGAGAATTTTATTTTATCTCCTTGCAGCCTTTATCCATATTGAGTGTGTCAGGAACGTTAACCCATTTCAGTAAGGCATGAGTCACCTTTCCACAAAAGTTTCACTAGGCTTGAGCCTGTAAAAACTCAATCTTCCATGAAGTGGTTGGGATTGACAGCATGGACTTTACATACACTGATTCTCAACAGTAACCCAGTGGTTTTGCAGTTCTTTCAGGAGTGTTTTCTTTCCCCTTTGTAAGCAGGCCTGCCCTCTCTTTTTGCCCCCTTCTGCTCTTTGCCCGCTGAGTGCTGCAGCACTCTCACGGAGATGCTCTGACTGAGACAGCGGCTGCCCCCGGGCTTCCCAGTCTCTCGGCCCCGTCCACCCTGAGTGTTTTCGTGTCAGCACACATCAGTGTTGTTGTCCTTGGTGCCGAGTAATTAACTTAAAGGGGTTTGTCTAGCGTGATAAATTTAGGGAGGCTCTTTGTTACGGGAGGCGGGTAGGAAAAAGCCCTGACAACTCCCTCAAAAAAGAGGATCGAGGGGCTTAAAGTGTGTCATGTGGCTTCCAATCAAAGCGCCTGCCATCAGTACTTCCTGTTGTTATGCGTGAACACAATAGGAGAATCACTCATTGAGTACGAGTATTGACATGTTAACAATAAAACAATGTTAAGTGGGATAAGGAGAGTGGTCTGGGCAACTTGGTAATGCCAAGGACAGAAGGAGAGGTGGGAGTGAGTGTTCCTCTACGAGAGCATTTGCCAAAGTGAATGACAAACGAGGACACATATTGTTGCTGGTTGAGGCCAAAGAGGGATTGGGATACAGAGCAAGAATTAGGATTGGAGCTGGAAAATTGTCTGCCTCTACCCCCCAAAAAAGTGTTATCCACTGTGTGTCAGATTAAGCAGATGAGCAGAATAGTGTGTTGTTATATAAGGTGATCCAGTCCAAAGCTCTTTGACACAAAGCATGTGACGAACAAGCAGATAGTCCATGATATAATCAGCATGAAGTGTAAGCTAGCACGCTGCTCGGATGACTGAAATGTCCAAATCCATTCGACCTGGGTCATTCCACTGTGCCATTTGTCACGTACTGTTAACACGCTGTCAGTGTGCTTTTCTCACACTCATAGCTCCTTCTTTCATTTTGCAGAAAAATAACTAAGAGCAGATGCACAGAAAGTTTCTCCAAAGAAACTAGCAAGCAAGAGTAAATTGCTTGAAAAACACTAGAAGGAAAGTGCTTTCACTTGAATGATATTAAACCTGCACTCCAATGATTTAGTATTGCACTTCCATAAAGTTGGGGCACTTCTGATAGACAGATTCAAAAAAAGAATAGACGAAGTTGACGAAGTTCCAAAAACACTGGATCCTACATTTCCCATAATGCAACCAGTATCTACCCTCTTTGCCTGGTGAACGCTTACATCTTCCAAGCTCCTTGCCCTCAGTTTGTAATGCAGGCTGATGATCTGATAAATGTGTAGTCTCCAAGACCAAGCCGATTATCCTGATGACATCACTATGTCATCATCAGGGGAGATTTTCTCCACTGAAGCACTGAAGACATTATACATCTTGCCAAAAAAAAGAGTTAACTCAACGTCCACTTGCTATTTTTTTCAAAGCTTTCAACTCCATCTCAATAATTTTTTAGCTGTCATGGTTGAAAGGTTTGGAAAAACCTACATAATGAATGCATTTTTATTTTTATGGTCAAGAATGAACTGTCACACTCATCACACACATTCACAGACTGAGCTGTCCATCCCGTGATCGGTAAACTGATGTGTGAAATCTGTGGAGTTCCCCTTTTGAATGCACCCTGTCCTGACACCCTCTGTTTAAAGCTGCCATGCTGCAGAGCCTGAGGTGCAGCTTTTGTCCAGAGGAGCCTTGTTGCTGACATAATGGCACAGCTGCCTCATGTGGCCCTTGCTTTGTGGATTACCAGAAGTCTGGATTTATTTTCTGATGTTGTAATAACATTACTGAGCACGTTGCTGGATTAGGCCTTGGGCAGGGAGCCGGTTTGAGGCAAGTTTTTGCAATAAACTGCTCTTTGTTGTGGTTAGTGTCTTTTAGGGAGCAGTTGGAAAGTTTTTTTTTATGTTGTTGCATTTATCATAAAGCACTGCGGCATTCACTCAAATCTGTTAAATTGGTCCAATAAAGCCAACTTAATCTGAGTGTGCTTCAGTTAGCTGAGCATTGTGTTACTGTTCAGCTGCACAGCTTCAGAAGCTGTACAGTAAAGACACACATCAGTGGTTATAGCTAAATTAGGCTTTTTTAGACTGTAGGTTTTGGTGTGTATGTTTATGTCCTGCACGCTGTCATGGAATATGTGATGGCTGCAGCAGACAGAGAATTGACGTGGTCCCTGCTGCTGTTGTGTGAGTGTTTTAGTGTCTGGCATGGTGGCAGTCTGTCTCTGCCTGGGAAAAATGACTGTCTTACCATTAGAAACGCCTACTCACCGACACAAACAAACCTGTACTTGTCCTGCTGCTACCCAACTGCATCGCTGTGTGAAATCTCAGTGAAATGGCCAATCTAAAATTGACACGTCTCAAGGGACTTTTTTTTCCCTCTATGAATAGAAGAATAAGTGTTGTCTCCTGGTTTCTGGTTATCTAGGCCATTTGTCAAGCCTAGCTGTGAAGAGCTGCTGATTAGCTGTGGGCCTTTAAGGAGGCCAACTCTCTGATGGGTCTATTTTGCCATAATTAATTATCATCATGACACTGACATTCCTGTGGCCACATCTTTCTGCTGTGGCTGAGGAAGGGTCTGAGTGTGTAGACTGTCTCGTGGTTACTGTATTGCAGTGAGGGGGTATAAAGGAAGCGGTCGGCCAAAAGGGAAATACTAAATCTCACCTTTATTTGAATCTTAATCTCTCTGCAGAAAGCAGGAGATTATCTTTCATGATGCATTTAGCTGAGCCTGCCTGGTCAAGATATGACAGGTTTCCGGAGGTAGACAGGTCTGTCTGGCATGGCCGTGACATTAATAGAACATGTCTGTCTGAAAGGTGATGAAGTCTGTCTGAATGTCTTGGCCTCAGTACAGAGGTTGGTACTACTTGCTGCCTCAGCAAGAGTCACTGCGGTGCAGGTCCGTGCTCCTGGTTAATTGCAGACTCATGAATATTTGAGGTCCCTCAAGGAAGCCCAGACAGGCCTATCATTGTACCTGGACATCAACATCCGAGGTTTAGTGGTCAGGGAAGCTAAAGAATTCATCCTCACCCTTTCCGAGAGTAAATGTAGGCCTACAAGAGGAAGTGCTGGCAGCCCTCGTAGGCAGCCAAGTTTGCCTCTATGTGTGTGTATATGTGTGTGTAAGAAAGACACCTGTTCCTCTGTGCAGTGTGCTGGGTAAAGTGGTCAAAAGCTGGCAGGCCATCAGTACACCAGGCCAGGCATCGCCAGCTGCTCTTGCAGTAAAAGCCATGAATAGCCTTTTTGTTCTTCCCTATCAAAAAACAGAACAAAAACACTTGTCTAGAAAGTATGTAAGATTGATCGCATTAGCTCGTCCTATTTACTCCTCTGTTCACATACTAACATTCACCTTTCCACAGATAAACCTTAATAGAAAAAAAATCTTTGGTATGTTTATGAGCCTGCGGGCCTCCCCCGGCTCAGTGATCCTCCCTCGTGCTCGGCCTCAGCCCTCTGGTCCTGCGGTCTCAGCTCCCCTCCCTGGTCCCACTCAAAGGGCTCTCTGTGCTGCTGGCTGGCAGGCCAAGTGTTTATGGAATGTCTCAGCTGCTTGTGGGGTGTGGGGGGAAACGGCTAATGAAATGTTAAGTGTTGTATGAGTTCACCTCTCTCACTACAGCCTGACCCGTGGAGCTTGTTGTGTCAGTGGTCCGAGTTTGTTTTAGACAAAATGTTCTCTCGCAAAGTGAGCCGGGAAGTGTGAGTGAATGAGGAAAGTGAATGCTTGAACAACAGGTGAACACTAAATTCCTATATTTCCCTGTATTCAACCATTAAAGGGGCAGTCCAGTGATTTATAATTGTATTTCAATAAAGTTAGGGAACTTAAGTGATACATTAAAAAAAGCATAGTCAAAATTGAAGATAAAATGAAATTTAGTCCCTGATATGGACCAAGCTCCAAAAACTTAATTAGACCATCTATGTCTGGTAAACTCCCATGTATTTCAAACTCCACACTCCCAATTTTAGTACAAGCTCTCTGTCTCTCCAGATCCAGAGATAACTCTGATGACATCACTATGACATCATCAGGGGTTATTTTCTCAGACTCGATAAAACTCCTCCAGAGGCACAGAGGACATTATACAGCCTGACAAAAAAAGGTTACCTCAAACTTCATGCCCCCAAACAAGATGAGCCTGATGACACCATCAGGGGATATTCTCCCAAAGCCATAGAAAACTATATACAAGTGTTTTCAAAGCCACAAGTTTCATAATTCAGCAAAACAAAGCAAATGATGTTCTTAATGTCTGATTATTCAGTCTACACTGAGCCTGTGGACTGCAAACTTTAACCAACTTGTTCAGTGCAAACATGTGCTGTGTTGCCAGGCAGAATACGACTGAGCCTATCACACTGAAGCACATCAGGTGAGGTCTGTTCACTAATATTTAATTCCATTTAGACATGCAAATGAATATTTGATCACACCTGGAGGTCACTGTGATTTTTCATATGGCTCATTAAATCTCTTAGCATTGTCAGCAGTTGTGTTCCTGTAACACACTAACATGAGGCTATGAGGTTGAAGACTGGCCAGGCTCCAGTATAAATTATGGGCTTTTTAAAACAAGTGAGGCCAGAATAGTTGCCCAGTAAAATAACCAAATAGGACTAAATAGCTACTGTACCACATTACACAAGGCTGTTATTCCCTTCTTTGTCAATAAAGCTAATCTGTGTATGGCCAATGCATGCATGTGTGCCATTGTCTATGTTTATTTTCACAGACTGGAGCAATTATCGGGCTTTGATTCTCTCGGTTATGCAGCACATTACAAGCAGTAGTCTGACCACCCGGAGCTATTTCAACACACGCTGATTAGTAGGTGTGCTGGGCTGGGCGGCCCAGTTCTGACCTACACTGCTCGATGACTGGCACTAATTTTAGGCTGCCCTGCAACAGATCAGAGGCGAGTGCTGGTGGGCCTCACCGCCTCCTCTGGCCCCGTGGTTTGAAGGGCCTCCTCGCCCAGCAGACACTTCAGATGGCCCAGGATGATGATGACGATGTGTTGGGTAACATGTTTTAGCCAAAACACAGCCAGTGTCTACATTTGCAATAACAGATGGCCCAGTTGCAGTACAAGGTTAGAGGGGCACTCTGCCAATTTTACATGTTGAAGTCAATTTACTACTCACAGGGAGTACTACACAGCCTGTGAAAACATTTGTTTAATGCCTTCTGTGAGTAATCCTTGGGCTGGAGACTACAAATTTTCTGCCATGCTATTGGTGTGGCTCCAGGGATGATCATATCAGTGTAATGGTTGGTTGGATCATCACCAATTTTGGTCCAGACTGAAATATCTCAAGAACTATGGCATGGATTGCCTTGATATTTTGTACATGTGTACATTCTTGCTCCCCAGAGGATGAATCCTACTGACTTTGGTGATCCTCTGACTTTTCATCCAACACAAAGGTCAAACATGTACTTTGGTTTATGGCCAAATACTTTCAAAACTAATGACCTTCCCATCATCCTCAGCTGTACTGAATGTTTATTGGTAATTTGCAAATGTAAGCATGCTAACATGCTAAAGTAAGATGGTGAATATGGTAAACATCCTAAAAATCATCATCATCATTGTGAGCATGTTGGTCTGATGACATTAGCATGTACAACTGCACTGAGCCGATAACATGGCTGTAGTCTTGTTGACAACAAAGCCTGTGTTACAAACAGGGACCAGTGGATTGTCAGGGAGGGACTAAAATATGCTATGAAGATGCATTATGGGAAACTCAATACTGACCATACATTTAGCCTCTATTGCATTGACATTGACCATTCTTTTTTAAATCTGTCTCTTGCAAGTTATCCAACTTTATAGAAGTGAAGTTTTCTGGAATTAGATAGTGGCTCAGTATCTGAAATGCACATTCAAAAAAATCATGTTGCGATGACAGGATTTGAGCGCCAGCATGCAGATCAGTGACGGACAAAGAGCCCCTGCTCAGTAGTGTGGGGATTTAAGTAGACTCTTTGTAGTGTGGACCTAAATGTCACCAAAGAGTCATTGTGAAGTGCATTTCAGATAGATCTATCAAGGTTTTTCCACTTGCAATGAGGTGAGGAAAATTACAAGGGCCACAGGCCGGGTCACCAGGTCCAGTGTCTGAAAAGCCGTCACCCTTCAACCTGTTCCTCTCTGTTTGCTCTCCCTGCCACCGCTGTTTCCCCAGAGACCGCACAGTCCGGAGGAGAATCCATTACTGGAGCCATAAAGTGGTGCTAAGCTTTTAACAACATCTCACATTGGCATCTTCTGCTGCTTTTTTTCCAAAGGTGCAACTTTTCTCTACGGATCTATACAGCTATCAGAGAGGCGACGGAAAGGCTGTCCCTCATTGTACCTTTTTTTTTTTTTTTTTGCTCTGTGATAAATTATTGATACTTAAATCTCATTTCCAGCTATTTCTGAGCTGGATCATTTGCGAGCTTGTGATCTAAATTCTGTTCATCAGCTGACTGATCTTTGTGTGGATGGTCAATATTTTCACAGTGGGGAGCGATAAGTGAGCTCTGATTCCCTCTCTTTGTCAGATCACAAGCATGAGTCTGCCCCCCTTGAGCTATTTAAACACACTGATTGGTGGTCAGTCAATGCGCCGAGCCGGGCAGCACTGTGCCTTTTCCCAGTGGTGGGAATTATGGATGCTACTATTCTAGTTCCAGCTCTTTCTAGGATGAATCAATAAGCCTGTTTGCTCTGTTTGATTTGTATTTTTGGGAATAACTGTCTGAACTGTTCCCATCATTCGAATACATCTGATATTTTATCCATGCTTCTTTTAACCGATTAGTTAAATGGAGGTCAGGATAGGTCAAGTTGGATCCAAAGCCTGTTTCTCTTCCCACTTTTGGATGTTTCCAGAACCAACAGCAAGCTCATCCTCCCTCATATTTAAATGTCCTGCTCCTTTCATGTCCATGCCACATGATGATGGCAATGTCATTTGGAAACCAAACAGTGTTAACATAAAAAGAAAAAATATATTCATAAGTACATCCCAAGGGAAAGTGCCTCCTTCTCTTGATGCTGTGTGTCTAGTGTAGTGAAATAAGACCATGCGATTATTTCTGTGATAGTGAATCTGTGATGCTGTGACACTGTCTCAGCTGCACATCTGTCACTCCCTCTCTTCCTGTTTATCGTAGTTCATCTCTATGGATTAGGATTAGGGCTTTGAATGTGTCTTTGCTTTGTCATCAATAGGACATCCAACGTGTCCCCTGTATTACACTGATGAGGCTGTGTCCTGGCCATGGCTTTTGTTTGCATGCTAGAGGAAGGAAAAGTGTTTCATGATGACTGATTATTCCCTAGAAGCTGACTGGAGAGTTAGGAGCCAGTTGTTTGGCCGGGTCCTTATATATACTTGAGTTCTATTTTTAGTTTGGGTGTTCAGTGCGGTAGTGTGGGAAAGCAAATGCACCATGCGCCGTGTATTAAAAGGTGAATCCAACAAAAATCTTGCTTTTATTGATGCTTTGCAGTAATCTGACATCTACAAGACCACGGCTCGTGGAAATGAAATTCTTGAAAAACACAGAATTACAGAGTTCGGAGACAGTCCAAAACAAAATCAGCTTCTCTCTGATCCACGGCTCCACGCAGCTCACAACCGCAGCTGTTGGGCTCAGCGATCTTATGCAATGTCATTAGAATGTATTTATTACAGCTCTATTGCACAGTTGAAACCATTTTAAGCTGCAGCAGGCTGGGTATGGGACAGGGAGGACATAGTGTAGAATGCCAGGATTGCTTTGCCACCCTCCATCCTACTGTGTTATTTTGTATTACAGACTGTGTTCAGTTACTACAAATTGGAAACAAGAAAATAACATTGTTTCTTCACTGTGATCTCTGAAGTGTAGCTTCTAGTATCAGCACTGTGTTATAACTGTATCTCTCTTCTGACAGAAAAAAGGTGCTGATTGAGGTCTGACTATATACCAGAGCCAGACCCATCAACAGAATTAATGACATCGGCCGAAGCTAGCTTATCAAAATATATATCTACATCAGTGTGTGTGTTGGTCTATAAGTACAGATCGGTACAGATGTTTAAATCCTATAATTTAAAAAGGATCAATCTGTTCATAAAGGCTGTAGCTAGCATTAATGACACCAAGGTCATGTCCTCAGCAATATTTCAATTATGGGGATTTAATGACTTCAGTAGGATTTTACAAGCATATTACACATGTTTGGTTTTTAAGGCTCATTCTGATTTGTTTTAGAGAAAACTTCTAAATGAATTAGCAGGAACTTAGTATAATTACAGACCTGACTTTGAAGCAACCTTTAAACCAGGCTTTCCCTAAGTGGGAGCCCACAGGTCAACTTTGGCCTGCCATAAAGACATTTTTACTTGTGACTGCAGCAATTTCTAAAGTGATGGCAGTGGCCCTGTCTGTTGGCATAAGTAATGTTTAGAAAAAGCTTTCATGTAGCTTACATCTGATCAAAAAAGTACCAGATAATGAAGGATACATTAATACATACATACACATTTTTATACAGAACCTTTCAAAACAAAGTTACAAAGTGCTTTACATGGTTGAACTAGGATTAAAACATTTCAGGGATGAGGCAAATAAAATCAGACAGTTAAACTAATACAGAGATAAAATGGAATAAAACCCCCAACAATCAAGATAGATACTAATATTGAAACAGATAGTGGCAATAAAATGGCGTGCTATGAATGCAAATGAAATTAAAAAGATATGTATAGGATACATACGGATGAATTAGTCATTGTAACAACCATACATGGGTTTTGCATGTAGTTTGAGAACAGTCAAAAGAACAGTCTCTCCTTTGGTATATTTGTTCAACCCTTTTAAACAGTTTCACAATCAGGACAAACAAAGGCTGTGAAAACAGGTTGCCCAGAAACAAGCGTGGTGGAGAAAAATTAAGCAAGAAGAAGTGGGTCTGAAGTAAAATAGCTTTGCCTTTCAAGTTACAATGGTTTATTGGAAATTGTGAAAATCTCTTTCCACATATGTCTGAAATTGTGGAGCCTCTGTGAAGTCTTTAATTGTAAAAGGCTCAAAGTCAACTGGAATGTAAATATGACGGCCGTGACCATAGACGAACGTGTGTGTCAGGAGTGGGAGCTGTTTGTGAAAGGATGACCTTGAGCAGAAAGCCTGTTTCCGCTCTGAAGCAGATGAATTGCTGAATTTTCCGGACAGACCTGCCTGGACACTTCCTCACTGGCGATCCTTGTGACTGCTTGAACGAACGACGCTCACTGAGGATCTGTTGTGATGTCCACTTTCTCACATTCACCACACCACAGCCGCTGCCTGTGTATTTAAAAATGTTCCTAGAAAAGACACAAGTGGCTCAGTATTTAAGGCTTAGGAACACATTTTTTAAATCCTCCTATTGACTTATTCTTGTTTGCAGTATTTTTCTAAGCTCTGACTGTTTCTTTTTCCCCTGGAAGGAGATAGTTTGTGGCTCGGAGGCTGCTGCCTGAGAGAGGATGTGTTATTCATCCAGTGTCAGGGCTGATGTATAATCTCACTGGAACACAGAGTGGCCTTTCACATGGACTTCCCTTGTGTTCTGAAGCTGTTTGGCCTGCAGGAGTCTCTTCCCCAAGCAGTCAATGCAGCTCTCTGCCTCTCCGCCGGGCCCTGTGTGTTTGTTTGAATCCTTTGTCGTGGCCTCTGTGGATGTCATCCTGTCAGCCCGTCTGTCTTCCAGACCTCTCCAGGGTGACTCGGCTTTATCCTCCCCCAGTTTCCGGAATCCTCTCTTTCCTGTTTTCAAGCCGTGGTGAACCAGTTTTGTAGCCTCTTCTTTACATACCCCGCATTGCTAGACGCGTCTGCTATATATTTTTCTGCTGCCAACGCACTGATCGTCATTCTGCATCTGCCAGCCGCCACATCCTTGACGACGATAATGATGATAATGTGATAATAAGTGCTGGTGAGTCAGGGGTGGCTGACAGTAATTACAGGATGCAGAGCTCGTTGATCCTCATCTTCATGGTGCCCTAAAAAGTCTGAAATCACAGGGATGACGAGTGCAACATATATTTCTAACTTGTTACACTTGTTTCTGGCACATACTCTTTGTCAGCAAGGTGTTAAGCCTGTGGAGTTCTAGTCCACAGATGATTTTTTTCCTCTGCATTTCACTGATTTTCCGGAAGAACTGCTGCTTCCTGAGCTTTGAGGTCTATTAAATCACTGGACTCACAAAGTGAATATTATACCAGGTTACAGCAGCACCTTTCACATTCTCTCTGATCCTGAATGCACCCAGCTCACACCGAACAACAAGGCTGGTATGAGCAGAGCACGTGCGCTGCCTGTGCAGTTTCCCGAGCTTATCCACTCGCCTGGCACGAGCCCTCAGTGACTGGCACAGGCTGTGTGGTAGATTTGTGTAGGTCACAGGTTTATGAAGGTTAAAGAGGATTTGATATAAAGACAAATGGCAGTAAAAAGACAGCGCGCTGCTTTGTGTTCGTTTTCAACTGACAATACTGGTGTGTCAGCTTTTGTCATACATGTACAGTATGTCCTTTTTCAATCTGAGAAGAACAGGTTTAGTGTTTTTATGACTTTTACTTTTACCCTTATTGTACAGGGGATAGAAAAAAATAACAATAACTTCCATTATAAAGCCATTCAGTTATGGACGGATTAACACAATTAGGGCCCTGGGGAAAAAATTAACTGTTGGCCCCCACTTACTCCTCATTTCTGTCACTCTCTGTGGCTTGTGTTGTATATGTACATGGTCGCCTTCAAGACTTTATCATGTAAAGTACACACAGCAGACCACACAGAGAGCAGCTTTGTTATATTTTACCTGGAGCACAGGACACCAACCAGTACTTCAGTGCAAGAATAGTATATGTGACATGAGGTTGTGGTAATTTAATTAAAAACAAATATCAAGTGAAAGTATTAACACTATATTTTGACCCATCTACATGACATGGTCACAATGGAGCAAACACAACATATTATCACCATGTAAAGTTGTTAAGGTGAATGTGTGACCAAGCAGTTACCTATTTACACATCCAGCAGAGACAGAACAACATTAGCATTTATTTGGAGTTGTCTTTGTGTCCACCTGATGAATCTAAGTCCAGTGATCATTCTCTTTTAGCTCTGTTTTGGTCTCCACTATGTTCAGCATCTAGTCAAGGTTGATTAGAGTTTTGGACTGAATCAAAACAGTGAAGTGGGCATTTAAATCAAAACAATGAACTGAAAGATGTTGAAACGCTCTGTTGAGCTGAGGGGTGCTTGAGTCGAGTTGAGTTTCTCTTTGGGTTTGTCATTACGAGTTATCCCTTTGACTTTAGACAGAGTCATTTGAACTACTGTTCATGCAGAACATTGATTACTGCAGCTTTAAGTCCTTTATTATTTCAGTTGATGTTGCCATTTATTGGTGCATATTCCCGAAGCATTTTCTACCGACAAACAATTTCAGGGCCCTTGCCTACTTTACCCATTAAGAAATCCAGCCTTGAATCCAGCACAACAGCAACAAGTACTGTCTGAAAAGTGGAACACCTCTCTAGCACAATGTCAACAAACTTTATTGTCTACACGATAGTGGTGTGTATTGCCAGGTTATTGCATTGGATTTCATTTTATTGTATTGGAGTTCCTGTTAGTGTCTGTCCTAAGCAGTAAATGTACTTGTTAACATCACCCCTGATAACGCTGAACTGAACAACCGTCTCCTATCAGTTCTGAAATAGCTTTGTTAGTCCCACCCACTCCATTGGCCCAGAATACCAACAGTTTCAGTTTGCCTCATTTCCCATGATGTTCCTCCGTGTTTACTACATGACTTAACAGTTTAATGACACACCATGTGATGATTGTCCTTTGTTTCTCACAGAGGCTCCCTACAATGAGACCCCTCAGTCATACGGCTATGACCTGGAGCACTCAGAGGAGCACCAGCCTCGCCACGACCCCCTATCCTTCACCGGATCTCCTTCCTCCTCCCCACGACTCCGCTCCAAGAGCCGGAGCAGCCAAGACACCCAGTCGTCTGGCTCTCTGGAGTCCACGCTGTCGGTAATGTTACTGGGTCAACTCCCACCAACGTGTCTGACACTGTTAACTGTGTCTCTGAGCTCACAGTGCTGCTGCTCTCTCCTTCATCTACCTCTGGCTGCTCTGCTGTGGTTCCCTGGCTGCTGCATTGTCCTTCACTGTCCTCTCTCCATGCACCATCCAACACTTTTAGCAGCTGGGGCTTTTCATTCTAGGATGAAAAGTTGCTATTACAATGCCTGCCACTGCTTTTTCAATTCTTTATTGATTTAATGTAGTGCTAAAGCATCACCTTGCCAGTCATAGTGCAAGTTTATTACTAAATTACATCCGCATTTCATGAAATTACACAAGCATTTCCTATAAACCTATTACATGTGCATGAGCCTAAAAGAGCTGGAGGCACCTAGATACTCTAAAATCTATGTTTTTCTTGGCCGGAAGAAGAGCTTCACCTTTCTTGTTTTGTGCTACTAAACAAACTACTAGATCTCCGGCAAAATGTACAGGTTGCCATTCTTCTCAGCAGTTTTGATTGTTTAGTAATTATAGTAATCTTTCAGAGTTAATATTGTGATGCCAGTCCTAGTGTATGTAGTTTACAAAAATACATTTCTCATAATAGCATTGATAACATATATCATTAGACGCTCCCTGTCTGATAAATGCCCACAACTTTCAAACTCCACGCCCCCAGTTTATAACACAGGCTTCCTGTCATAAATGATATCACTACATGTGTAAAATCAGTGGAGCACCCTTTATAAAACTACTGAAGAAGTACCCTTCAGTCTGTCATTTAATCCCAGGTGGGAGTGTTTGTCAGTATGAAGCAGTGTGTTGCTGAAAAGCCTCATACACCATCAGCTGATCAGATGTTAAAAAGAGATGTAGCTCCCCTCCCCCTCTGCTCTGTTCCTGTCCCGTCTGTGGTATTCTTATCCTCTGATGTGTACATTTGGTGATCTTCAAAGCTGAAATCATGGTGGAGGGTGAGGGAGCTCACTCAGCAAACAGCTTTTATTTGAATCTACCTAATATAATGGCAGAGCTTGATACAGCCCTTGTCAACGCTCCACTGAGTTTCTTACTGACATGATAGCTGGCACCACGATGACTGATGGCTTTGACCTGTTTAGAATTATAACTCCTGGAGTAGAAACACATTTGTCTTCCTCACAATGCTAGGAGTCTCTGGTGCGGGCCTCTTGGAATGTAAAACTCCTACAGAGTTTAATCAAATCTAGTCTGTCCCTAATCCCACAACAACAGCATCTGCAGCCAGGGGTTTGCAGAGGTGTGTGGGCGGTTTATTAAAGAGCATACCTATTCACAGTCTACCTATTATATTGTTAACATGAGCCTTTTGTGTGGGAGAATGCCTTCCCTCTTCATGTTTTTCAAATTGTTGTCTCTCCCCACTTTGCTTGTGTCAGGTGGAGCTGGATCAGGAGAAGGGGCTGGAGATGAGGAAGTGGGTTCTGTCCGGGATCCTGGCCAGTGAAGAGACCTACCTCAGCCACCTGGAGGCCCTACTGATAGTATGTGTTACAACACACACACACACACACCTCGCAGACAAAATAATGTCATTTTGAGAGCCGGACTATAACCTTTGAAAGAAGAGATAACACATTCTTCCTCTTACAAATAACAAGTTCATAAGTAATAAAACACACCCTTGGTCAGTTTGGTACAGCTGCAGTGTCAGTCCGGTAAGACGTAACTTATGTTAACTCACATTAGTTAAAGTTGTGCTGTGTAAGTTACTGAGGCAGTTCACAGATTCCTCTCTGCCGGTCTTAATGTTACACTACGTTCATGCATTTACCTTTATCCTGTAATTGCGGTTAACTTGTGGTCACAGTGGCTGCTGCTCAGTGAGAGTTAGGGCTGGTTTTTACTTGTTCCATGCAAACACGAATGTTGTTCTTTTTCAGAAAAAGTTAAATGATCTGCCTATTGGGTGAGGCAGTTGGACTTGTTTTAATGCCATGTGGCTGGTGCAACAGATGTCCTAAATTACAAGTGTCTTTTGACCCTTGTTATGTTTCTGGCAACATCTTCTTTCTCCAAAGACAATATCATTAAAAACATAATTTAAACTGTGCTACATCTAACTGCCATGTGTTTTCTGCTGAATACATGCCTGAATGACTTATTGATTATTGTTTCATACTGTACATTCAATAACAGTTTCCAACATATTGACTGTGATCATTTACCCAGCCCATGAAGCCTCTGAGGGCCGCGGCTACAACTTCCCAACCGATGCTGACCATCCAGCAGATAGAGACCATCTTTTTCAAAGTGCCAGAGCTTCATGAGATCCACAAGGACTTCTATGACGCTCTGCTGCCACGAGTCCAGGACTGGGGCCATCAGCAGTGTGTGGGCGACCTCTTCCAGAAACTGGTATGGGTGATGATATTTTTGTTTCTGTAGAGCAACCAAGGAAACAAAATTATTATCCAAAAAAAAAAAAATCATGACACCTACCTGCTGTCATAAATAAGCGTGTCAACGCAAGTGTACCAGGTAATCCATTGATGTTGGAAAGTCATAAGTCAAGTGTAAGTCATATAACACAATATAATCAACCATGCCAAATATAATTTTTAATTTTTTATGGTTGAGTTATTTCAGTAATAATTTTAGGGGAAAACGTGTCCTGACATAGTTTGGTGTTAAAGCAACAAAAAAACAGTTTTTTCACTTTCAGTTCACTTCACTTTTGACCCAACTTGAATGCGGCAGAAAATCTTCAGCCAACAGAAAACAAGGAAATCCGATAGCAGTGAAATACGAATTATCTGATATGCTGATATGAGTGAAATGTTGCATTAGCTGTTTGATTTGTAACACTTTTAACACAGCATGGCAGCCCCTTCAGATGATTTAAACCCTCCATTGGATAAGAAGGCCGAACATCAAATAACATGAAACCTCACAGCTTTAAATTGTATGTTGGTTTTTGATCAAACAGACCACCGTTCTTCATGTCAGTAACTTTCAGAAACTAATTATAGCACTCCTTAAATGTTATCCCTTGATCATTAATGATAGTTAAAAGAGGAGAGACTGTCGGGGAAAAAGGTGGGAGTCTCTGGTTGTTAATAATGTTGAGGGGATCTTGCAGTGCACATGTGAGTAGACTGCCTGGAGTCATCTCCCGGCCAGATAAAAGCCTCGCTTCACCACATTACAGGCAGTAAAGGAGAACAAAACGCTCCATAGGAGGTCGCTGAATAAGAGCTACCTCAGTGTTTGCTATTGGATGAAAAGAATGAAAAACACACACACATGGATTTATATATAGACACATGAGCAAACATTGAATCGCGCTCAATTGCATCAATTCCTGAGCAGAGCATAGAGTGACACTGCAAAGTACCCAGTGGAAATCACTGACTACTAAAATCTCATGTGTCCTGTAGGCCAGCCAGCTCGGAGTGTACCGAGCCTTCGTGGATAACTATAAGGTTGCTGTGGAGACGGCGGACAAGTGCTGCCAGGCAAACGCTCAGTTTGCAGAGATATCTGAGGTATGTAATCACGCTACGCACAGCGGGACTTCGGCAGGCAAGTGTTTGATGTTGTACAGCTGCCCGGGACAAGTGATGACAGGGCAGTTTTCAGCAGTCCCCACCGTGCAAAGAGCCACGCAGCTCTTTACAGTGGTGCTGATTGTTTTAATTGCGCTGTGGGACAGTTGCTTGTGGTTTAATGAGGGTATTTTTTTTCTCACCATTCCCTCTGGTGTTATCTTCCTGCCAGAATCTCAAGGTCAAAAGCACAAAGGACTGCAAAGACCAGTCGGCTAAAAATTCGCTGGAAAGTGAGTACTGAGTGAAATGAATGGCCAGCCTCCGCATTAATCAATATCTCTATAAGTAGTGGAGCTGTAGCTGGGCCTGTTGAGCTGACTCTTCCTCCTCCACAGCTCTTCTCTACAAACCCGTGGACAGAGTGACGCGCAGCACACTCGTTCTGCATGTAAGTCAATGTGCCTCACACAAATCTAGAGCAGCATCTTGCAAACATCATCCTGCATCTTCGATCTGGGGATTGAATTTTTCAGCATTTTTCTTTTTCTAGGACCTCCTGAAGCACACGCCCTCCAGCCACCCGGACCACCCGCTGTTACAGGACGCCCTGCGCATCTCTCAGAACTTCCTGTCCAGTATTAATGAAGAGATCACCCCGCGTAGACAGTCCATGACAGTTAAGAAGGGAGAGGTCAGTGTGGAAAGCTGAGTTACTACATCACCTCAAGGTTATATTACCACAGGGTTAAATCCACTTATCCACAAATGAATGCACTCACGCCCACTGGAAACACCAAATGCAAATAAACTATATTTTTTCTAGATAAATCAAGGTCAACTTCCCCTCCCTACTTCCAGCTTGTGCATTTTTAGTTGAACATTTCCTGTAAGTGAAACACAAAACCTTGATTGACACTAGATTTGCTGGTTTTAACATCTAAAATAAATTCCATCAATTCCTCTTTGACTGAATGTAGCCCAGGTTGTTGTAGTTAATATTCACCAAGGGCTTAGAGTAGGCACAGCTTGTTCCCTTCCTGGGGCACCCGCTTCCTTTGCCAAGGACAAATGCAGTGGTTTGAATGGTGTGGTGGCACAGCGACGGGGCCTGGGACCACAATGTTGACTCCCTGCTTTTATGTGGTTTTATATTTGTCCAGTATATGCGTCACTAACTACCACCCATTTTTGGTGGTCTGCTAACTCTCGGGTGAAATAGTATTTTGTAATACAGACAGCATTTGTTGTCTGACCTTTTTCACAAATATCCAATATTAGACGCAAAAAGTCTGTTGCGTAATGATTGAAAACAACAACACACAAGTCTACAGGCACACTTACTGCTCTGTGTGTGTACTTAGGCACACTGGTGCTTTGAACTAATGATAATAATAATGATCCCAATGACAATCCTAACATGCTGATGTATGGTGGGTATAATGTTTGTCAAAATCTCCATCTTAGTTTAACATGTTACCATTTGTTTGATAGCACTAAACATAAAGTACAGCTGAGGATGATGTCAAAGCTTTTGCAGGTATTTATAGTGATGGACAAATATTTGACCGGATGATGGCATTACATGAACAGTAATGGGATAGCCAAAGTAATCACAAATGTCCTGAGGGCGTGTGAATGTCTGTACCAAGTTTCATAGCAATCCATCTAGTAGTTCCATGTGACAGACTGACATCCATATATCAATGCTGCAAGCATGGCCGAAACTTATTAAAGGAATACATGTGATGAAGTAGTCTGTTACCTAAGATCTTGATTGACAGACTAAATAAGTGAACATACTGTACAGTATTTCATAACATTTTCACTTTTCTGATTTTCTCACCGAAACGGACACATTGTGGAATCCAGGATCATATCTGCCCCCGTAACTTGCGTCATATCTTGACTATCTTGACAGTAAAAAGCTCCGAGCACAAGGTGTCTGGGCTGCAATAAAAAACCGGAGTGTGAGTCAGGTTGTTGCTGACTCATCTCAGCCTGTCTGCTTTAGTTTTGAAGGAAGTGGAGCGTAGAGGAAGCTCGTGACAAAGCAATGCAAACACTGGAGGCAAGGGGCCTGTGTGTTGCAAACCAGGAAAACCTGTCAATTACCTCCATGCTCACTCCCATCCTTCCTTGCCACAGTGTCAACTCTCCTTCCCAGAAATGACCTGCACCACTCCTTATCAACTGAACTGTCTGACCAGCCTTCTGCACTGGGCGTGTACCGGCTTACTCGAGCTTCCTGACCCCTCCGTCCCCCCCCTCACATCATGCATCCCAAGGCTCTGATTCAGATGACCTGACCAAGAACTTCCTCTGTTTTTTCTGGGAACCGGTTCTGCCCATCAGGGTGGGATATTAAATCAAAGAAAGTTCTTGGGAACATTCTTCTGTATATTGTCTAGGAAGTCTGAAACCTCACAAGGAGATTGACAGATAACAAGCCAGCGCATGACAATCGGTTTAAAATATGAGTTGTTGGTGTACGTGATCAGCTCTCGACTAAATTTGCACCCATTGTTGATGTTTTTGCACCGTGGCCGCCTGTAATTACCATGTCCATTTAAACCCACCAGTTTGTTTAGCTTCACCTCTTGTACATGCCTCGCTGCTCAACGTCTCATTATAGTGCATGAAAAAACAGATTCCAGTGTCAGGAGGGTGTGAGCTCTGTGCACTTAGAGCTCTTGTTTTTCCATTGGTTTATTGACTATTTGTGCTCATGTTTGTGTCACCAAACAATAAGCGGATGTCACCCTGCCACCTCTTTTTGAAACCAGGACAGTGCTGAACATGTTTGAGGGCCTTGCCAACAGGCCTGTAATCAGCCAGTGCTTGAACTGGAGCGTGCAGAAAGCAGAATAGGAAAAACCATGCCGCAGTGATTTCCTTGTTTTTGTCGAACTGTGGTTGGTGTGGGATGGCAGAGTCTCACATGGGCAGTGTCACTGTAAACAGCCGCAGTCCAGAGGTCAAAAGGCAGAGGGGGAATTCAGATGCGTGCTGCTGCAGGAAGCGCTCGGCTCATGTCATCACATGCGCCTCCAACCTCGGGCTGGATGGATCAAAGAAGATTAGAGGAAGCTCTGAAATTAGGATTCATTATTTAAACAAGAGATATGACTAATTCTTTACAGTATATCCTACGTACTAATTGTCAGAGGATGCTGTTTTAGCACTTAGAGAGATTTAATACTTACACGTCTTTCTTTCTGGAGCCGTTTCACCACCATTCAGAGTTTCTTTTTTCAGCTGTGAGCAACTCTTTTTCTTTTGTGCATTGCATTGTGTCAATCAACAGAGCACCATCTCTATTATGTAGTTTCAGGTTTGAATATACTTAATTCTCTCACTTTTCCAAATTAGAATCAGAATGTAGTATGGGGAACGCCTGTGTGCGTCTATGCTAGTGTTTCTGTACTGTTTACTACATCGACATGCCAACATGGTCACAATGACAATATTAATACTATGATGTTTATATAATATGTTCACAATCTTAGTTGAACGTATTAGCGAGAATTTTTGTCTCACAAGTCCAAGTGGTAAAAAAGTATTGCGTGAAATGATCGGTAAAATAAAAATGAACAGGACTAAGAGGCTATATCAAATTTCATGGCCATCCGTGCAAGAGCTGTCAAGACATTTCAGTCTGCACCAAAGCGGTTGACTGACAGACTGACATTGCCATCCACAAAGCCCAGCCGCTAGTGTGGGTTAAAAAAAAAAAAGTGTTCAGACGGGCTCCAACAGTTTCGAGATCCTCAGAGCAGCAGAGGTTGAAATTGTCTGAAAATGTATCATCATCAGTGGTCGCCTTGCTGCTAGTTGGAAAAACATGCTGCATACACTTGTTTAGCATTCATCCGACAGCAGCTGCAACACCGCAGGAAATAATTACAAATACCAACATCAGCACAAAATTAAACCAATTTAAACTCAACTCAATGTGAAATTTAAATTAGACTTTTTTTAAAATTAGGATTTTTGCAGTTGTATTTGTGACAAATGAGGGTTATATACTTAGTGTGTAATGTGATTTCTGGTTTCCCCTTGGCAGAACCGCCAGCTGCTGAGGGATCGCTTCATGGTGGAGCTGGTTGAAGGTTCCAGGAAACTCCGTCACGTCTTCCTCTTCACCGACCTGCTGCTCTGCACCAAGCTGAAGAAACAGGCTGCAGGGTGAGTCTGGGTCGGCCTTCAGCCAGAGGTTAGAGATGGAGGCTTTTGACCTGGAAGATCCACTGGTTCAAATCCCTGTTGGGGAATGAGAGTCCCTCCACCCAGACAGACATGAAGCTTACAGGCTAACGTAAATTGTGTTTCATTGTGACCAACTAGTGGTTTCAGTGGGAGACAAAGGTTATAATTCCTTCTCCACTTTTTTGAATATGTTTGCAAGCTTGTGGCTGGTTGTACTGTTGTTTTCACACTGCTAACAAATCATTCTGGTGAAAAACATGACAATTACTGGGTGAATAAAGTTAACAAGTTTAAAAACATCTTCTCCTCCAACAGAAAAGGCCAACAGTATGACTGTAAGTGGTACATCCCACTGGCTGATCTGACCTTCCAAACCATCGAGGACTGTGAGTCCACCCCCATCCCTCTGGTCCAGGATGAGGAGATTGACGCCATGAAGATCAAAATATCCCAGATCAAGAATGAGATCCAAAGAGAAAAGGTGAGGATACCACACCTACAGAAACTCAAACCTCACCAGCACAGAAGGCAAAGAAAACATGAGAGAATTCCACACACAGTTAATGGTTCATTCATTTATTAGTGTTTTGAAGAAACTGCACTGTAGAAACACAAGAACAATGACAGCTTTGTACCAAACTCTGAAGGCAAACTAAAATGAGGAACTTGTGAATAGAACAAATGTCTAGACAGCATGTGCTGTACTCCATTAACCCAGTTACTGTTAATCTGTAGAGAACCACCAAAGGACCCAAAGTGATTGAGCGACTGAGGAAGAAGTTATCAGAACAGGAGTCTCTGCTGCTTCTCATGTCACCCAGCATGGCGTTCAGAGTGGCCAACAGAAACGGAAAGGTGAGTCAAGGGTAGGAAGGGATATTTAAACATGTATGAAATTCAGTGTGCTTTGATGATTTTCATGTAAAATATAGTTGGATATATCTTGTAACAAACAATAAACAGCTTTATTTGGTTTCTGCTGCCCCCTGCTGTTGACAAGCTTGACACTGCAGCACGAGAGTTCAATAAATTACAGTATGTCATCCATTAATTTCTTTCAGGGTTTCACATTCCTCATCTCTTCTGACTATGAACGTGCCGAGTGGAGGGAGATTATCCGCGAGCAGCAGAAGAAGTGTGAGTTTTCCTGGCACTCACAGTTCTTGTTTATTGTGATTTCTCTACACTCTACATAATACGCATTTGTTGACATCAACAAAACAAAGACCCACAATCCCAACGACAAAGCAAAACGAGACCGGAAAAAACAAACCAATACAAACAAGAATACACACATTTACCCCACATATACATAAGCTCCACCTTATTATCTTCATATCTGATCAACTTATATGAAACAAGTGATAAATAATCATAAACATATAGCTATAGAGCTATATATAGCTCTTTGATCATATCTTGTAATATGTCTTAAAATATGCAAAATTGATGGATTAAAATATAATTTCACCCCCAATATATCTGATAGCCAATGTTCTATATCAAACAAGCCCAAAAAGCATGGCTCAGTGAATCTGTTAATCCACATTTAAGACAGTTACCTGATTTTTTCATATTACCTCAAATTTATTAACTTTATTTCTTGTACAGTAGATTCTGTACATTAATTTTATATTGGATTAAACACAACTGATTGGAAATGTCTTGATTAAATTCCAACGTTCCCTCCACCTGTAATTGATATCATTCCTCCTTAAATCCTCGTTCCAAAAATCTAAAGTGTCTACAGAATATTAATTCTGTAAACTTTAACCTCTTACGTTATTATCTGTTTCTGAATGAAATATAATTGCCTCTGGGTTGCTCTGCTGACCAAATGAATAGAAATCAAGTTTGGATTATTACTGCTGAATTACATGCACGTGAAAATTCTGCATTAGCCAGACAGGAAATACATCTGTTTTCTTTAACTGTGTCTTGCAGGTTTTAAAAGTTTCTCTCTGACCTCTCTGGAGCTGCAGATGCTCACTAACTCATGTGTGAAACTTCAGACTGTTCACACGATTCCAATGACCATGAACAAGGAAGGTAAGGTTCAAAATGTATTGTACTTATACAAAATATGTATTGTAATGTACCTTCAGTTTTATATTTGATCTTAACCTGCATGATGTGAACACTACCCTCCACAGATGATGAATCTTCTGGTTTGTACGGCTTCCTAAACGTCATTGTCCACTCTGCATCAGGGCTGAAACAGAGCTTAAGTAAGTGGCTTATCCTCCTGTTTTTGACTAAAAATCATCTCACTGATAATTCTAAAGGTTGCACGTGGTGTAGCATCTCTGTGTCAGTCCACACTCATCTGCTGCCCCCCCCCTCCTCCTCGGCAGCGGCTGTCAGCTGGGAGGGCAGCTGCAGTGGAACAAGTGGGATTAGCCAGGAACACTGTGTACAAGCCGCCTCAAATATGTCTTTCTCAAATCGCTGCCTGCTCAAACTCTACTCTGTGCACTTCGTCACAAAAGGTAGTCAGGTGATAGTCAGTGGCATGTTTCAACCAGTCAGAAGTCCACTTCTCTTTGCTATTAATTTACTGAGTAATATTAGAACTGTAGTGACACCAGAGAGAGTTTGGGCAGGGCCAGCGTGCGGTGCCACAAAGGCTTCATACAGTACATCATGCAGACATGTCTCAACCCTGGATTCTTAAGTTTTAAGTTTCATTTTGATTCAACAGTTCAAATAACCTCTGCTTGTGCCCGCCAGACCTTTACTGCTCTCTGGAGGTGGATTCCTTCGGTTACTTTGTCAACAAAGCCAAAACACGTGTGTACAGAGACTCTACAGAGCCCAACTGGAACGAGGTGAGAGTGCAGATCAGAATGGAGAAAGTGAATGAGTGAAATCCGATCCATCTTCAGTGTCCACTACTGTGTGTCTGTAAGACAGCAGATTAAGGACAGTGTGTTCCCCAGGCATAACTGTATGAAATTAAAGCATGTCAGTTTTGAAAAGAGGCTATTGATGCTCAGAAAACTTTTCACTATGTTCACTACATAAAATAAAGGAACATTTTTGTGCACTGGTCTGAAACCTATAGTAACATGCCTCTGCTCTGTTTCAATGCAAGGAGTTTGAGA
The DNA here is from genome assembly GCA_025331565.1 of Holacanthus passer. Taxonomy (NCBI): domain Eukaryota; kingdom Metazoa; phylum Chordata; class Actinopteri; family Pomacanthidae; genus Holacanthus; species Holacanthus passer. The sequence continues at coordinate 43,116 of JAFREQ010000188.1, read as the reverse complement.
TTGAACTGGAGGGCTCTCAAACTCTGAGGCTGCTCTGCTATGAGAAGTGCTGCAACAAAACCAAGCAGAGCAAAGAGGACGGAGAGATCACAGACAAGATCATGGCCAAAGGACAAATAAAGGTACGGACTCATTTGGACAGATTTGGGTCAAATGCCTTAGGTCAGAATTGCTTGTTTTTGGGAAGTACATGTTAGGACCTGACCTGTACGGGCTAATTATGTCAGGTTTGAGCCTGACCAATACTAGATTTTTGATGTTCAATCCAATATCAATATTTAACAATTTTAAAAAATACCACAACAATAAATTTTAACATAAATATTTGACTTAAACCAGCATTTTGGTAAGTATTGTTTACAGCTGTTATAAAAATTAACATACTATGCATATTGAGTGAGACATTTTACAGTTGAAAAATGAACTTGTCAGTAGCATCTGGTGGATAAACAACATAATGCTAATACTGTTTCTGAACTACCTTAATCATACTGTGTGTGTGGCATTTCTTCACTGCAATTTCTTACTTATCAGCCAACCTATATGGCGAGGTGGGTTCTGGCTATAGCTTTAGATTTAATAATATTATTAATAAATGTATTTCCCTAAATGTCAAACATACACATTACAATACATTGACTTTTAAATACTTTCTGTCAACTTTCTAAACATTCTGGCACAATTTACTTTTTAATATTTTCTATATACTGGATCTGAATTTTCCTATACATCATACTGTGTCCCATATGACATGAAAGCAGAAAGAGCTAAAAATCAATATTTACAGACTCAGTATGACCCCTGATCTATACAGTTCCACTGACATATATAGAAAAAACAATCCCTGCCTATGTGGAGTGAACTTGCTCCCTCTGCTGATTCCAGTAGCTCCACGGTGGTGACTTTTGCTGACCATTGGACCTTTTTCGACTAATCCTGCCCTGTGGGGCCCTTGGCTGCTGAAAAAGAAGTGAGCCATTAAGTTGCTGGTGGGTCACTTCAGCTTGACCCTGATGGGGTGTTGTGACAGAGGGCGGATTAGACTTTGGGTTGACCAAATGTAGCTGTTGGCACTGTTCCAGAGTTTGGCAGAGTGAGAGAGAGACAGAGAGCTCTTTGATCAGCCAGTGAAGGGATTTCCCTGCTGGACAGGTGGGTCAAAACACTGTCCGGTCTTAGAGGAAAGGAGCACGTGGTTGCTGGCATCCTCAGTCAGATACTTGCCATGTTATTCAGGAGCCAGCCGATTGGAGATAGGACACCTGTCAGGTATTTAAGGCACTTTGATGTTGGCCTTTCTGCTTGCTTTGTTGATGTCTACATCAATGGTATGGAGACTGTTTTATCTTTCAAACTGACTGAGTGGACTATATATAAAGAGTGCGGTCTAGACCTGCTCCATATGAAATGTGTCCAGAGATAACTTCTGTTGTGATTTGGTGCTGTATAAATAAAATTGAATTGAATTGAAAACATGACACAACAAATCAGTATTAGATTTTAGTGATTTGAATTTTGAGGATGTATATTTTAACTAAAAAAAAAAAAAAAAGCTTTGTGCACAGATGGTGCTAAAATGTACAAAATGAACATGAATAATAAATACATACATATAAAAAAATGTATGTTTATATTATATATATGTGTTATATACAACACATATGTGTATATATATATATATATATATACATATGTGTGTGTGTGTGTGTGTGTGTATATATATATATATATATATGTATATACTATGTAAGTGTATATATATATTTAAAAGGGAAATAGAAAATAAAAATAGAATTACACAAGAGAGTAAATAAAAATGATGCAATAAATGATAACTACTATAAATAATAAATTGAATTAAAAATATATACAACAAAATATATAGAGAAAAGAAATAGGTTGTTTTTTTTAAGTTAATGTTGCCCATTGTAAAATATTTTTAGTTTAGATGCAATGAGATATGAAAGCTGAAAAATCTGAAAAAACCTTTGTAAATTAGATTGTATTAGCTGAAGACCTCAAGACCAGGTCTGTGGAAACGGAAAAGATGACTTTTCATAGAGGGAAGAGACTCTGGGAAAGGACACAGTTCACAGAAGGGTTACATCATGGATTTGAATATTGTTTCTGATATGGGGAAGACAAGCCTGGTGTGAAAGGTCACCAACACTAATCAGTTATTGGCCTGAGAGGATCCTGCTTAGGTTACCTGAAATGCTAGATTACCAGGCAGTGCTCTTCACAGCGGCAGGCGTGAGCACGTTGGTAATGAGGGTAGGAGGGGATTCTCAGGAGTTAATCCCCCAAATCCATCTGGAAGTAGAACAACACAGAGGCGAGCGTGGTCGGCAGGCTGCCTGCCTTTGTTCCTTTTCAGACTTCCCACTGGAATGAAACGATTTGGACTCTAACAATGCCGAGATGTGACGATGACACAGAAAGTTTTGTAAAGATTCAGCTGGTCATCAGAGAAGATCATCAAGATTCCTCAAGGTGATGTGTTCAATGGCTGGTTGTTCAGGGAAGAAGGACCTGCTGCTCTTGTTAGTGCCGCGGTTTAGAAAATAGTGCTATCTGTGGAACTGGTCTCTTTGTGCGCCATTTGTCAGTGAAAGCAACATTTTACAATTGAGAAAGGCTCATGCCAGAAAGAATGAGCGAGAGTAATCCAAATGAGGAGGAGAATGTGGATCAGGCCAGCAGCGGTCTGGAGGAAGAGGGAGACACCGCTCCAAGGAAAGCCCCGAGCACAGGGGCCCGTCTGTGGGACAGAGTCCGCAGCAGTCTGCTCAGACCAAAGGTAAAGATGTGGACTGTGAGCTGGACAGACTGACATGGGATGTTGTTGAAGCCTTGGGACCTACATTTAAGGACAAACTTGTTTTGGCTTTCTTTTATTTTTCTGGTGATGTTTAATATTCTACTTGAGTCACACATGGTGTTGGGATTCAACTCTTTTAAGATTGAGATTCATTTTTTTTGTGATAAAAGTATTATGTAAAAGAAAGTATTTTCACTGAACAAAGGATTGTTTGAATGAGATTTGATGGTTTCTTAGGGGAACGTCTGCCATGTTGGACAGGCACAGCGCTTAGCGGCCAGGACATGATGTTATCACATTACTCATGCCTGATCGCTGTAAATAAAGCCTGGCAGATGTCTAAAATAGATCAGTGACACAAGTTAACACTACCTGGCCATATGGACTTTATGTTTATGTGAGGCTGAGTGAAGTAATTGAACAGGTAAAATTCATATTTACCTGCATTTATTTAACTATGCACAAAGTGAACCTAACTCTCACTGCAATTCATAAAATTATTACAGTGCTCGTGTTTATTGCTCATCTCACTTTAATGCTCATATAGGCAAAATATTTCATGGTTTTTAATCTGAATCTGAATTTATTCATCAATTAATATTTGAAATAAATATTAATCATGCATATTTTTTTCAGCTGGATCCTCAGACATTGCAAAGTAAAGACTGGCAGAGGACGGTCATCGCCATGAATGGGGTAAGTGTTTTTGCCAACCCAGTATAAAGAGACGAGATTAACAACGACGCTGAAGTTGGGTTCTGCTTCACAGCTTCCAATTCTGAGGTGAAGAGGAAAGTTAAGGGAAAAAGAAATAATGATATTTAGATAAGAGATAAGATAAACCTTTATTCGTCCCGCAGTGGGGAAATTCACAAGTTACAGCAGCAAAGAGGATAGAAGCAGTTAAATTAAAAAAAAGCTATTTAAACAGGCTAAAAAGACGATATTAACAAATTTACAATAGAAATTCACACGAGGCTTGCATTGTTGGATTAAATATGAGATGTGAAATATTAAATACTAAAATACGAAATATTGCACATGGACTAGAATAAATTGAAGTATGAAATATTACATCCTAAATACAGAAATATTGCACCTTGAATAGAATGAGTGAAATATGAAATACTAAACACAAAATATTGCACACTGACTACAATGAGGTGAAATATGAAATACTAAATTTAAATATAGCACATTGGATAGAATGAAGTATTGCACTGTGAATGGATCTGGCATAAAAAAAATGTAAAAAAAAGTATTGCACAGATGTAAAAACAAGGATCTTAATTTTTGCATCACTTGTAAAGAATGAGATATTGTATTAAAAGCCTTAAGGCTGCTTGTTTGAAACACTTTCAGGTTTGTGAAACCTTTATTTTAGTTACAAATCCACTACTATTTCTGTATTCAGACCATATAATGCCACATCTAGATCAAAAACCACTATACATAGACTCATCAAACATGGACAAGATGTACATGGAGGCTGGGAAAACTATTTAAAACACAGCTGTGAAGCCATTGTTCTATTTTTGAAAACAAAAACAGGGCAATTCACTATTTCTTCTGGATCCAGACTAGATTAGATCAGACCTCAAACTTGCACTGGTCAAGTTTAGATTAGACTAACAAGTAGACTACAGGATCCAGAGACAAATAAAATGAAGGTTTCACAAAGCTGAAACTAAGATATCTAATACTTTTGAAAAACTCAAGTGGTACAAAAATTGGGACTATCACCATTTAATAAATTTCCCTTCACCCTCCTGATTAGAATCTGCCAACCACAAACCAACTTTAGCATTGTTGATAAAAGTGATTCATGTAACACAAGTTAGAAAGGATAATTGTTGTCCCGCAGTAATGGTTGGATGAGTTGCAATACTGCTGTTTGACAACAGCACTTATGAATAACTCAAAATAACATATTCATTTATCAGCATTTATCTTTATCCTGTTAATGTCACTTCAGCAAAGGTTATACATGCTGGTTTATATGACTTGAAGACATGGTTGTCTAAAATAACTGTTTCTCTGTACTTGTTTCAGATTGAGGTGAAGCTTTCGATGAAGTTCACCAGCAGAGAGTTCAGTCTGAAGCGGATGCCTTCACGGAAACAGTCCGGCGTCTTTGGAGTGAAGATCAATGTAGTAACTAAGTGAGTTGATGACTTGTGTTTTATGTCTGTGTCATACCCATAAGTCAATTTCTTATTTTTATGTAACTCAGTGAGTCAGCATATCTGTGCTCCTTTTTACAACATCATTTAAATTTTTTAGGTTTAGTTTCATCATTTTGATTGCTTAATAATGCAATGTTTAAATGTTCAGTTCAGTGGAAAGTAACTGTTCTATGAGCCCTTTGCATTTTGAGTTTTCATAGCTGGAAAAGGTGTAATTATTAACACTATTAACATTAACAATTTCTCCTCTCCATTTAAGTGTCCCATTAAAAGCCATGAGCCAGCAACCTGTCTTTCGTGTAAAGGCCTATTGAGCAGTGCCCCATACCAAATGAAAAGTAGATCACAGTGTGTGAAGTCAAGACAATATTGGCAGCATCCATTAGCCTCTAAACTGTGTACCAACTGGTTGCATTTTGCAGGAAAATCTGATCTACTGACAGCAATACTTATTCTTACATATTTCAACTGTGTTCTCTTGTGTATAAAGAATTTCATGCTGTACTGATTTGTAGGTGGCCCCTTGAAAACTTGTTTCTGTGTGACTATGTCCTCTGTAGGCGAGAGCGCTCCAAGGTTCCTCTCATTGTGAGACAGTGTGTGGAGGAGATTGAGCGCCGAGGGATGGAGGAGGTGGGAATCTACAGAGTGTCGGGCGTCGCAACTGACATCCAGGCGCTGAAGGCTGCCTTTGATTCAAGTGAGTGCAGTCTTAATTTGATTTCTTATCAAGATTGATTTGGCAAACAAACACAGCTTGAGAAAGAAGAGATACTTTACATGTAGACAAACCTAAAGGCAGAGTTCTGTAGGATGGACTCATCCTCTTCTCACAAGTGTTTTTCAAGCCAACTGTGCAACTTGTATTCTTTAGTATTTAGTGACTGTTGTCTCCTGTGTCCCGCAGACAACAAGGACGTGTCTGTCATGATGAGGGAGATGGACGTAAACGCCATTGCTGGAACACTGAAGCTGTATTTCCGCGAACTGCCGGAGCCTCTTTTCACTGACGAGTTGTACCCCAACTTCGCTGGAGGCATCGGTCAGTCAGCACTTTTTTATCTTTGCATCATTTTCAGGGTCAGCAGGGCAAAAAAGCAGTTGCGAGTTGTAACACCACTTTTGCCTTGCAGCTCTCTCTGACAGTGTGGCCAAGGAGAGCTGCATGCTCAACCTGTTGCTGTCTCTACCAGAACCCAATCTGGTGACCTTCCTCTTCTTGCTCGACCACCTTAAAAGGTAACAGACCTCAAATTTAATACATTTTTTTAGCCATTGTGTATCTGTATATGAGTTGAATGTCAGTGTGTTTATCTGTTAACAACCTTAGAAAAAGCTATTTATTTTAGTCATCATTTTAGAGTGTGATGTTTGGTGAGAAAATTGTCATAGCTGTCTGATTAAAAAAAAAAAGCATAAATATCTACTGTTACTGTTACAAAACACAGATACATGTATTTAGATTATGCAACTGTTAAAGGATGAAATGACACATTCTTCCTGTTACAGATGAAAGGTTTGACTCCTGAGCAATATATTCACACAGGGGCTTTTGCTGCTAAAGCAGGCTTCATTTACTCATTTCACTTTGAGGCTAAGCTTATTATGAAGTTTCATAAAGATGAAGCCCTGAAAAGGATTTTGTGATTATCTATAGGTTGAATGTTATTTTTGGCTTTCTTCTTACAGGGTGACTGAAAATGAGAGCGCCAACAAGATGTCTTTGCACAATCTGGCCACAGTTTTTGGCCCCACTTTGCTTCGGCCCTCTGAAAAAGACAGCAAAATCTCAAACAGCTCGCAGCCGATCTCCATGAACGACAGCTGGTCTCTAGAGGTCATGGCTCAGGTATAGCTTGTGTTAAGATATTAGTAAGTGAGACAGTGACATTTGGACTATTTGTGTGTGTCTGATCGCCTTCTCTGTGTGTCCATAGGTGCAAGTCCTTCTCTACTTCCTTCAGCTGGAGAGCATTCCAACACCTGACAGCAAACGTCAAAGCCTTCTCTTCTCTACTGAAGTATAACAGGAACATCATGCACTTAAATGTCTATAAAGGTTCTGTTCAGAGGCAGAATGTCAGCTGCTTAATGTGGTGGATGCTGCTGAGCAGCCATGGCTGGCTGGTTTACTCCGAGGATGCTTACTTTAGCCACCAGGTGGAACTATTAACACACTGTAAACTAGAAAACAGCCACCATGACCAAAGCCATTTCTTTTGGAGATATGATGAGCATGTGTGTTGAGTTTACTTACAAGCTTACCTGCTGTGTCAGAAAAAGACAACCCTATATGATGTATGGACAAAATATATCATTCCTTTTTTAATTTAATTTAAATTACAAGAAGCATTATTTACTGTACTTTAATATTGTCCACTGCCCCGTTCTGTCACTGTGCACATTAGCTCCATATTCACAGAGGGGGACTTCTGCTGTAGTTGGATTTTGTGAGATTTATTTCTGTGGCTGGATGATGGATGAATGGTTGGATGAATGGATTTCTCATGTGTATAAGTTGTTTTTTTTTTTTCCCCAGAAATGTTTGACTTGGTTGAAAGCTCACCTGTGCCAATGTTTCCCTGCTGATGACCAATAGAACATTTCAGTTACCCTATTGTTTACGCACACTCTTAATTTTGTACAGAATTTAAAAGTATGAGACTGAAAACTGTAGTTAAAACACAGCAACATGCAGGCATGTTGTCCGAACCATTTGAAGTGTTTTGTTATCCGTGCTATACAATTTGTATGGAGACCTTATTCAGTTCCCAGATTCTTCTGGTGGTGTCTGAGCCAACCTTCATGTAGATATGAGTCCTTTTTTGGAGGTGGTACAGAGAAGTGAAAGGCAAATCATTCCAGGAAAAGGCGAGGCCTAATTCTTCCACCCATGGAATGCATACTGTGCTGTGCATCATTTTAAAATCACAGTGGTCTTTTGTCCATATCTCATATGTTTTGTGTTCACATTGTTTTTTAGCTTCCGTCTGATTTATTCAGTTGACGTTGATGTGTTGCTCCCTGCATTCCTTCACTGTAGCCTACCTATATAGGACACATCCACGCTGCTGTAGAAATGAGAGCACCTGGAGATTATCTGAAATACCAAATATTCCCTAGTAGGACCCTTGAAACACAGTGATTCACTCATATCCAAATCTCCTGGTTTATTAAGACGCTTATCATCCACATACCTAGTATTACTTTCAAAGACATGTGAAAGTACACTGTGCTTGCATTAATATTCTTTTCCAAATCACTTCAAGTATTCAAACACTTGCTAGCACAAACTATAACCCTAAAGGCTTGTGATTTATGTAAAATAAGCAATAACTCTTAGTGATTCTTAGGATGAGCAATGACTAGTGAGTCTTGTATGTATGATTTATGTAAATAAAACTTGGTAATATTATTCTTGCACTGTGTCATTTTTTAGTATGAGACAAAACACACTCTGACTAAAAGTTTAATCCCTGCCACAACTGTTTTTATAATATGTCCAGCTTCAGGAAATGTTGCAGTCCTCTTTTATAAATACATACTGTAAGTATTCTCAGCATGCTGTGTTTGTCCTACCAGGTCGTCATACTCCCTGGTCCCTCTGAGACAAAGCACTTTGTCTCGTGTATTCTATTAGAAATCCAAATCGTCCAGTGTGGGACTGGTGAAGTCAGTCATGAGGATGTAAATTAAAATCTAAACACATTTACTGTCTTGGCTTTGGTGATCCGGGTTGTGTGTATGTGCCCTGCATGACCTGTTAGTCCACATGTTTCCAATACTGTAATGGAAAATTAAAAGATGAGTGTACCTTCAGCTGGCATGATTATATAGCAAGCACCCACCAAAACAAAAAGTAAAATATAAATAAAAAGATATCACAAAAAAATGAATTATGCTGAATGCTTTCTCCTGACATGATCACATGTCCACAAAACTAAATAATCTCATAATAATTAAGAGTTGAGCTATACTTGAAATGATATGAAAGATGTATCTAGGACTTAAAAGGGATAAGAGATCTGCAGATTCTAATGGTTATTAAGTACCTTTGACAACATGCGCCTTCTCCCTCTGCTATAAAAGAAGGTGTGCAAAGGTTGTGTAGACTGAGTTTAGGAGAAGCTGTGCAGACTGCTGGTCCAGATCCAGCAGTACCTCGGAGACAGTAATAAAGGAGGCTCCCTGAAGGCAGTGTGTCCCTCCTGTTCAGAGGGGGATGCTGAGATGATGCAACCAGAGGAGGGGGCAGAGGATCATCCGGCTGCTGCCAGCACAGAGGGGCTGACATCCGAAACCGATGCTGCCTGCCTGCCGTCCCAAGTTGTGGATCAGTCAACTCTTCGCCACCGCAAATGAACATTCATCGGCCATGTATCGACCTATCAAACAGGAAAATTAGGAGAACCTCAGGTATGAATATTTTACCAGTTTACTGACACAGCGCTGTCTTTTTGCCGGCTACGCTAACATTGTTAGCCAAACAATAGCATTAGCAACCTTAGCTTTGCTGTGGCTTACTGACAGCTGAGCTAAATTAACCGGCTGAAAAGAAACACACAAACCAACTCTTAAGTTACGTTGACTACATCGACTCATGTTGTTCATTTTGTTAGTTTTAAATAGCATTGTAATAATTGTTTCAGCCCTCAAACAAGAATTTTGGCCAGCTGTCAAGGTAGAAAAATTCACCTGGTCCTATACTATGAATTATTTCAAAATAAGCTCACTATGCGTTGCCCCAGTTTCATTCATAGTTTAACGTGTCTCAATATAACTGTGTTTAAAACAGTTATTGTTGAATTAAGATTTTTTTTACTATTTAAAGGTGATTTGCGTTTAACAGCAACAATGTTTTTGTTGACGGCACATTTATCACATAGAAACCTTTAGTTATTCTCGTCTGGCTGTAAATATCTGCCGTACAAGACCACATTACACCTGCAATCTATCTAATATAATATACCTCTATTTATTTTACTTCTGCTTTCACTCTAGGTTAAAATCCTCTCCATCTTTATGTTTTGACATATAAATGATAGTTTTAGTTAAAGTTGTTGAAAGGTTGTGCTTACGTGTCTGGCGGTGCCTTTGTTTTGAAAGCGTTTGACCAAACAGGAAGTGAAATTACTGAAATTCCCTGCGTGCCTTACCTTATAGCTAACTAGCTAGCTGGGTTATCACCTTGGTTTTAAGTTGCCCTATGATCTCTAACATGATAGCACCGATGTTTTCTTACTCCACAGAGTCTGGTAGCTGTTTTTACTCAAAGGCTTTGTTTGGTAAAGTGTGTGCTTGTGTGGTTGAATGACACACTGTTGGTGCTAACGTTAGCCGAGCTGCTGCTAATGTAACTTAGGTATAGCCCAGAACAATATACATTTGCCATCCCCCTGAGAAGAGTCAACACTGAACTGATGGTGGAACTGTGGTACTATTGCAGAGCTGTAGCCTCTCTCTCTCTCTCTCTCTCTCTCTCTCTCTCTCTCTCTCTCTCTGTGTGTGTGTGTGAATCATCCTTTTCTCGTGTACTTAACAGGAACTTAATTTAGAATCATCTTTTTGTTTTAACTAAAGATGACCACAGATGTTTCCCAACTTTCCTGGAACAGCTTGGAAAGAGCACTATGTCACAGCCCACTCTTTAAATCCACGTCCAGGAGATATGACTTATGAGATATCAGTTCTTGGCTCTGCCTCATCATTGCTGTGCTTGTAGAAAAATATTTTATGGGAAAACTCTCCAGTCTTGGAAACTTTGCCCCCAAGTGACGTTGAACAAGGGGAAAGACAGAAATGTGTTTCCAAGACAAACTTATTGTTGAGGATCACACCACCAGAGTTGAATAAATTCTTTACTTATACAAATATTAATGCTGTGGATGGTCTTGCTTCTACAAAGGCAGGTTGATGCTGGTGTTGTCAAATATATGCTAGGGCATTTTAGTTACTGATCCATTATTTTTATCAGCATCTTGTAGTAGTGTCAAAATACTGAAATTGGTGGTTGTCATTTGACTGAATGCTACTTCATAAAAATAGCTTGTTAAACTGCATTCCAGGGTTGTGTATTAATTGTTAGACATATACTGGCAAATGAAATCCAAGGTTTGACAGTGTCTGCTTTGTCTCAGGCAGACTGGTGCCTGCTTGTCCTTGTACACACAGTCACCCTTGTGGAGTTTACTTCTTTTTTTTTTTACTGGAGACGCCACCACAGGAAGCAAATGTTATGGCAAGGAAGTGCCTCCCCGCAGTTAAAGCCTGAATAAGGAAGGAGAGTGGGGAAGGGGTATTAATGAGTTACTAGACCACTACTACCCCCACCTCCTTCTCTTCCCAGACTGCTTCTTCTGCGTCTTCTCTGTCTCAGTCTCTTGCTTTGTTCAGCTGTCCGTACAGGAACACTACACACGCTTGTTCCTTTGGTCAGCCTTGGATCAAATCCATTGCATTCATTAACACTGAAATCAAATACTGTAGCTCTATTTAATTTGAATCAGGACAAGTGTTATTGGCTTCGAGCCTAGTGAGAAGCAGCTTACATTGTGCGGCACTGAGCACTACATTATTGAGCTTAAGTGTTTTGCACATGCAAATTTTTCTGTTGACAGCCTCCTTCCTGTTATAGCAGTGTCTTACTGATGGATAGTGATGGACTTTTTTATATTTAATAGGGAACATTATTACATCAGAAATGGTTGCTTATATTTTGTAGACTCTGAATACCAGCCTAACAATCACTCTTCCTCCTCAGAAGATTTTTTTGCAGTTGGCAATGAATTACCTTGGCTAATATGAATAAGAAGATCTATGCTGGTGGCAGACAAATCTGTTCCTTTCTGTGTTGTGTATTAAAGATTATAGCTATACTTAAAGAAGAATACATCATGATGCCATGAACAGTCAGCCCAATGATGTGGAGTCACCAAGAAGATTGTTTTTCAGCATCACAGAAACAGCTTTGTTTGTGATACAGTGTGATTCAGCACAGATGTCGGTGTAAACTGCAATAGTGAAAGAAGAACAGCTTGTTTAGACTCCATTTTCCAAACTGAACCAAGTTGAGTGTGACAGGCCACTGAGTATATGTGTATGGTGTATGAATTATTATTGACCTATTGTTTAAAGAGTCTTTAAAGCTTATACTACACGTTAAAACTTACACAAACCTTTTTGCAAAGAGATTTGCAGTCATTCTACAAAGTGAAAGAGTGAAAGAAAAGGCAGCTGCCTCTGCCCCATTTAGCTGCACTTTTGGTCCCCAGCCGGTGATCCCATGTCTATTCAGATCCAATGAAAAGAGCTGAACTCCAGGCTAGCAGCTCTCTGTTTCAGACATCTGCTTTGACACACATTCAGCTATTCAGAAAACTGGCTAGTTGTTGAGTACACATGTCAGTACTCAGGGAAAACGCCCTGCCAAACGTATGTGCTATGGATAAGTACATGCATCCACAGGCAGATAAGGAAGGGAAGTAATCTAAAAAAAGGTATAAAAAAATACATTCTATAGCAAGAGTCCTATTGATTCTCCTGTATTTTCACCTGGAGAAGTTACTTACTTGGTGGCATATAGTGCAGTATGAGTTCAGTAGCTGCAGTAGTGCTGATACACATTTAGAATTTTTTTTGTTTCTCTGTGCCCAAAAGGTTTGTGTTTTTAAAAAAAAAAAAAAAAAAAAAAAAAAAGAAGCCACACACGGCAGGACTCTAGGAGTGCTGGCAATGGCAGACTGGAAGACAACAAAAGCTTTCCAAATATAGCTCGTCAACATATAAAGTCTAGGTCTGGGTGAGAACGGTGCAGACATGAGAAAACATGTGTTTTCAAAGTATGGCCCTGAAGCTTCCATATAAGGTGAGGCCTGTGGGGATGTAGATGCACATAAAAAGTAGCCTGCATCTTGGAAAGCTTTAACCCAGCAAAAGACACTGACTGGGGAAAGATGCATGATATAAACCTAGAATTAATGCTCCTAACGAGACCGGTCAAAGAGGTTGCAGATGTCAACACGATATGCTTCAAAGTATGTATGAAAGTTGAGTTCGTATTGTGACCTTACGCCTCCAGCACAGGTCTGTTTCAGTGGATAAAATCTACCTCTGCACCACAGAAGTCACAGAGCTGCAGAGTCTGACCAGCTGAGACACATTATTTGCCATTTCCTCCACATGAGGCAGAGGAGATTGTTTCTTTTGTTTGCTTGCGGCTCTTTGTAAACTTACACACAACTGTCTGTGGGCTGATGGTATGTGGCACGTATTCTGTGACTCTAGGAGCTTTTTAATGAAACCAACAGTTTTTGTAAGCATGCTATTATGAGTGAAGATTTCAAGTTCTGCAATTTGACAAATACATATGTTGATCTTTAAGTCCAGTCAAACTCCTCATAACTCTTCCTAAAGGCTCGGGCAGTGTGTTTTTGTGGTTTGGTCATATGAATTAGGTGCAGCTAAACTCTCCTCACCATCGACGTCACTAGAGGCCAAGGTTAACCTGACAGAAATAATAAGCCAGAAATATGGGGAAAAAAATGAATCACTTTGAGGACTCAAAGTGGAAGATTTGGAGCAGGCTGACAGATTTAAAGTAACACCTGTACCAAGGAAACACAGCTGAAATGTATTAGAAAAGTATTTGTTTTTGAATAAAGTGCAGTTGTGGTTTAGTAGCAGGTTATTTTTGATTCTCTGGAAGTATCAGGCTCAGATGTGAGCTATTGTGTGCAGATCTCGGCCTGCATGCGATTTTTAAATATTATTTCATCTTTGCAGAGTGTATTTATTTAGCTAAGATTCGAGGAAAGGTTTCAGTCAGTGAATTGTCTAAACATTTGTGCTCCTGCTACAATACATTGGTCAGCTTCTCACAGTATTCTATTTAAAGTTTGATTTACTGCTGTTATTTGATTATATTTATTTCCATATCCAAACAACAAAAATCTGCTCAGGAAAACAACACATCACTGACTCTGAGATGGATTGTAGCTGGATTTCCTGTGTACAATAAATAACTTCAGCTCACTTTTTCCTCTTAAGAGCCTTAGTGCAAAACTCCAAGACATCCAAATCTGTGCTAAAGTACTTACTCTTTGTCTCCAGCTGTGTCCCAAATCACTTTTCTTGCTATTGTGGCATCAAGTCAGGTTCTCTTCATACCTTGACGCCAAATGTGAACAATACTGAATACAGCCTCCTGTATTTTATACAGGCTTTTCTTATTTGGTTACAGCCAGTTTCAACACCTTGTTCACTGCCAAATGAGCATAGTTTATCGGCAAAATTGCCACAGATAACTCCAACAGCACAAGTGCTTCATATGAAACAGTTTGAGGGAATATTTTTGTATCGCTTAATTCATCACACATTTTCAAAGCAGCTCACCAAATTATGCTCAAGAATTTGCCCTCATTAAATTCTTATTAAGAATCTTTTCTGGGTTGTCAAGTTGTTTAAATAGAGCAATGGTGATTGTGAACGGGTATGAGTACATCTTGCACAAGCATGGCACTAAATGATTTCTTGGCAGTGCAAGATGAAATCCGGTGCATCAGACATTGGTTGCCCAGGAACAGACTAACGGTCTCACATTTTTGCCTCACAAAATATTTCGCTTTGATCTGTGAAGGAATCTACTTTTCCTTATTTGGCTCTAATGATTATTTGACACAGTGCTAGAAAAAGCCTGTCTTGCAGATCTTTGTCTGAGGAGGAGGTTGTAGATTGTAACCACATTCTTCCCACTAATAGATATATACCGAAAGCAGCAATCGCCCATGCAGATTAAAGTCTTTATCAGTGTCATCCTTGTTGCAGCTGAAAGGCAAGTGAAACTCTGAGCCGACTCAAGTATCACAAACACATGAGAGCCATCTAGTGGAGACATTGGTTTGCCTTTGAAAGCCTCTATTTTGGTGTTTATCTTACATTCCTGTGTCTGGGGTGGTCCCTACAGCTGTCTTAACAGCTACCAAATGTAACTGCAGTGAAGACTAAATGATTTAAATTGCAATGTGTCACGATGTAACTATAAATAAACATTTTGAACTGCAGTATCTACATTAACTAATCATTATAGGGATCAGGAGAATCAGCAAAATTATCCACTACCTCCCGAACACCAACTATCTAGAACAAACTTCAAATTACAGAGACAGACAGGGAGAAACACGTTTTCTGGAAGTGCTCTGCTTTTCAATGTGGTCTCAGTGGTTTTTTTCTAGTGTTTAGGGAATAGCGTTTGTGGAAAGAATTCCTCTTCCATGGAAAACTGGAGCTATCACTCTGCTCACTGACATACATTACCTTTCTCCCCCTCCTCCTTTGTGCACAGATTGAGCTGTAAATGTATCGGCATCAGAGAGCTCAGTATGAAGAAGTCGGTCCGGCCAGCGGTGAGTAAGGTGAGTGGAGATCGAGGGAAGGCAGAGGCCACGGCTACCACTGGGACTGGAAAGCCTGCGGCCAAGACCAGCACCACAGCACCTCTGTCTAAGGTAAGACTCATCACATGATACTTAGAGATGGTTAAGACCGCTTTGAATTTGATTTGAGTGTATTGTTTGTAAGTGAATTTGTTGAATTTTGTGCTTCCAGGTGAAAAGCAATGATGATCTTCTAGCAGCTATGGCTGGAGGGAATCCTGCATCAAGTAATGCTGTCACCAAGACCAAGAGGACTGCCTCCATTGGGACTACTGCTAGCAACCTAGACAGCAAGCCAAAGACAACATCAGGTATATCTAATATTCCATGCTTAGTTATTTATTTTATCTTTTTTAACGTTGCTTCAGTAGAAGTGTGAGAATTACCTTTTTCTCTCTTGCCAGGTACTTCATCTAAGCGTACGACATCTTTAGTTTCCAAGGAGCCAAATTCATCACGAGACCGTCTCCGGACATCCAGGACCTCAGCCAACAAGAAGCAGTTGGTATCGGGGACTGTAGCCGGGGATGTGGCCTCAGGGAAGCGCTCTCGCAGCCAAATCCTGGCAGAGTCTGAGGGCCGTATGAGCAAGTCGAAATCAGACGGCCAGATTAGTGATAAGGTGGCTCTGGAGGCCAAAGTAAAAGACCTCTTGGGTTTGGCTAAAAGCAAAGATGTGGAGATCCTCCACCTGCGCAGTGAGCTGAGAGACATGAGGGCACAGCTTGGTTTGGGAGGGAAGGAAGCACCACCGCAGGAAGAAGCTGGGGAGGAGGAGAAGCCCCATGTTTCAGCCATCACAGCAGCTGATGTGGAGTCTACTCTGATTCTCTTACAAGAGCAGAACCAGGCAATCAGAGAGGAACTCAATCTGCTAAAGAGTGAGAACCGAATGCTTAAAGACCGGCTCAATGCGCTGGGCTTCTCCCTGGAGCAAAGGCTGGATGGCTCTGACAAGCTGTTCAACTACGCCTCCCTGAGCCCGGACCTGGCAGCAGGCAGCGGGCAGAGTGATGGTGGAGGAACAGGTACGCTGACCTCCTCGGTGGAAGGATCTGCCCCAGGCTCTTTGGAGGACCTACTCACAGGACACCAGCATGGAGGCTCAGCAGACAACCTCGATAGTGAGTCTAGCGAGGTCTACCAGGCCGTCACCTCCAGTGATGATGCCCTGGACGCCCCCTCTGGAGCTTCCTCATCATCTGAGTCAGAATGTGCACCCAGCAGGGAGCGCTCACGGAGGGGCAGCAGTGGCAATGCCAGCGAGGTGTCGGTGGCCTGTCTAACGGAGCGCATCCATCAGATGGAAGAGAACCAGCACAGCACTGCTGAGGAGCTCCAGGCCACATTACAGGAGCTGGCTGACCTGCAGCAAATCACCCAGGAGCTGAACGGAGAGAACGAGCGCCTAGGCGAAGAGAAGGTGATCCTCATGGATTCCCTGTGCCAGCAGAGTGACAAGCTGGAGCTATACGGTCGACAGATCGAGTACCTGCGCTCTCTGCTGGATGAGCATCACATATCGTATGTGCTAGAGGAGGACATCAAGAGTGGCCGCTACATGGAGCTGGAGCAGCGCTACGCAGACCTGGCAGATAATGCCCGCTTTGAGAGAGAGCAGCTGCTGGGGGTTCAACAACACCTGTCCAACACACTGAAGATGGCTGAACAGGACAACGCCGAGGCCCAGGAGATGATCGGAGCACTGAAGGAGAGGAACCACCAGATGGAGCGTATCATGGAGTCCGAGAGACAGGGTCGAGCTGCCATGGCTGCTGCACTCGAGGAGTACAAGGCAGCTGTGAGCAATGACCAGGCGGAGCTGAGCCGCTGCAGAGCCCAGCTGGACCAGGAGAGGCAGAGGGTGGCCGAGCTGTACTCTCTTCACACGGCAGGGGACAAAAATGACATCTGCCAACTGTTGGAAGGAGTACGTCTGGGGAAAGAAGAGGCTGAGGCCAAGGCGGCAAAGTTGCAGGAGGACCTGGAACAAGCTCACAGTGACCTCACCCGGCTGCAGGAGACTTTCAGTAAGGTAAGTTATAACTTATAATTAATTGTACAAGGTTTTGAGATCTAAAATGGAGACAGTGTGTGGTGCATCAATTTCCTGAAGCCATAAGAGGCTAAATTGATGTGTTTGACCTAAATGAAACTTGAATCTAGGGTGCGAGAACTCAGGCTAAAGTTGTGTATATATAGAGCAGAGCCAGATTTGACCTTGAAAACATCACAAATTCAGCAGTCGGGTCTCCATGAGTCAACCTTCTGCAAGGAGTGGGACACATTTCTTGTTTGTACCTCACCAACATAAGACCTAACAGAGGATAACTATGCAGATGTGTCGTGAGGACACTCACTGTACAACAATACATCTATATAAATAAAACCCGTATGACAGTGCTGGACCTTTGTTGCACATTAGTCAGCCAATTACCTCATTGCTTGTTAATTAAATGAAGGTTACCTCTCTTCCTGTGCATGCAGCTGGACAGGGAATACAGAGACTTCCAGGAACAGGTGCAGCAACAGATGGCTGAGCAGGAGCGCGCACTGGAGAAGCAGCGCGTGGACCTGCAGGAGAAAGAGACTGAGATCGCAGACATGAAGGAGACCATCTTTGAGCTGGAGGATGAGGTGGAGCAGCACCGAGCTCTTAAACTCCACGACAACCTCATTATCACAGACCTCGAGAGTAAGTGGGCAGCCAGTGATCATTTAGAGAGCATCTATTAAGATAACCAGTTTGACTGACAACTTGTCAGGTTTCATATTTCAGAACTTTTAATCCCCTGCTATCAAGTGTTTCCTCTGTGAAACTTCAGATTAATAGTGATAAGTGTGGTATTGAGTCAGTCTGTTCTGTGGCCTGTTATCATTAATACCACCAGTGTGTATTTACCTCCTCCTTCCCTTTCAGACTCTGTGAAGAAGCTGCAGGACCAGAAGCATGACATGGAGAGAGAGATTAAGATTCTTCACCGCAGATTGAGGGTAAGACTGCTTCAGGGGGACACGGGGCTACTTGAGTAGAGTAACTGTATAATGTGAATTTCTTGTCATGACAAACCCACAGACAAGTATCACCTGACTTTGCAGTTCCCTCAGCTCTGCAGAGCCTTTTAGTGTCTTTCAGCTCATTCTTTTGGTTTTGCAGCCCTCAACTTTGCTATTTTAGTTGACTCTCACCAGTCTCATTAACACAACAGGCACTTGTTTCACTGAAAAGCTCCGGTGAACCCACTGTGCACTACTTACACAGCACCAAACAGCAGACAGACAAAGTTAGCCACTAGCTGGTGAACATTGTTGACAATTAACTAAAGCGTCAAATATGTCTCTCAGGAGTTGATGGAGACAAATGCAGAGGTACAAGGAGAATGTTGGACATTCATCAGGTGGCCAGAAACATGACTCTAAACAAATGCTTATGTTTTTTCCTGTCTGCTGGGTGTGTAAATAAGTGGCTGTTGGCTAACACATTCACCACATCAACTTTATAAGGTGATAAAATGTCAAATGATGCAGCTTGTTCTATTGTAGCCAAACATAAGTCATTGATACTGCTTTAATGATTCAATGTATCATTTAGCCTAAAAAAGTTTACCTCTCTGCTGCTGTTGTCTCACTGTGTCTGTGCGTATGTGTGTGCACAGGAGGAGTCGATGGAGTGGCGTCAGTTCCAGGCTGATCTGCAGACAGCTGTTGTCATTGCTAATGACATCAAGTCCGAAGCACAGGAGGAGATTGGAGATCTGCGGCGCCGGCTGCAGGAAGCCCAGGAGAAGAACGAGAAGCTGAGCAAAGAGCTGGACGAGGTCAAGAGCCGCAAGTAAGACCCACGGAGAGACGTTTGGAGGAGCTCCAGCGGTCACGCTGACATCGTCTGTCTTCTGTTTGTAAACAAAATGAGGGATGATTTAACTTTGTTCATTTGATTCTAGATGCTCAGTAGCCTGGTTTGCATTCATGATGAATCCCACAGTTGAAAAATTGCCTTTATAGGCCAAATGCTAAATTTATTTTCAATTACAGTTTGACCATAATAATCAAGATCTAAAGAGCCATTCTCAAACCATAATGTAGAAAAGGCAGCATAGGAGCTCTGAGTGCACATGCTGAGTATGCTGTATGTTTCACAGGCAGGACGAGGAGAGAGGCAGAGTGTATAACTACATGAATGCAGTGGAGAGGGACCTGGCTGCTCTCAGACAGGGGATGGGTCTCAGTCGGCGTTCCTCCACCTCCTCAGAACCCTCTCCCACCGTCAAAACACTCATCAAGAGCTTTGACAGTGCCTCGCAAGGTACCTCAACATCATCATCATAAGCTGCTCCACTTTCCTCACTTTTATATGTCGCTGCTCATGTTATTAATAATTTACTTCAGTGACCTTTTCATATTTCCAAATCATTGACTTACCAGATTGAACATTGGTTTGACAATGCAGCAAAATAGGATGCTTCTTGAACGAGGTCTACATCCCTTTCAGAGATGAATGAAAATCCAGCTTTAATTTTTTTGATGGAACGGATTTTCAGAAAAAACAGATCTGTATGTATTTATATGTATTTATTTTGCATTTGTCCATACAGAAGCCACTTTTCTACTCAAGTTATAGTTCATGACATCAGGAGTGTGTCTGGTTACATGTGTGCAGAAGGTCTAAACTAAGCTGTATGTGTTGGTTCCTTTCCACTCTTAACCTAGGTCCACCTTCCAATGGTGCCTCTGTGACTCCAACAGCCTCGGCTACTCCAATACCACGCACCCCCCTCAGCCCCAGTCCCATGAAGACGCCCCCAGCAGCTGCTGTTTCACCTATACAGGTACAGGAAGAAAGGCTTTGTATGAATATGTTGCTAAAATGTCCTTTACCCCTGTGTTACCTTACCATTTCACGCTTGTTAGGGGTTAGTTAGGAACTTTATTGTCCACAATGTAAAAAATTATTCTTTGGCTTCACTTGACATCATTACAAGCCACATAAGACAATTGATGAGGACAGACATCAAAAACTAGTATCAACAAACAGCATGATTTTAAAGGACATAAAAACCAGTCATAAAGAAAACCGAGGGACTGAATGAGAGATTTAGTTTGTAACAATTATTACAAGGTTCACGCCTGAAGATCTTCAGATCAAGAACCCATGGCTGTAAAAGAGCAGGCTATGCATTTAATACTCCAATAAACGAACGGCGTCCCTTCTCACTCATTTTCAGTTATTCTGGTGAGAGTGGAGTTGTGCCGTGAACACTTTCTGTCCATAGACGAATAACCATTTGATATTTCCTGTTTTTTTATTGACCCAGTGCTTCAGCAGGAAAGGTGACTGCAGTATACTATCTCAGAACATCCTGCCTATTCATTATGATGGGCATTTAGTATAAATATTAGTATAATAAATAGACAAGTAAAAAATAAATTGGTACAGCTCCAAATCTTAGGATCTCCATATTGATTTGATTGGACAAGCTGGTGAGAGGCTAGAGAAAGTTAGATTGTGGAAAATGCCTCTGATTTGTACATAATGACACTGTAAGCATACATTATATATGAAAGGATATAATTTGTGTGTGAAATAATCATAATAAATCATACTCATCATACATAATTTCCAGTTTGTTGCTGTCCTGTAAAAATGATGTATCTCCAAAACATCAGTTTCAAATGAGCCAGGTTTTCAGCTTTGTGACAAAACATTTTTCAAATAATCTAAAGGCTTTCATTTCTCTTAGTTTAAGAAGTGGGAGAATCTTGTCAACCAATTAAGGAACGAGTAATGAGCAAATTTCAAGATACTTGATCTTCTGGTTTCAAACTTTTTGGTGTATTGCTGTTTTGAAATGTAGAATTGATCTATTTTATATTGTATTCTTCTTAATCAAGACCACAGAATATGTGGTAACAGGATTTCTAATACGCAAAGCTGTTTTTTCCTGCTGTTTCAGAGACACTCCATAAGCGGGTCTATGTCAGCAGCCAAGCCACTCTCCTCCCTGAGTGATAAGAGGCCCAGCTACACAGACATCACCATGCCAGGTGAGGCAGCCTTCACAATTTCAAATACACTCCATATACTGTATTAATAATGACAGTTTCTATATTTCACAACAGTTACTCTAAGAAATGTAGATATGAATCATGTAAAAGTGCAGAATAATATCATGTTAAATATGGGTCATACAAAGGATATGAGTCATTTGTCCTCTGCGATACCTCTATCACAGTAAACTATAACGATTAACTGGAATGGACTGTCTCCTCTCTCACGAGAAATAAGTTGACAGTTTTTCCCCTGAACCCTGACGTTGGGAGTTAGTGCTAGTTTACTGTATGTTGACTTTATGTTTTAGTTCATCAAAACACTTCAGTGAATGATAAGAGGGATATAATGAGCCACCACGTACAGTAGACTTTCCTTCCGTTTATTCTCACCAGTAATGAGTTCAAGTGTTTCATGTGAACGTGCGGATTTGACCATAGCCTCCAACGTTCCAGTTATTTTTCTCTGATTTATTGTTTTCTTGCTGAACGAGGCAGCCTCGTTTGCCGGTATTCCCTGAACGCAGAGGGGCTGGAATGTGGCTCTTTACTGACCCCCTTACATCTTATTTCAGAGGAAGTCACTAAGAGAAACATGCCTAATATATGTGATGTAAATACTGTAATGTATCCACAGCTGAGCACCTTCTCAGGGGAACCTCGGCTAGCCGACCTCCATCTGCCCTCCAGAGGGTCTCCAACATGGACTCCACCAAGGCAATCTCAGGTAAGAGATGCTTGTTAAGTTATATAAACTAACTCATTCACTAGTTTAGCTAAAAATAATAAATAATCGTCTCCACTGTCCTGAGCAGTGTCCCGCAGGAGCAGCGAGGAGATAAAGAGGGACATGTCTGCTTCAGATGGGGCCTCCTCAACCTCCTTGATGGCTATGAGTGCTGCCTCCTCCCCGCTCTCCCTGTCCTCCTCCTCCCCCACGGCCTCCATCACCCCCACAGCCCGCAGCCGCCTAAGGTACAACCTCCCGGAGCAATGACTAACCTGTATGTTGTTCCAATTGATAAAAGCAAGTTGGGTTATTTGCCTATAATCCATCAAATGTGCTTACACTGCCTGTTTAAAATCTTAAAAGTCTCTATTTTCATTCTCATCAATGTGACATCACCTCTTCATACTGTTGTTGGTCATTGGTCTCCTGACAAAACATACAGCCCACGACAGCTTTCCTAGCTCATTAAGCAAACATGCTTAGAGCATGCTTACAGTAAATCTTTTAAATCTGTGGCAGAGTGTTTGCTTACATGTCTCTTCTATGTGTCTATTACAGAGAAGAGAGAAAGGACCCGCTGTCAGCACTGGCCAGAGAGTATGGAGGCTCCAAGAGAAATGCTTTGCTGAAGTGGTGCCAGAAGAAGACTGAGGGTTATCAGGTAGGCTCCTGTCCAGTCGCTGGACAGTAACAGCTGATCTGACCCCACATGACTGAAAGTGTCTTCAACTCTTTTCCAGTGATTCGGGCATAAACTGACACTAAATAAATTTCCTCAAGTGATGTCACTTGAGTCGGCATAGACTGGGTCTCGAGACTACAACTACAAGAAATTAAAAAGACTTTCTCTTTGGCTCTTCTGCACTGATTTTGATCCTTTTAAAAAATGTCCACTCTACACAGAACTTTGTACCACACATGCCAGCCAATCATATCTTCCTGTGTCACTGTTATTAGCAAAAGGTCACAAGATTCACAATCTGATTAAAAATGTAGATAGTAACTACAGAAGAAGGCTCTGATAAATACAAAAATTGTCATTCATTCCTTCATGGCAGGATGAATTCTACAAATCTGTATTTTATGGCATGTTGCCAGTGCCCATCAAAAAAAGCCACAAGATGAGCTGAAGTTTTGTAAAGGCAAAGATAAAGAAAACAGTGTCTGGAGAGCTACAAAAACAGCCAGCAGCACAGACTGACAGCCGAATTTTTCCCTCCAGTGATTTGAGTTTTAAAATAGAATTATTCATTTTGTACCTCATGCTTGAAATTGATGTTTACGTGTGCTGAGCTAAAATTATTATTTTTGTTATTAGACCAGTGCATATTATCAAGAGGCTGATAATTTATGTGAGGAAAATCCTCATCTATAACTGTCTGCTGAATTGTCCCTGAGCAAGTACTGAATCTGTAGCAGCTCCTCGACCTGTGACAGTGACGTGATGTGTGGGGAATGAAAGTTATAATGCAGATTTCTGACCTGGTTGATTAGGCAACATTAGGTAACAGCAAGTGCAGTTTAATACTATTTAGTTAGATTTAGTTAACATGCTGAAGAGTTTGAGGAGTACAGCCTGTTGCCTGCAACTCTTCATCTAACAGCTCAGTGGCTGCTTCTTCTCACTCCTTGCAATATTTCAAATTGATCAGCTGTCAGAAGATGCTGACAGTGATTTTTGTCTTGTTTCGTACATGCATTTTGTGTAGATGTAGAGGTGTGCTTTTAATTTGAGGCGGCAGCAATAGGAAATGTTGGGTTTGCATTAGCAGTAACTTCATACAGCTGGTGTTAGGTGAGTAAACAGTTGATAGTGAGGCTGATAAAAATGAGATAGAATTAAAAACAGCAACGCTGAATTACATGTTGCATCATTTCCTGTCAATCCTGTCAAAGCATAAGTAGGAAATTAGAATCCAGCACGGTAATGGCAGACTCTTACTCACTAACAATATGCAACATGTAAAAGTAATGTAAATGCATTGAATGGCTATTGCAGAAAATTGCTGACCATAATAGTATCAAAAACAGGCTTTGATGTCATGGAAATCTTTAGGATTATAACTATAACTTGAGGTGTGTATCTTTCTTGGACTTCTCTTGTCAGTTCAGTCTAGTGTGACTGTGTTGTCTATTGACTCCAATCGAACAGCTATCTAAACGTGTGCAGAGACAATAAACATCCCAGCACTGACCTAGAAATGACTGCCACTAAAATGACAATCAACAGGTGTGTCAAGACTTAGTTGCCATATTGAAGTGATTTTTACCCCTTTTAACTGATGTACACTATGGTTTCCATGGCACCTAAGGTCTTCTCCAGGAAGTGTGCAACATTAAACACGTCCTCTGAGGTACCTGCCTGACATAAACATGACTGTTTGTCTGAATCATTGGGTTTCATCTAGATTGTAGTTGTGACACTGAGGAGACTTGAGCATCTAACCTTAGTGGTCAGATGACAGCTGATGGTGGAAAAGATGGATGAGTTATGTTGAGACTCACAACTATGATCATGCTGAGCTGCTTTCCTCTGGTTAAATCATTTTAAGTTGTTCCATGATAGCTGAATTATCAGAAACATAATATTGTTGAAAGCAATGTTGAAAGCCTGTAATGCACAGACATTCATGACTTAGGATAAAATGTTGTCCTCCCTTAGCCCGGATGAGGCCCAGAAATTGCTTTTCCATTGATTTTAGTCCCGGACTGTAAATGTACTGTCCAGTTGAATCAAAGTCTAAATGGATCATTGCTTTGTTTTTCAGAACATTGATATCACAAACTTCAGCAGCAGCTGGAATGATGGCCTGGCCTTCTGTGCTGTGCTCCACACCTACCTGCCTGCACACATCCCCTACCAGGAGCTCACCAGTCAGGAGAAGGCAAGTAGAGCTCCCAGGAAGGCCCGACGTCAAAGCCATCAGTACTGTTTCATTACAGTTGTTAGTGTTCCACTGCGTGTGACTTTGACTCTCTCTTCTGTTCTCAGAGGAGAAACTTCACCTTAGCTTTCCAGGCTGCAGAGAGTGTGGGCATCAAATGCACTTTGGTAAGAATTACACCAATATGAAATATTTATTTATTAACATAAATAGAAGTAAAACCAAAATAGGGACTGTACAAAATGTATATAGGAAAAATCAAGACACAGCTTTGGGTCAGATTTGAAATACCTGATTTGGACATTATGCATACTCGAGTGATGTGTACAGAAACATGTACGCAGGTGATGGTTTTTTTTTTTTTTAGAAGGCATAATATGCATTTATGCTTGTCCCCTATATTTCTTCTTGATGCTAGACTTATTATTTTTTCCATTTTTTTCTCATATGCCTCCAAACTCATGATGTAAATACAGTTCAACTGCTGGCATTGCTCATTCTGCAGCCAGCAGCTGCTTAGCTTAGCTTAGCATCGAAACTGGAAATGTTGGAAATGTTTTCTGAAATATCTTTTTTGGTGGGACAGAAATCTTCAAGTTACTAGTATTTTTTTCCCTCCTGAACTGTCACTTTCTCTGTTCCAGGACATAAATGAGATGGTGCACACAGAGAGGCCGGACTGGCAAAGTGTCATGACTTATGTGACAGCCATCTACAAATACTTTGAGACCTGACTTCACCGTCTCACCCATTCTGCTCCTGCAGCACAATCAGAGCCACGCAAGCCCTCCTGAGCTCTCAGCAACCTCTCAACCCCACAGCCAACTGTTATACGTCACAGGCCCCGTCCCTCACACTACAGCAATACCCAGTCACGCTGCATGTCGGTCCTCAGTATTTAGCAACACTAAAGGCAGACCAGAACCTCACTGGACACACACACTGCTACTCCATCCTCCCAGTGCAGCGTAGAAGGCGCTTTGTGTAGAGTTGTAGTTCAAGGGCTTTCCAGTATGTCTACTGTTACACTAATAAGCCATGAGAAGTAACACTGGTAAACCAAGTATGAACTGACCAGCGATGAAGTCCTGTAGGTCATCCTTTCCTTCAGGTCACGTCTGAAGGAGCAGCATGAAAAAGAATCCAAGTCTCAGTGCCTTCTACCTGGCTTTTCCTGGCAAATAATATTCCCTCACACTCTTCAGGGTTTTAAGGGGGAATTCCCTCAAATCTGACTTTCAGCATGCTACTTTGCAAGAGGAGTCATTTTCATAAATAGTCACATTGTATTTTCTTTTGTTGGTCGCGAATATTTTGGGGAAAACATCAGCTTCTACAGAATAACAAACCCAACGTCAGTGACGTTGGAATTCCCCCACGGCCCTGAAAATTCCCTCTGAAAGGAATTCAGACAGACGCAGCCTTTTTGCACCAAGTCTTCCAGACGTTACAGTTCGATAGAGATGCCTCAATTTAAATGGATAAAGTGCCTGTGTGAGTTTCGATGCAGGAGACCAGGATATGAGCTCTCTCTATGGGCCAGTCCTCCACAGAGGCAGTGTCTTTTCACTCCAGTTTGTGAAGCTCAAGATTTGAGGAGTTGTTGCCAAATATGTTCCAGAGCCTTTTGATTGCTGATTTCTGGCTTATTGGTCTTCACGACAGACTGATGCTGCATACGGCTACTACATCAGCAAGTGATCATGAGTGACTGTTTTTCAAGCACAGAAATATGCTACGTTCTACAACACTACTACGTGTTTTGTTAAGCAACACACTCTTGTGATGGTTTTTCATGAAGGTAGACTAATATTCATTTGATGTGTGTGAAGTTTAATGCTAAACTGTATCATGTGAGTGTTTGCATTGTGTGGGCCTGCATTTGCCATCTTGCACTTAGACTTCTTTCATTAGGCACATAGAGCAGTTTTTTATTATACAGTGTGTTTTGATTGACATGTAAGTTCTGTTTGAGAGAGAGCCTTAAACGTTCTCAGCCTGCAGGTCTAATTAGAAAAATAGTGGAAAATATGGTTCTTGGAAACTAGCTGAGACAGATTTGTAGGTGAGGACACACTTTTGTAGGCCAGTGCAGCGTCTCATTAAAGGAATTGTTCAACTTATTGGGAAATACAATTATTCAATTTCTTGCGGATTGAGAATACTCTCATGTTTGTATGGTAAACCAAGAGCATGTTAGCTTAGCTTAGCATAAAGAATGGAAACCGCTAGCCTGGCTCTGTTCAAAGGTAACAAAATCCACCTGGGCAGTACCCAGCATGTTACCTTCCATCAGAGCCAGGCTAGCTGTTTCCCCCTGTTTCCAGTCTTTATGCTAAGCTAAGCTAAATACCTGCAGGCTCTGGCTTCATATTTAGCCCACAGACACGAGAGTGGTCTCAATCTTCTCATCTAACACTCAGCAGTAAAGCAAATGAGATTATTTCCCAAAATGTCAAACTTTTCCTTTAACATAAGCAAATGTTGCAAAACTATTTATTTTGCACATAAATGACAAAATATGGCCAAGGGACTAGACAAGTCATTATGCCATTTCCTTATTTGTGTGTTAGTGCTGATGCTGTGTTAGACAGGTAGTTTTTGAAATTCCTAGTATGATTAAGCATTACTCTAGAGATACTTTGTAGCACACAGAGTCATTTAATTTGTCCGAGTTCAGGCAGCAGCGTTAATGTTGTGGATAACACTTAAAGTCCCCATTTTCTAAGCAGTATACAAACATTTAATAAATGGCTTATAACACAATAGAAGGACTTTTTAAGTGTTTATTAATGTATAGTATTTGTCAGCAATTATAGCTTCACTTATCAAGACATGATTTTGTTACAGCTGTGTTTCATTATATTGCCATTCATCTGTTTATACAGCAGCCTACTTATTTATGGGTGCCACAGTAGTTATCGTTGTTGACGTTCATAAACACTTATATCTGCTTAGAGCTACTTTAAAGTTTATTTATGAATGGTTTATGTACTGCTTATGAATGCTAAATAGGTGGGACTTTAAGTGTTACCATGTAATGCTGTCTGACTGCCGTGTGTTTCTCGTGCCTCAACACCAAGTTCACTGTATTTATTTGCATGGTTTCCAATCATTGTAGTGAGGCTTTATTCGTGTGTCTGAAGTGTATATGAATTTATTACACATACAATAAGTAGCTGCACTGAGATAAGCTTTTTATATTCCACACTAATTTCCTGCCTTAACAGTTTAGCCGAGGCTTCTGCGAGTGAAACTGTGATTTTTCAGACTGCGGTTATCGTTCTCTTCACCAGGCGTGTGTCACAGCGTGGAAATGGTTTCTAAAACAAGGTACTTCCTGTTTGTGCCTCTCGAGGAACACTAATGGTGAATGATGCTCATAAAGCTTTTTTTGGGAAGCTGGTCGAATCCCCTCATGTGTCTGGGGAAGGTGACTACACACTGTTTTGATTTAGAGCAGATGAAGCTGCCAGCTGGTATCAATAGCAACATCAGGAACAACGTTTTTGTCTGGATTTAGAAGCACATACTGCCGTGCTGTTTGCCAAGCCACATCACCACAATGTGTACAGCTGCATTAGACGTTTAGTGATTTAAAGTTAGCGTAAGAGCCTGCAACGATGACAGTTTCTGTTTTGCGTACAAGAGAGAGTGAGTGAGTTATTTAATGACATTTGAAGGCATTGGCTCTCTGCTGATAGAGGCTTGTGATGCCTTGACGCTGAGGATTATCAGCCAACAGTTTTATTGTGTTCTGCTTGATTCCACCGCTGGCCCACGTGTTTTTATCGTTCCCGACAGGAACGTCTGGGAGCTACAGACAGATTTGAAGCCTCTCCATCCTGGATTTGGAATGTGTTTTGATCACGCTTTAGTGATCCTGGGACTTTTACGAGGTCCAGCGCGTGCTGATGTGGAGTGATTGATGAACACTGAGCCCGGCCTGCTGAGGAGAGAGCAGACGGCTGGCAAAGAGCTGGGAAGCACATTCCACCTCCACATGATGCAGACATGATGCAGACGTGAGGGACATGTTACACTGTTTGGGACCTGAGATGATGCCCTTAACGTGTATAGCTTTACCACGAGGAGCGAAGCAAATGTGAACAGTGCATTTTGTCTTTTTCGGGTCCACTTCATCACGCTACATTCGTTTTTTCTTCTTGTTTACTTGAAAATGCTCTGAGAATTCCACTGAACCTGCTTTAGTTTGTTTTTTTGTTTCCATGTTGCCTTTTTTTTTTTTACAATCCATGCCACAATTTGATTTGATGTGGAATATATTTTTTTTCCTGATCACACTACATGCAGTGCTGAAATGGTCCCTTGGCAAAGTTAAAGCTGAATGAATAAATGTGTATTTGTGTGTGTGTGCGTGTGTGTGTTAAGGGACTAAGCTACAGTATTAAGTGCACACTATGATGATAATCAGTTGTAAAAACAAAATGCTGTCTGGTTTTATGTTGCTTTATTTTTCTGGCAATAGTTATAAAAGACCATTGAAGCAGCCATGTCTGGTGTCATTATTGTCTCACCAGGTGGTTTCAACCTCACCTGTGGGTCAGAAACAGCCATTAAGTGTACAATTAGATAGGGTTGTGCATATTTGTCTGCCACTGTAAGAAAATTAGATAAACTAACTGACTCATGAGTCTCAGGTTTCAACACAGATACAAGTTTAATGTGTGTCATCAGCAGACTCATACACACAGCAGGCTTTTCTCTGATCCGCCCCTGGAGAGGAAACAGAGGCTCCATCAGGCTGAATATCTTCTGAGAGAGAGAGAGAGAGAGAAACAGTCCCATCTGTCTGAATCCATTCACCACAGACTACAGTGTTGTTCCTCTGCACAACTTGATCAGACTTTACTTCCTGGATGCAACCGTCACGTTGAGTTGGCGTGTTGTGGAAGCGATGCAGGTTTCACACGTGTCGCTCAGTGCGGAGTGAAAACCATCATTTGCGTGATAATTTTAGGTGGCGCGTGTTTTTTTTTAACGCCTCATCTCCCGCAGAGCCGTCAGATATCACACCATCTGTCCTGTGTCGGAAATCTCCAGTGTGCGCGATGCACATTGAGAAAAAGAGGTGAGTCAGTATGTTTGAGAAAAAGTTACATTTTGCATGAAATCGATCAATTCAATCTGCATTAGCCTATATGAAGTTTGATTCGACTTAATGCATGCATGTTATATGGTGCTTTTATACTGTGTCTAACTGCAGCTTGCATGCAGCAGCACACACACACACACATCACCAGCGCCGCGGGTGAAGCATTTGAAAGCATGTAGTTAATGTGTGAGGGGCATCAAGTGATGCTTGGTGCAAGTGTGTGGTTTTCTCACCTCTGAGAACTAAACCAAGCAGAAATTAACCTGAAGAAAAATTCACTACAGTTAATGTCCCCCAGGCTCTTCATGTGTCTGTGAGTCCATTAAGTCTCTGTCCTGCTCTGGTACTTTTGTGTCCAGCTGCACCTTCATCACAGTGTCAGAATGACCAAAGCTCATCTTCTACCTGCTGTCTGCTGCTCTGCCACTTCAAACATCTTTTCAGTTTCAGCTCATGTTCAGATACAGCAAACTTGTATCTAACAAGAAACAAACTTGATCATGGGAATCATGTGGGCCCAATGTTGAGCATCTTATGACATGGCCTGTTCAAGTTGTTAGGGAGCCTCAGGGCAAAGGTTTGCTGTTGGGTGCCAACTGATCACTCCCTTAATAAGTGAAATAATAAAGCACTGAAATCAGGGTTTTGGTATAGGGTGCCTTAACAAACCAATAGTGAAACAATACTTCTGCAATAATGTGTTTATATTGTGCATAAGTGATGCAGTTTTTCTTACCAAATTGACACAAATAAACTTGGAGCATTTGGGGCCCCTCGGGGTCTGGGGATCTGGGGATCTGGAGCTTGGGGTAATACAACCTTGTCTTATAATCTCCCTCCTCTTTGTTTCTGAATTTGTTTTTTTAATCAACTGCATGTTCATGTTTGAGTCTATATTTACCTTGAAAACTTGGTTAAGGCTGAATAAGTTCCAAAGTCAGATTTAGGCAGGTTTGAATCAACTAGGTCTGGAGTGGGTACAGATGAAATCAAGGCCGAGTCCAGAGCAAATCAAGTCTCATTTAAGTCTGTAATAGATTGGTGGATGACGACAGCAAAGTCTAACACTCACAAGTCCTATATAAAGGCACAAATGCTGCACACTGAAACATTTCAAGAATCTCTTTAGATGAAAGAATAAAAGTATTACATGTAAAATTGGTGACAAAAGGTAAAAAAAATGTGATAAACTTTTCAGTCATAGGACTAGATTCACAAAAACATTTTTATAGAGCGGAAAAAGTTGGTTTACATTTATTTGTGTATCAATTCACGGCCACACAGTCCTGATGAAGCAAGTTAGCTGAATTTTTATGTGTTAATAATTTCTTTTTTCAAATTTTAACTTTGATCATTGTTTATTTAGTCATGAATATTGCATGTTATTTGAGACACTCTAGATTTGAAACCAAGTGTTCAGGGGGTTTAAGTTGCTATAATAAAATTTTTTATTATTAACAGTAAATCAGATGACTACATGCAATGTGAATAGAGTCGCCTGTATTGACAAACCACAGAGAATTAAAACCCAACTCTTCAGCTTTCAGCTCATTGTTGTGGTTTTACGGCCTTTAACTTTACTGTTTCGGTTCACTCTCGTAGCTCTCATCAGAAAATGACTGATGTTGCCATTTATATTATATGTATGTGATATACGTCAACTCTGACTAGTGACAAGCTGGTGAACATTTAGCAGCTGAAGAGCCAGATGTTTCCGGCAGTTGTTGTTGACAAAGATCAAGACTCCGCTAAAAGGAAGTGAATATAGGCCAGGTAGCCACAAACACAACTGAATGAATGTTGATGTTGCTCCCGGTCTGCTGATTGTGAAATCAGCCACAGCCAGGTCACCTGACAGCTTGTTTCTGCTGCCTCCAAACAGTTAGTGTAGGTTTAAAAAAAAGAAGCTGTTTAGCAGTATATATGGGTCATGGGTCATGATGAACAATATGTTATCTGAAGTAATACATATAATTCAAAATAGGGTCTTTTTAGCTCACTATTGCAGGTAGTGCTTGTTTGTAAGCCTTAAAAATCCCTTGATAAGATAAGATAAACCTTTATTCATCCCTCAGTGGGGAAGCAATTTGCAAATGTGTCTTATTCTTCACTTTGACCAAAGACAGGTTTTAACTCTATTCTACTGTGGCTCTTTAGGGCATTTTAAGCATGATGTTTAAGTTTGATAAATATGGTGGTCCCTGGTCAATTACTGAATCACATGGTAGTTAGGTTGCCCGATATCTGTGAGCCATCGGCCATAAAAGGCGTAACAAACAGAAATGTGCTGTTTTTGTGGTGCTGAATTCCCTCAGAGGGAATGTTTCTCGAGGTTATGTCTAGTTTTTGGAGATAATAGCTGTGCTGGAACACAGAGGTCTTTGCTCTCCGAGTCAGGGTTTTCCCTTTGGGTCAGATGAGACCTTTTTATTAATACCAAAGACTTGTTATTTCAAGTTTGATAGTTATCAGTGGGTTGTTTGTTCATTCATAATTGACTTACAAATACAGTTTTTGTTGGTCTCCTTCCTCTGAGCCCAGGGTATTCATTTGTCTTGATGTCAGATAAGTCTGGTGTTATATTGCAGCGTGCTATAATGTTTTATGCACCGGCAGTGCGTCCACAACAACAATCCCAGAGGACGGTAGAGGAAATAATGAATCTCCATAAACTACCACAGTGATTCTCCCATGCTAGCAACGCATCCTGCAATAACAAGCTGCCCCGAGATGGAATTATGAAACACATCAGAGTGAAACAAGTGAACGTGAGGTCTTTTGTAAGGACAGACTTTGGTCCACATTAATCACATGAGAAATTGATATTTTACATTAATATTTTAAAAACAATTGAGTTGTCCAATTGGTGAGCGGATTAAAGATTCAAATACCATTTAACTATATATTTCCATTTTTGTAAACTGTAAATCAAAAATTGAATTTGATCATATGGGCCCAGGTTGCAATACTTAAAAGTAAGAGAGTATTTTCACTACAATCTCAGTCTCACTCACGATGCTCCCAGAAGTGTCCTCCATATGATCTTTACTGTTGCATGAAAACACTGGGAGCTGTGCTACGTGTACATCTGGCACTGATGAAGTCTACACAAACCGCTCTCCCACTGCTCCTCTGCAGGGTCAAGAGGGGCTGTTTATAGAAGACATCAGCATCAGCAAGTCCCACAAAACCGAGCCCTTACGTGACCATTACTGCAGACTGAAACGTGTTTCTGAGCAATTTTAATCTTTACATTGAGTTTATGCTGATAGTTTTTGGTGACATCTATGAATCTGACCATTTGAATGCCCAAGTATTTGGTATTTCCTCCAGAAGTTCCCCTTTGTCAGAGTGTTAAAGCCTCTGAATAGTGAGTAGATTTGAGCGCTCACCTGGTAGAGCACATGCCATCATGTGGTACCATCACATGGTATCAAGCCTCAGCCTGGGCCCTTTCCTGCGTGTCATCCCCTCTTTATCACTGGCCTCATAAAATCTTTAAATAAAGATGTGAAGATTTAAAGATCAAGTAGGTTGCCCCCACTTACTAATTTATTTGTAGTGGGAAGGCTGGGAAACATTTAATCCTTAAAAGGACACATTTATTTGGTTAAGTCAAGAAAGAACCTCTGTCATTTTTCATTTCATTCATTCATTAATGTCACCTCTATATTCCCGCAAACAAATAAAGTGGTGTTTTTGGATTATTAGCAGTTAAGTGTGAGGAAGTATGCATTATTTTTAGGCACAGCATGTTTGACAGTCCTGCACTTCTGGCTCGCTCTAAAACATTGCTGATGCAAGTGTGTGTCTTTCGAAATTCACTTCCTTTATTAAAAAAGCGTTTCCTCTTTTTCACTTCTGCACCTCTTTATCTTCAGCGACATAATGTTCCAGTGATGTGCGTTGTTGGCATCATCTCAGCTCCTCGAGAAGTTCATGGGAAAAAGCCGCTGAGGGGAAGGACCTGAGGGGAGAGGACAGCAGAGGAGCTTTTTCACCAGGAGAGAATGGAAGCAACTGTGTCCTGTGTGTGGAGTTAGGAGAGATGACAGCTCCATCTGAAGTTGAGTAAAGCTTTTTTTTTTCAGATGTTTGAGCTGAACCGGCGGTGAGGGAGTTGCCACAGCTGCTTGGGGGATCTGTTGGGTGCTTCTGACAGCGTTGGAGGTGAGGAGGCTGAGCTCAGCGGCTGCCAGGCTGCAGCTATGGTCGGTGAGGTGAGGCTTCCTCCCTCCTCATCTGTGACCTCGCCGTTTGTCTCACCATGCAGGACGTCCACGCCGCCTCCATTTTCTACATCGTCCTGGAGCTGCTGATCGCTGTGTTCTCTGTGCTGGGTAATGTGCTGGTCTGCTGGGCCGTGTGCCTCAACAGCAACCTGCAGACCATCACCAACTTCTTTGTGGTGTCGCTGGCCGTGGCCGACATCGCCGTGGGCGTCCTGGCCATTCCCTTCTCCATCGTCATCAGCACCGGCTTCTGCTCCAACTTCTATGGCTGCCTGTTCATCGCCTGCTTCGTGCTCATCCTCACCCAGAGCTCCATCTTCAGCCTGCTGGCCATCGCTATGGACCGCTACATTGCAATCAAGATACCGCTCAGGTCAGTGGCCCAGAGGACACAACTCTTAGTAGTTACAAGTGTGGCTGTGGAAACTTCTTAGAGAAGAAATAAAGAAAGTTTGGTTCTGCTTCATAATGAAGGTTGTAAGTAGTGGCTTTGTAGTGGTTATTAAATTGTTCATTAATGCTTTATATATCAATTAAAAGCTGTTAAATCACATTTTGGTTTCCAGGTTGAGAAAAAACCCTCACTCCCTTTGATTAAAATCCGTTTATTAACAATATGTACATCAGACATGATAGAATAAAACCCCTTTATTAGTGACTTATTAACATTGATGGCTGCAAACTAGAAGGCTCATTAGAAAGGGAGAAAGCTTGAGGAGGTATTCATGGTTTACAAACAATTATTACTGCATTAAAAACCAGCAAAGGGATTATTTACAACCTGGCAACCCAAAAGTTGAAAAGCTGTTCCTCAATAGTTAATATTGAGTAATAATACCTGATATAAAAGACATTAGTAAATGATTTATTAACTTCCTGAATTTCCCCTCTGGGGGATCAATAAAGAATGATCTTATCTTAACTATTAACAAAACTTGTAGTTGCATTTTATGAACCGTTTATGAAGGAAGTCTTATCAGAAAGTTGTACCAAAAGTAAGAAAAAGAGGAAATATGTATTTAAGGAAACAAAATAAGAACATAAAGTACATTATTTAAAACAGACAGAAGACAGATTGCATTTAAAATGTGCCATAACTTTTCTTACTCTTTCTTTTCTCTGTCTTAGTCTCTTAGTCCCAGGCAGAGGAGGTCTCACATTAAAACTTCATATTTCATGTCTGTCTATCCGTGAAGTCATGACATTTGAACCAGAAAGTCTTGGCTGACTAAGTGTGTCCAGAAATGGTGTCTCCCACTAGGCTGCGTCCCCGCGGAGCAATCAGATGAATTTAGTTCTAATTGCTTATACAGACTGTGTAACCCCCTGCGTACTCGCACTTTATCATTCTACAGTGAAAACACAGGGCTTGTCAGACTGTTTGTCTTGAATGTCAGCTCAGACTTAGCATTCAAATATGGACGGCATGTGTACAGACATTTAACCTGTCACCAACAGAGATGCTGTAGCTCGAGCTCTGACCTCATCGTACTAAAACACCGAGCCACAGAGCCACATGGAGCTCGGCCTTCCTGTTTTCAGTACTCAGGCTATCTGTTTTCACACAGCCTCCTCCTCCTCCTGCTGGAGATACGTGAGGGCTTGTCTGCGTTGTTCTTTGCATTACCGACGGGGGGGGGGGGCTTGTTTTTGCAGCATTAACCTTTGCACTTTAACATCGCAAGAATGTGATCGAAACAAGCCAAATATCTCAGCTGCTCTCCCACACTGCGCTACAGGCGTACTCAAAATAGACTCTTCCTTTGAGGAGTCCTGAAAGACTGTTTGTTTATCCTTTCTCTTTTAGTTCCGGGATGAGAAGTGTATCTGCAGAGCAATCAGCTCCGAGTATTATAAGGGGAACTTCATATACTGTACACAAAGGCTTATTAAATATAATTATTATTAGACTAGATTTGACTGTCTTTTGGAAATCAATCTCTAACTTTCAGAGTTTTGACAGACAGAGCTTGTTCTTGATGACTGTATTGTCTCCCTCTCCAGGTACAATGGCTTGGTGACAGGCCAGCGGGCACAAGGCATCATCGCCATCTGCTGGGTTTTATCCATCATCATCGGTCTGACCCCAATGATGGGCTGGCACCAGCCGCCCAAGAGCGACAACATCACCTGCTCGCCCGGCATGATGAAGTGCCTGTTTGAGGAGGTGGTGGTCATGGAGTATATGGTCTTCTTCAACTTCTTTGCCTGTGTGCTGATCCCCCTGCTGCTGATGCTGGCCATCTACCTGTGCATCTTCATGGCCGCTCGCCACCAGCTCAAGCTGATCGAGGTGAAGGCGGTTCATGGAGAGAAGTCGCGCTCCACGCTGCAGAAAGAGGTCCAGGCTGCCAAGTCTCTGGCCATCATCGTCGGGCTGTTCGCAGTCTGCTGGCTGCCTTTGCACATCATCAACTGCTTCACCCTCTTCTGTCCTCAGTGTGATCGTCCTCCTTCCTGGATCATGTACGTGGCCATTATTCTCTCCCACGCTAACTCTGTGGTCAACCCCTTCATCTACGCCTACCGCATTCGGGAGTTCCGACAAACCTTCCGGAGGATTATCCGGCGCCACATCCTGGGCCAGCAGGACCTGTTCGAGAGAAGCAGCAGTAAGCGCAACTCTGCTCACAACAGCATCACTGACTCCGTCAGACTCAATGCAAACAGCTTGGACCTTTTCACTGAACACAGCACTAGTAGCTGTGAAAGCTCCTGTCACTGCCCGACTCACATCTCTCCTCTAGGGGGCGGCCTGGTGGCAGTATCCCACCCACCTCTGTCAGTCATCATCTCCCACTGTCCTAAGATGTGCCCTTGTCCGCTGCAAGCCGTCAGACAGACTCAAATCCCCGTAGGTCATCACCTACAGTACGCGGAGCAGCAGCATGACTGCACCGAACCAGATGCCATGGAGGATAGGGACAAAGAGAACCTTGGCTCTGCCCAGGTCACATTGCTGTTCAACAAGCACAACAGAGAGAGTTGCTTTAGCGAGCCTGCAGTGATGTCCTGATGTATGCACAGGAGGGACAATTCACCAGGAGCCTTGCAGTAAAATGTCAGTTGCAGCTCTCAAAGGATCAGGACAAGTCCTGATCTGCAATGGAAATGGGAGCACTGTAACCAGACGATGAATGTCACTGAGATAACTGAAATCTCCTTCCCACTATTTAGTGACTTATTATTATTATTATTATTTAAACCTGACTAAGAGGCTAAAAGCACCACCAGTGGGCCAAAGAGGCTGTGCTGCTTTTTTATACCCACCGTGACCAAGAGTGGTTTAAACTGACCAACTGAGCGACTGTCCCTTCTGTCTTTAAAGCAACATTATGTAAGAGTAGGTTGTTTTTTTTTTTTGCAACTTGGTGCCTCCTACATTTTCAGATTGCAATTCACTTATACACCACTGTCGATTCCATTCCACTGCTCTCCTCTGGTGCCCATTCCTGGCATGTTCCCCACCAGCATTCCTTGCTGGGTCCCTACCGCCCCAGGCCTGAAAACCTCCTCTTCCCAGCAGTCCAAAGCTCCTGTGCTGGAGGTGTAAACACCAACACAGCCTGGTCAGGGCAGAGTCAGGTAGCTGCACGACTAACAGAGCTATCCATCAGCTACAGTCAGCAGGTATTACTTTGGCAACAAGGAAAGCAATCTGCCCATCATAAAAATTTGTAAATCTCAGAGATGAGGCAGAGCAGCAGGAGAGAACATTTTCTCGCTTAAATATGCTCCAGTTTCACCCATACAGTACAAGTCATCTGAATTATTTTAAAGCTTTAAGATAAAGTAGTTACATAATGTTGCTTTAAGGTGCAGGTACTAATCAAAAATGACTCTGCATTAATTTCAATAAAGAAGAGCACTAAATGCTTTCTTCTTTGCAAATAGAGTTGAGTACAAATGCACTTTGACCAGTGAAATATGGAGAGTGACAGTCTGGACCTTTCACTCTCTTAAAACTTTAAAAATGAAAAAGCATTGATTTTTGCCTTCACAGGATCGCTCTCTTTGTTAAACTGCAGGTTGAAATAACACACTCGAGTGTGTGAGGAAATTTCTTCCTGCCACTTCTGATCTGAATGGGCCTTTGGCTGAAGACAAAAACTTATTATTAAATTATTGATATATTTTTCAGTTTTTCAGGGATATGGATGTAAACGCACTCTGATGGATTTCACCTTATAGCACTACCATGGATCATGTGCAGAGGATTATGTCTCGTGCAGCAGTACAACATTGTTAGATTCACTCCATCCTGAGGACCTGAAAGGTGCACAGGCCGTGCCACCAACCTGCTCACCAAAGTTCACGCTCATTTGTAGAAAGTTTGTCACATCCGGCCTATCCTTGTGTTTATGTGCCTTCTGATGTCATCATTACTACCTGTGGCACCAAAACAATTACTGGAGACAGATTGTTTCATGTTTGTGTCAATTGCAATGTCATTTTTTTGCATCTTAAAAAGCAAAGGCACCAAAGTTGGTAATGTAATGCTGAAAGGTAAGCTTGTATTTTTGTTGGCTCACTGTGACAATGTGACTTGATTATATGCTTATTTAAGTTATATTCATGTAAAGGTTGACTTCTGAGATAGTTTGATGAATGAAATGTTTTGAAGAAGATTGTGGTTGATTACATTTTAGATATAAATCAAACTCATGGAAGAAGTTCTATTTTTCATTTTTTCTGATGAATTCGTCCTCAGTCCCGTGCAGCTATTACCTTCTGTGTTCTCACAAACAGGCCAGCACAAAGTCCTGTCTTTAAATAAATCTTTTACATTTTCAAAGTGTACTTACTGCATTTGTATTCAGCAATGGCCACAAATCGTCCCTAGTCAGGATCATGTTTCACATCAGATCTTGAAGTCTACAGAACTGAGTAGGAGATCTGGTTTGCTCATTCTGGGAAATAGTTAGTTAAACAGTCAGACTATCTTTGGAGTCTTTATTTTCCCAGCTTTTATCGCAGTTCCCCTGTGAGTTCAGGATACAGGGCACAGGGCCCACTTCTTTTTGAAAGCTTCCCCACAGGCCTTTTGTGCTTTTTTTTTTTTTTTTTCAAAGACTCACCGCAGAAACCTCATGAGTCCTCGTGCTCTGCGGCTGTCCTGTGTGGCATCGTCATGTCTCCTCGGCTGGGTCATATCCAGGTTATGATGCAGAAATTACAGCTCTATTGGAGGCCAAGTGAGAACCATAAATGTGTTTATTTGTCACAAGTAATTTTGTTGAAAGCTGCACTGATCAATATTTTATATTTCGGGAATAGTTTGACAGTTTGGGTAATGTGCTTATTTGCTTTCTTGATGAGTATTAGATGAGAGGATTGATCCACTTATGTGTCTGTATAGTGAATATGAAGCTATAGCCAGCAGCTTGGCTCTGTCCAAAGGCAAAAGCACCCATAAGCACTACTAAAGTTCACTTATTAAATCATTATTTCTCACGTGTTTAAATCATAGAAAAACCAGATTGGAAAATATTTTGAACTATGAAACAGTGAATATTGGACTTAGATTTGCCAGGTGGCCAGAAACAAGACTCCAAATTAATGCTATGTTGCTCCATTTCTGCTGGATGTGTACAAAACTGATAGCTAACAAATTTGCTCTTCAACTTAAAAGACAATATGTCAGTGTTGTGCTCTCTACTTGATTCTGCTGCCCCCAGGTGGCCAAAAACATCAGCGATTGAAGGCTTAAACCTCCATTAACTGACTTTTTTTGGACTTAACAGTGATATATTATTACCATAGAAACAAGTTGTGAACCAACTGACATGACCTTTTAAGTTGATATGACAGTTACTTATTGGCACGCCAAGTAGTTATGACGCATCATTATCATTCACTTGGAGTCATGTTGCTGTCCACCTGGTGAATGTAAATCCAATATTCACTCTCTTTTTGCTCTATTTTTGGTCCCTACCAAAAATCGAGCTGAAGGAAACCTCTTGGTCACATTGTTGTCCCATTGTCATTTGGTACATTGCTTTATGTATTATAATGATTAAAGCCGCTTTAAGGAATTTGGTGGTTCTCAGTACCAAAGGTCTCCACATTGTTGGTAATTTAGCATCACTGTAATGTGTAACTGTACCTTGTCAATGGAGAGATAATACTTGCAGTTGTCATTTCGTTGTTTTTCTTGCAAATTGAATTTTTAAACTGAAACTGTCCCCCACATCTTTAGAAGTAAAGCTAGAACTGGATTATAAGTCTCTTTATATTACATATTACAGTATGTAGAAACAGTGTTCGGTCAGACTGCTTCATTTCTTAGTTCCAATCTGTGGCAGGAAACAATAAAAAGAACTAGATTTTTTTAGTCAGTCTTGACATCACTGTCCAACATCTATAAAGTCCAGAGTGCCGGTCTGTCTGTGTGTGGAGACTCCATGGATACAAACAACAGGGTCCCTTGTCCCTTCATTTTAAAGGCTTCAGCTTTGAAAAGGAGAAGGAGAGGAGGAGGAGGATGCAGTGGAGATGTGTGTGTGTGTGTGTGTGTGCATTTACCATCACTACAGTTCATGCAGCCTCTCCCTCTCACGTTGAGTCTTTGTCACAAAGTTGAGACCCCAACACTGATTTCACAGCCTCTACTGTTGCCCAGTCCAAACTTGTTTCTTGTGGAATAAACAGAGGCTTTCAGCTCCTGGTAGTGGCAGTGCTGGTGGAGCTTAACCGCAGTCAGGACCAGAAAATGTTTGTCACCATCCTGTTTGGAGGTTGGTAAAGGTCAAAATTTTGCAACATACATTTGATATGGTGATAAACGGTTTCTTTCATTTAGTATGATAGTGACCTGGTTTGTTTTGAGTACATACCTGTTTAATACAATCCATGGTATACACCTGAGTACAGGGAAAATAAACTTGCATGATGAAGTAATCAACAGTGCAATGTTATATTTTTAACACGTTACAAGATGCTTTTCTTGACAGACAGCAGGATGGAAATGTTCAATCTGAACTGTAAACTGATAAACTTCCTCCATCATTTAAAGGAGAGGTCCGGCCTGGACTTCAAAGGTACGTATGACTATGTGGGCATGTGGAAATATGTAGGTAATATGAATATGTCAGGAAGTCAGTGCCTTCTATAGCATCTGAGAACCTTTGTGAACCGATGTCATCTATTGACTGACAACAAAATAAGTCGCTATTTTCATCAGCTTTTGGTTGAAACCATTCTATGTTAAATGTAAAACATCATATAAAATTCCTCCTGTAGAGTGTGTGGACCTGATGGACAGCAGTGGGAGAGTGATGAACCTGGAGGGGAAGCAGCAAAGTGTGGCTCTGACCAGCAGCGTGCTGGCAGAGAGACAATACTACGTCCTCCTGCGAGTGTGTCGTGAGTCCATCTAGTTAACAATCTCTGGCCTGAATAGTTTGAAGTTTGGTTATCTAATATTTGGAAAAGGTCAATAATATGATACAACAATTGTAACATCAGTGTTTGACAAAATGACCATATTTACTATCCTAATTATATTGTTGGAAAGAAAGAATGCAAAAGTATGATTTTGATTTAATTTAGTTTGTATTTCTCTGGTAAACAAATAAATAAAATTGTGATATGATGAAAGATGTATAAAGTATATGATATTTTAACTTGGGAGGATATAGTAGTTTAAATTGTTGATTTGCTGCTCAAGGAATTTTCCAGTAAAAAGAGGCATATTTCATTTTGATGTGTGGGAAATGTCTTAGTCTGTCCTGCTGTTGTGTTACACATTAATGTCCATGTCCTTACTTCCCTTCAGGAGATGATGATACTGGAGGTCGCAAGTATGTGTCTCTCCTCAACAACTTCAGCCAGAGTCATCCTGAGTTAACAGGTAACAAAAACAGAGGGAAAAAGACTTCATGAAACTGAACAGTGTTGACAGAGCAGCAGACTTGAAGTGGCTCTCTGGGGCCTCCT
Organism: Holacanthus passer; assembly: GCA_025331565.1. Lineage (NCBI taxonomy): Eukaryota > Metazoa > Chordata > Actinopteri > Pomacanthidae > Holacanthus > Holacanthus passer. The sequence continues at coordinate 730 of JAFREQ010000188.1, read as the reverse complement.
GTTGGTCAAACCCATGTTTAATATAAAACAACAAACCTTTACCACAATACATCAAGTTATGACAGCTGGTTTGTCAAATTTTTCTGTTGTAGAGCTGTTGAGGAAACTGTCAAACCTCAACAAGGAGCGAGACAGAAAGATCAGAGGAGGACGTAAACAGAGGAGCAGCCCTGCCAAACAAACCAGGAGCAAAAAACCTCTGAGAACAAGAAACATCGAATGATAGTTTCTATCTGAGTCATAACACACTTTTCAGTTTGATTTCTTTAGACAGTTTTCTCTAGAAAACCTTGATGTATGTACACATTGACAGACTAGCCGTGTTCTGTTTGTCTCATTAGTTTATTCTATACAAAGCTTCAATCCAACAGTTGCACACAGGACGTACAGAAAACTGCTTCATTCATAAAGGTTTTGAAAGAGCCACCTTCAGACTTTAAATATTAAATGCTTTGAATGTTACTGTAGATGTGAAAATCAGAAAAAAACATCTTTAAATTTTGCGAAGTGGTTAAATTGTACTGTTTCAAATAATATGTAACTTCAATATATAACTTCAAGCTCAGGTTGTCATAATCTCTATTAATGTAGTAGACACACCAGTGATGTGTATGTGTGTGTGTGCACCTGTAGATAGGAGTCTATAAGAAGGTAACGTGTTTCCTCACCAGACATCTAACAGTGAGGATTTTTACACCTTCATTTACACCTGTTCAGGTCAATCAAACTG